>OZ024914.1:12684736-12739736 GCA_964017125.1 Flabesymbios commensalis | reverse complement strand
TGTTTTCAGCTATCCGAGGAAAGTTCGTTATTTTTTCAGCTGTCCGCGGAGAGTTCGTTATGTTTTCAGCTGTCCGAGGAGAGTTCGTTATGTTTTCATCTGTCCGAGGAGAGTTTGTTATGTTTTCAGCTGTCCGAGGAGTGTTCGTTATGTTTTCAGCTGCTCGAGGAGAGTTCATTATCGTTTCAGCTGTGCGAGGAGATTTCGTTTTCTTTTCAGCTGTCTGAGGAGTGTGCGTTATGTTTTCAGCTGTCTGAGGAGTGTTCGTTATGTTTTCAGCTGTCCGAGGAGAGTTCGTTATGTTTTCAGCTGTCCGTCCGGAAAGAATTGGTTATGTTTCCAGCTGTCCCAGGAGAATTCGTTATGTTTTCAGCTATCCCAGAAGAGTTCGTTATGTTTACAGCTGCACGAGGACAGTTCGTTATGTTGTCAGTTGTCAGAGGAGTGTGCGTTATGGTTACAGCTGCACGAGGAGAGTTTGTTATGTTTCCAGCTGTCCGAGAACAGTTCGTTATGTTCTCAGCTGTCCGAGGAGAGTTCGTTATGTTTTCAGTTGTCCCAGAAAAATTCGTTATTTTTAGTTGTCCTGAAGAGCTCGTTATGTTCTCAGTTGTCCAAGGTGTGTGTTTTATGTTTACAGCTGCACGAGGAGAGTACGTTATGTTTTCAGCTGTCTGAGGAGTGTTTGTTATGTTTTCATCTGTCCGGGGAGAGGTCGTTATGTTTTCAGCTGTCCGGGGAGACTTCGTTATGTTCTCAGCTGTCCGAGGAGAGGTCGTTATGTTTTGAGCTGTCTAGGACTAGAAGGGTAACTTTGAACTGCATAAGTACAGTGTAGGACTAGAAGGGTTAATCGGAACCGTATAAATACAGGTCTAAGACTAGAAGGGTTAATTTGAACCTAATAATAACAGGTCTAGGACTAGAAGGGTTAATTTGAACCGTATAAAAGAATGTCTAGGACTAGAAGAGTTAAATGACACCTCATAAATAGAGGTCTAGAAGAGTTTGTTTGTTTACATAGCACATTGAAACAATGTCAGTTGAATGTTGGGCCAACGTCGCAGACATGGAACAACATTAAACCGACATTATACTGATGTATGTTGTTCATTGGGCATACAGCAAACACGAAACGTTGGGCCTGGTTTTATGTTGGGCCACCGTCTATTGTTTCATCTGCATTACCCCTTTTATTAGCTCCTTTTCTTCAGTAGCATTGTATGAAATATGTCGAAGTGTGAGACAGAGTGTTTTGATTTTATGAATTTTTGTCATTACCTAGTGTGCAATGCTTATGATCAGCTTAATGGCCTTGTTGCACTTGGTCGGACAGAGCAAATAACATGCACATTTTCTTTTTTTTGTTCGCCGAATGGTGATGTTCGTTACTTTAATACATCCTTCATGTAGGCCTACACCTTTTCTACAAGACAAAAATGTTGATAAAATGACGAAGTAAAACTTTGAATTGTCTTAATTATAATGCTTGAGTGATATTAGGATCCTGCTTGGATCGTTTTAACGTATACGGCATTTCCAAAGAGGCAGATACGTGCTTTTTAGGACCGCGGGACGGCGTATCTGTCATCAGAAATAAATTACTGGATACTTGTTACTTGCTACTTTGTGCTGTTGAAGATATGACAATATTATTTAATCCCTCGGGTGATACACCCAATTACTTCTGAGATTCAAGTTGTCCTAGTCTTTTTTTGTCATAGCGCATTAAGTGATCTGTGGAATTCAAACAAACACGACACTGCCAAATTTTGCTTTAATGTTGGCCCAGCGTCAGCGATGCTGGCCCAACATTAAAACAACATTGGGCCAACGTCTTGTGTTTGTTATGGAGATATGAGATATGTACAGACAGAGACAAGGAGTAGGGGTGGGGGTATAATCTGGAGCCCTCACAGGCGGACACGTGTGGTAGAACCTGTCATTTCACGTGGATTTATATCAGCTTAAATATCTTTTTTGTGCTTATGCGGTGCCTCTGGGAAGTTAATCCTTACACCTCAACCCTAGAGCAACATTAGATTATAACCTGTAACAAAATATCTTGGCTATCCGTTTGGACCACAAAATCAAATCTCTAGGTGCTATATTTTTTTTAAATTTTTTACTGTTTTAAGATTTTGATGAGCAATTTGGCGTTCATTAAAAAAAACATAAAATAAAAATTCAATGCCATGGTGTATCATTTTAATTGATTCGTTGAGTACAAGATGATGGTTGTAGCCTCCCCAAATACAATCTGCCATAGTTTAGTTTAATGACAATTTTAAGATCTCGATAAATCAACTGTAAGCGGCCATTTCACACCAGCAAATTTATGAAGACATTTTTGTGGATATCCGACAGGTCTCAGGTTTTGTTTTATGTAGCATAATTCTAGAGACTATGAAAACCTTAATAAATAAATGAAAAAGGCCTGTTAGTTGATCGGGCTAATAAACGATTTTATTGTAAATACTCATCTGTAATAATATGGTATACAATTAGAGTATAATTATGAACACATTTTGTATTGCAATCATTGATCTGTATTTTTTTGTATATAAGCGTTAACCCTCAAGTAGGCATAGAATGCTATAAATTCAAAATTATCTATATATATAATTGTGGCCTTTGTAGTTAGACCCATGCATTATTGTCAAAAATATAGTCTAACTATCGAGCTCAGGTAAGGGTTTAGGTGGCGGTAATATAATAGATCATGGCCGTATCCAGTACTGGATATGGCCATGATCTATTATATTACCGCCACATGGCGGTTACTCGGTGTTTGTAACCCCTCACCACCACACCCCGCCTAAAAAATAATAATGATGGATTACAATGTACGAGTCTCCAGAAGCGACGTTGGGGATCTAGATGCTTACTCATATATTGAGTAGACTTAATAAACTTTGTTTTGAACTCAGTATATTGATGAAAAAAATCAAATTTCGGTTGTTGGGATTTGTGAAGTCAGGGGGCTTAATCATATTATTGTTCAAATCGTTCCACAAGCACCAAATATGAACCACTTGTAGCCCAGGTCATATACGTTTGATTTTTCGCGGGAGCCAAGCTCGGCTCCCGTCGTGGGCGCCAAATTGGACAAATCCAAGATGGCTGCCATTCCAAATGGGGCATGTCATAACTTTTAAACTAATAGACGTACGGACACTTATAATACCACTTTTCTATGGTTTTCGACTATGTAGAATTAATTTGTGATAATTTGGAGTTGACTTGAGAATAATTTCAAGCACAATTACATATTTAAATGGTATTTTTGTCAAAAATGGGACATTTTAATTTTTAATACATTCTGGTGCTTTGAATGAGGTGGATTTTCTTTAAATCGTGTTACTAGCAGTGTCAGGCATTGACAATGATCTTAACCATAATATTTTGAGCCAGCCTTTGAAGCCCCAGTGTGCCAATCATAATGGGAAATTTCAAGATGGCCGCCATTCCAATTGTGGTCATGTCATAACTTTTAAACTAATTGACGTAGGGACACATTTAATACTACTTTTCTATGGTTTTCGACTATGTAGAATTCATTTGTGATGATTTGGAGTTGATCTGAGAATAGCTGAAAGCAAAAATAAATATATATATAAATATATTTATTTGTGTTTTTGGTTATCCCCAGATCAACTGGAATGTAACATCCTTTATGAAAGTTGTGACCGAAATGGGTAATACTTTTATGGCGACAGGCCATGAGCTTGTTGCTCTTGAAACATGTGATGCTATGGAAAATGTAGTAGCTATGTCTCTATCCAAAATCACTGAAGTTCAAGGTGCTGTTGGAAAAACTCTTCTTTCAGAATATGTAGACACACGTCTCACAAATGCTACTGTTCCAGTTTCCGTACAATTAAAAGAAACCGTTTGTTGACGTTTAACAATCATCCGGACACACGAAAGAAAGCAGAGAAAGTTGGGATGTTGAAACAGAATACCACTCTCATCACCCAACGTTTTATATCTCTCAGTCGAGACCAGAAGCAGATATGGTAGATTGATTTAAATATGAGAACCCCCTTTCCTATTGGATTGTGGTTTGCTTGGAGCGGGAAACAAGTTAGATATACTGGCTTGTATCAAAGCTCCAACAGAAAGACAGGTTTTACTTCTGGTTTTTGGCTGCTCTCATTCATATGGTGCGCCTAACCAGAGCTGTAACGTTTGCAGAGTATGTATCTCTGAATGTTGTTCCTTTCCTAGAGAATCAACTGACGTCTACAGTGGAGCGTGTCGATGCAATCTGGGACACATACCCTGAAAAACTCAAATCACTGACTCAGAAGAGACGTTGAACAGGTGCTCGTACACGCCTTGAACCGAACAGTGATGGCAGCACACCCATTCCCAAAAGAGAATGGCAAACATATCTGAATCATGTAGATAATAAAAGAGAGCTTTTATCCTGCATAAGTAAACGACTGGCCAGGAATGGCGCTGACAAACAGTTGAATATTGATATGAAAACACTAAGTCCTGCAACCAGACAGAGGCTGACACACGTACATGTATATTTCTGCACCTGGCCCATGCAGCATATCAGGGTCACAAAAAAGGAACATTTGACAGTGACATTGCTGATCTAGCTCTGAGTTTGTTTGAAAGCGTGAGGCTTGCAGAATTATCAATTGGGTTTTGTAGTGGTAAAAGCTATAGAGACATTCCTACAGTGCATATTCCACTCCTTAACAGGTTGTGATACAGCCTCCCACATTTTGATTTTGCGCTTTGGCAAGAAGAGTGGCTGGAATGCATCAATTATCTAGAGCAGCATTGCGTGGTTAATATAAAAGTCATGCAACTGACCCCCTATGAAACATTGGCCAGTTCTTACGTTTAAGTCTGTGGAGGGTTAATTTTGCTAGTGTAATAAACATTTATTGTAATACATATTGTAATACATACATATTGTGATACATAAAATAGTTGGTGTAATTTGACATATTTCGTTCAATATTAACTAATGCTAAATGCATCTGTATGCATCTGAATATCCTCATTTGGGTGACACAGTTTTTAGCTATTTTTACTCGCTGGATGTGCATTGTGGTAGTGAAACATAATTGTAAATGGATGAATGTTTGTAGTTATATATGTGATTTAGAAGTTCCATCTTCGATTTGTATATATACCAGCATTCTGAATGGTGGATTAGCGCGAGTGGAATTTTGATAACAAAATGTACAGACACTTCAATTTTTACTGTGTTATGTCCAGGTTAGAAGCATTAAAGGTTGAGTTTGTTATTATATAATCACATTTTGGCCAAATGTTGTATTGTGGAGATAAATGTACACATGGTACATATGTGTCTGTGACATTACCTACATAGTCTTATAAAAAGCTTCGTCATCACAGAACTGTTTGGCGAGAGTTGTGATAAAGTCTCCTCGTTTTTGTCACATAACTCCTCTTCTAAAATCTTTGTACTGGTTACCTGTTCGTTACAGAATCAAATTTAAATTGTGTTCCCTAACCTACTATGCTCTGACCAGTGGATAACCAGTATATATTCGAAATGGACATTTCGTTCCAGTGATCTAAGTCAGCTGCATGTTCCATTGGTCAGAACCGTGGTAGGCAACAGGGCCTTTTCTGTTGATGCACCTAGACTTTGGAATGAACTTCCTTTAGAAAACACAACTAAGTTTGCAGAAGAAATTGAGAACAATTTTTTTGGTCGAGCCTTTCCGACTTAAATCCTTGGTGGTCCGGTTGGCCCAGACGACAAACGCAAACAGTTTTCGAACTATAAGTCAGATTACGATTAATTTGTCGCGCCTCTGAGATCGGATCACCAAGCATTTAGGCGCTATAGAAGTTTATTATTATTATTATTATTATTATTATTATTATTATTATTATTATTATTATTATTATTATTATTATTATTATTATTATTATTATTATTATTATTATTATTATTATTATTATTATTATTATTATTATTATTATTATTATTATTATTATTATTATTATTATTATTTATTATTATTATTATTATTATTATTATTATTATTATTTTATTATTATTATTATTATTATTATTATTATTATTATTATTATTATTATTATTATTATTATTATTATTATTATTATTATTATTATTATTATTATTATTAATATTATTATTATTATTATTATTATTATTATTATTATTATTATTATTATTATTATTATTATTATTATTATTATTATTATTATTATTATTATTATTATTATTATTATTATTATTATTATTATTATTATTATTATTATTATTAATATTATTATTATTATTATTATTATTATGCATAAAAAGTATTATCTACCTTTTCGTGTTTGCTATACTTATAACTGATTTCTTTGTCCCGCGGCCATCTTGAATTTTACAATATATTCTCCTCTCCAAAGTAGGAGATGGAAATAATAAGCTTCTTTTCCTCATGACCAAAATATTTTGCTTCTAGTACGATTTTTTGAATTATTACAGTCTTTAAATCACTAAGGTGTATCTAAAACCGTCTAATTTCAGCTAAAATACCATTTTTATATACATTAACATGTTAAATAATTTCCAAAACAATTTTAAAATGTGTTAAATAGATTCGCTATGGTCGAAAATCATAGAAAAGTGCTATTAAGTGTGTCTCTACTGGTATTAGTTTGCAAGTTATGACATGGGCTTGTTATGAATGGCGGCCATCTTGGATTTGTCCAATATGGCGCCCACGGTGGGAGCCCAGCTTGGAAATCAAACGTATATGACCTTGGCTACAAGTGGTCTAAATTTGGTGCTTGTGGAACGATTTGAACAATTCAAGGGTGAATATTGGTTAAGCCCCTTGACTAAAATGAAATGAAATGAATGGGGTTTTAAGCCACCTTTGTGCACATACAGGCTAAACTGGGCCCGGAGAACTTCCTGGGGATCCTGAGAAGAATGCGATTACACGTACTGCACTCCAGACACATGATTCGAAATTCGCGCCCTGGCGGTTTGAGGCCGAGCTCGCTACTTCTCGGTCACGAAGGCTCCCCACAATATTAAATGTTTACGAGTGAGCAGGGAAGAATCATCTTGTTTCTTTGAAACTTGGAGGCCAGAGTGGGGTTCGAACCCGCGATCTCTGACTTTCCAAGCAGGCAGCTTTAACCACCCCACCGCACCAGGGCCCCCGCCTTTGGGCTTTGTAGGCATATCTCCTTTCCTCGGATATTACCCAGCTAAAACAAGGCATTGAGACAATGTTGTTTTAATGTTGGCCCGCCGTCTTCGACGTCTGTCCAACATTAAAACAACATTGTCTCAATGCCTTGTGTTAGCTGGGTAACTCTTTCACGACTATAGTCGTCTTTAATCCGTTTTATTAGCTATTTTAAATCACTTTTATTGGGAAAGATATATGTTTATATATCAAGAATGTTTGTTCTCAAGTTAAACAAATATGAATAATTTTTACCCACTTGTGTATCGCGGTAGCGAGATACAACTTCATGAGTAAAGATCCACTGGGTGGAAATTTAGGTTATTTAATTTAACGCTTTAACGGTAAACGTGTTGAGGAAACACACCTAAACCTCCAACGAATACACATGATAAGCGTAATTATCACCCACTTGAAGTTGTGGGTTGCGGTAGCAACTTCACGTGGTTGAAAAATTAAATAATTTTCTGGCATGGTCAATAGTGTCGAAAGCGGCCGACAACTCAAGCAAGGTCAGAACCGTTACTTCCCCCTTGTCCATACTAATAATGATATCGTTATATACTTTCAGTAGAGCCGATATCAACTCTTATACCCGCCGTCAGATTAACTTGTATCGCATGTTTTTTGCCGATTTCTCAGTCAATTCTCAACCGATTTTTATGAAATTTTGCAAGGACTCTTTTCGAGTCATGCGGCGACTGTCGTGAAATTTTCGTCGGAAAATATTGTATAGCTAAAAAGTTAGACCATCTGGCATGTAATGCAATTAAGGGCTAAAAACAAACTTCAATTTAATCAGTTTAATGGGCTTATAGAGGAACGTCGTAATTTCAAATTTACTACATGTCAAATGGTCTAACTTTTGAACGACATAATATTTTTTGATGAAAATTTCACAATAGTCGCCGCATGACTCGAAAATAGTCCTTGCAAAATTTCATAAAAATCGGTTGAGAAGTGACTGAGAAATCGGCAAAAAACATGCGATACAAGTTAATCTGACGGCGGGTATAAAGCGCTGAAAAAAGGGTCTTTTCTTTTTCAATTTGAAATCATTACAAATGTCTCAGTATTGTGGGGAGCCTCCGTGACCGAGAGGTAGCGTGCTCGGCCTCAGACCGCCAGGGCTCGAATTTCGAATCCTGTGTCTGGAGGACAGTGTCATCTCAATCATCTCACCATCCTCAGGAGGTTCTCCTGGCCCAGTTTAGCCTATATGTGCACAAAGGTGGCCTAAAGCCCGATTCATTTCATTTCATTTTTACAAATGTCTCAGTTAGCTCTTGCTGTTTCATTTGAATATCTATGTTATGGGTCTACGGCCATTAGAATTTGTTTTGTTCTTTCAGTGCAGGGATCGACCTTTGACGTCAGAATATGACGTATATGGATGTCCGATTGTGACATCTAAAGTCGATCCCGGGCTGAAAGAGTCAGAGGGACACATTTGCAAGTCAAACAAGTGTCAGGTAAGATTCTTATACTCAAAGTCACTGTGTATTTTTCTGAGCTTTATTTATTTCTCAGTCAAGGTTCATTAATTAACACTAAAGATGAAGGGCTAAGATAATATATTTATAACGTTGGGTAATTTTCATTCGCTTAGAGGTGGGAATTGCGGGGACTCACAGTATGTAAACCATGACGATTTCTGAAGCAGCTGAATGAAGAATTCCGTGCTAATTTGTTAACACCTGTTATCATGTTATTAGTCATAGGTTTGCTATTCAGTTCATCACTGATAATCAATTAATAACAAATTATTAGCAAATACGTTATTGAGAATATTGAGAATATTTATTGAGGGTATAGTCAGGGAGCATACTTTTCGGTTTGGTCTGGCAATTTGATCTGAGCCAAGAAAGATGCGTATATTGTGTTTTATCGTGTATTTAAATTGAGCACTTTTGCGGCCAATTTCAAAAACGAATTTCGCAGAAAACATTATGTAAATGTCAAATTACTTTCTAAATAACATCTAATTTTAGTTTTTGTTAGCTTACTTCACTACAATATAAATATTCGTAAACTGAAATACAGCTATGTTTTCATTTAGCTTGTACATAATGTGTAAATAAATCTTATCAGAGTGTATAGGACTATGCACTACAATACATGGTATACACTAAGTGTCGTTATGGATCATATTATGCAGGGAGCAAAACCATCATTTTCCATGGCCTGCTGCAAAAGGTTGGCCGATGGAAATCATCTCTACATATATTCAGGAACACAAAATAGTAGGATAACCTTGCAATTTTTTTGCAGAAATGCACTTTTATTGCTGAATACGCTGCAAGTTAGGCCTATTTAAAAGTTGAATTTGACCTTGACTTTCATATAAACAAACTAAATATGGCCCACGTCAATAAAATGTTGCCAGGAATGTAACATGCATGCATTAGAAACGATGTGTCACATATTAAATGTGTACAAACTGTTCCAAAGTTATATAAAAAAGATATTTGTGGCGGCCATCTTTGATTTTCCCTTTTTTTGCATTTCCTGCAAATTATTTGCAAGGTTGTCTATCTATAGGTTATGTTCGTATGTATGTGTATAAATGATTTCTACCGGCCAGCCTTTTACAGCACGCCATGTCCCTCAAACTCTTCTGGCTTCCTGGCTATTTGTAAATAAAAACGTTTTTATTGTTGGTATATTATTTATTTATTAGGCTTTTTATACACAAATACATACAATAATCGTACAAATATGCAATTGTGAATAAAATTGTGTATATCAGGATATCAAATACAGGGGGACCAGTACCCTAACTAAGTTTAATATCCAGGATAAAATGTATATACACGGTAATTACACTTAAAAGTAAAAGTGTAAAAGATAATATACACAATGTATGTTTCCCGCGCCAAAACCAGAGATAAAATTACTACATATTAGTATAAATAGTAGCAAAAAACACTCTGGAAAGCGTATAAACTTATAGAATAACTACAAGTAGAAAACGATGCAACCATGCAAATTTATATTAATATCATTCTTTAGTTTTTAGAAAATCTTCACAATTTCAATGTTGTATATATTTGCTCTGTCATATAATCTTGACGGCGGAGCAAGTAAAAGGTGACCAGGGTGTCCTGAGCCACCACACAAGTACAGTTCTTTATGCACTCCACTAATAATATGGCCTAATACCAAATAATACAATGATCCAATATTATTTGTGTAGTATGTATAAAAACAATAATAAAAACTATAAGGTATATAGCAGAGCTCCTTTAACATATACATACTACATAGTCCCTAAATAAAAGTATTGTAATTAGTCTAAAATGCATCGGCTGGCGTCAGCACGTAAAGCCGTCGTGGTTCCTCGGCTGCCAACACATGAGTATAGACACATGAGAACCTTCCGTCATTCTGTCAACCTCACTGCCGAGTTTTACGAAGCATATAGCGGAAAGCTTTCTTCCATCAACTCAGTAATATAGGTTGCGGTAGTATCGATGATATGCCATGCTTGATACTGATGAGTAGCTATTTTTTAATGAGATAATGATTTTTTTAATTTAGCCACTTCGTGTCATGTTAAATCATTCTACCTGCTATGAAGGCCGTATTGTACATATTGAAGCACACTATAGTGACATAAAATTACAGCGATTTAGATGTGGACATTTGGTTTTGTTCTTTCTCAAACGTACGCAAAATACCGCATTTGTTTTGTTTTTTTCAAACGCCCATAACAATGTTTTGAGCAATTTCCAAGAGTGCCAAAAACCATTGTCTAATTGTTTGGTATATGCTGAAGACATTTAAAAGGGTGGCCTAATTTCATCATTAATTTGAATTTGAGGTGCTCCTTGACTAGTAACACTTTAAACATGATACAACAATTTGCATATACATACTAGTATATGTGAAATCAGTAGCTGGTTTTCCAAGGAGCCCAGATACAAATAAAGACGCATGGTAAAGTGATAAAACACTCACGCAAATTACAACACAGAAAATGATAAGAACGTGCAAGTTTTATGATGGCGATCGGGGTCAGAGGGTTCAGGAACCTTTGTCAGAAAGGAAAGCTAACTTATAGGTCGTAAATGTTATGGCAAAACCAATAAATTAAACATTGTCAGGTCTCAAGAAGGTTGTAAGCATTGTCTTAAATTAATTAAGATTTTCAGTGTTTCTGGTGTGTTCATGTAGATCGTTCCATATAGTCAGGGAAAGTTAGGCGATTTTTCAACAAAACCTAAAACAAATTCCTTACCAAAAAATTATTTTACTATTGCTTAGTATAGGGTCTTAGCTACCTTCTGACAATTTGTTTACGCTCAACTGTCATAGGAGGTTTTTTTACAGAGCAAAGTCTAAGATGGCCGAAATCGGTAATGAAAAAAATCGAAACCAGATATATTTTGTCATGGCATGCTAATTTACCCTACATTTAATCAGCGCTGGGTAGACAGTTACTTTAAATGTATTATTATTATTTATAAAAGAAAATGATATCAACAGGAGAAAAACCAGCATGGCCGCAAAAAACAGCAAAGCACGATAGTGATCAGTAAATGTTCACGCTTGACTTTTTGTTTTGAGAAGTGCAACATGCCAATATTATGTTATCGATATTATTACTATTGTTAAATGTGAGCAGGTCTGCTTTTTGTAATTAGGAACAATATTTTATTTTGTCTCTATCAGATGTATTTGTAATAAATATAGTGTATGTGTAGTGCATGTAAAAACGTAGATTGAAATGAGTTAGGAGCTTTGTTAAGTGCTAAAATGCTCCAGACAGTCGAATGTACTACGTGTAATAACATAGATGTTGATCTGTTCTGCGAATGTTGGCTCTAGTGCTAGTGATTATGTAAGAAGATCAAATTTACCCCCGGGAATTTACCACTTTGGTTTGACTCTGAAGTGAGACGTCTAACAAGCAAGCTTGGACAATAGCTAAGAAGTTTAATAAATTTGAATTTATTTAGAAAAGTGAGAAATTAATTATATAAATTATTGCAGTTCAAGCACAACCAGTTCATTGCTGACTTGCCTGAAACACTAAAGGGAAACCCTATTAACGATGCTGGTCTAATTGTTGATCGAAAACCAGAAAATATACATAGAACAAATTGTCATGAAGGTCTAAGCGCCACCAATCCCAATGATATGGCTTGTATGTTCAAGACATATTTTGAATTAGATTCTAATAACAACACTGGTGAGTCATTAGCTTCTGCCTCAGTGGCCAAGATCAGTTTTTAGTGGTTAAGATCACTTTGGTAGACCGAGATCACTCTTTATGTGGCTGACATCAGTGTGTTAGTGGCTAACATCACTTCTGTAGTGGTTGAGATAATTTTCAAGGAGGATGTGATCACTTCTTCAGTGGCTAAGATCACTTATATAATGGTTGAGATAACTTTTAAAGTTGCTGTGGTCCCTTCTACAGTGACCAATATCACTTTTGTAGTGAATGAATAAGACAACCTTTAAAGTGGCTCTGATTACTTCTTCAGTGGTAAAGATAATTTTTGTAGTGACCGAGAACATTTTTTGTTGGCTAACATCAGTTTCTTAGTGACCAAGAGCACATTTGTGGTGACTGAGATACGTTTTAAAGAGGCTGTGATTACTTCTTCAGTGGTCAAAAACATTTACGTAGTGGGTGAGATAACTTTCAAAGTGGTTGTGATGACTTATTTGGTGGCCAAGTTCAGTTTGCTTGTGGCCTATATCACCTTTATAGTGGCTCAGATAACTTTTAAAGTAGCTTCAGTGGCTGACATCAGTTTGTTAGTGACAAAGATCACCTTTGTAGTGGCTGAGATAATTATTAAGGAGCGTGTGATCACTTTTTCGGTGGCTAAGATCACTTATGTAGTGGCTGCGATAACTTTGAAAGTGGTTGTGTTCACTTCTTTGGTTGCCAAGATCACTTTTGTAGTGGGTGAGACAACGTTTAAATGATGATCACATTTTTCAGTGGCTAAGATCATTTTTGTAGTGACTGCGATAACTTTTTAAAGTGACTGTGTCTTCTCCGGTGGCCAAGATCATTTTTAAAGTGGCTGAGATCACTTTTCAAGTGGTTTCAGTGGCTGGCATCAGTTTGTTAGTGGCAAAGATCACCTTTCCAGTGTCCGTGATAATTATTAGGGAGGATGTGATCACTTTTTAAAAGATCAGTAAATTATCTGTGATATTGATCGAGCTATAACTCAATATACATTTTTCGGTAATGGCGGCACAAATTTGCATAAAAATGGCACGTACGTGGGACATATTTCAGCTTGTTAACATAGCTAATCATTCTCTATGGGTTTTTTTCCCAAGCTAGATACACCAATTAGAAGTACATGTATATTTCCGAGGGTGCACGGGAATCCCATTTTTTCGACTAGACTAATATCAAGCCACATCTAAACGTTATACAAATAATTTCAAATGATAAAAATAATGTGAAACATAAAAAATTCGAAAAACACAAAATGGAAAGTGAAATGAAGTTCAATGAATTTGGCGGCCATTTTGATTTTTTTATATCGTTTATTTATTGTAAAACAACTGTCAATCCTTTAATTAGCACAGTTGTAAACAAATTGATGCTTAATTATCACTCCCTATGTTATTTCTGTGAGATCTTCGGCCATTTTAGATTTTACCCTCCTAAAAATCCTCCTATGAATATCGAGAGTAAACAAATTTTGTGTTACTAGTCCAGACCTTATACAAGACAGACAGGTGGTACAAAAATATTTTGGTAAGGAATTTGTTCTAGGTTTTTTTCTAACTTTCCCTGACTAATAAGGTTGCTCCCCGTACGATATGTGATTAATCGCCAGAATCCAGTCATCATTAACCCTTTCAGCGCGGGGACCGTCTTTATACGTCAGACGTCAGAATCTGACGTCTGTAGACGTCAGATTGTGACGTATAAAGACGGTCCTCGCGCTGAAAGAGTAAAATTTTTCTAATGGCCGCAGACCCATAACATAGGTATTGTAATGAAGCTGAAAGAGCTAACTAAGACATTTCATTTCAAATTGAACAAAACACTTTGGTCTACATGGTTTATATAAAAATATATCAGTTATCTAAGGGTCAAACTATGTCCTTTCGCTTCTTTGTTATCTTCATTTGGTCCAATTTAGCCTATATTATATGAATAAGCTTAGGATGACTCAAAACACATTGTATTTAGGTTGTCAAATATTTTATGTATGATATCTGATGGTAGGAACCAATGAAGTGCTCTTTATCCAAAGCTGTCAAAATCATTATCGGATAATGCAGAACTACCCACCAATACGAAACGTTGGCCCAATGCTGTGCTATTGTTAGGCATCGTCTACGACGCTGGCGCAACATCAGCCCAACAATTGTTTGTATCTATGTTTCCTTCATTTAAAGCTGGAATTTCTCATGCAATGTCCAGCTCCAAATGATGAAAAAGATATTCCATTTATTAAAATTTGGTGTGAAATGTATATTTATACGGTCTTTACACCACCCTTAACATGTTTAGCCCTTTCAACGCAGGGACCGTCTTTATACGTCAGAATCTGACGTCTGTAGACGTCAGATTCTGACAAATAAAGACGGTCCTCGCGCTGATAGAAATAAAATATTTCTAATGGTCGTAGACCCATAACATAGGTATTCAAATGAATCGGGAAGAACAAACTAAGACGTTTATGAGGATTTTAAATGGGAAAAAACTCTTTGGTCTCCATGGTTTATACAAAAATAATTCAGCGTTGTAAGGGTTAAACACCCATGACGCATATGACAGACTTTAACAAAATAAATCCAACAGAAAACCTTACGATTCACTAGAATTAGCACTCTTTGCGTCTGATATTTATGTTATAATTTATTTTTTATTATTAAGTTTATTATTATTGTTGTTGTTGTTGTTATTATTATAAGTGTATTCCACATGGCGCGTAAATGCGACGATGGAAGTTGAAGAGTTGACCCTTTTAGCGCGAGGGCCGACTTTAGACGTCAGATGTCATTCTGACGTCTAAAGTCGATCCTCGCACTGAAACAGTAAACATATTCATAACACATAAACCTTTGGTGTCCATGTTTTATACAAAAGTATTTCTGCGTTCTGAGGGTTAAAATGGCTGCACATAGATTGTTTGATGTGACCGACAGCCATGATGAATGGCAGCGATAACATCTCTTACAGAAACTCAAACACGAGACAAACAGCCAGGGATACAGCTTGCTTTATAATCCTATTAGCATGATCAGCCGTGCTTACATTAGCAACCAGTGATAGAGAATCAAACATAGTCTCCAAGTAATAACCCGTTAATTAATAGGAGACATTGACCCGATGTTAGGTCAATGCTGGGCTATCGTCTACGCCGCCGGCTCACCAATGAACTAACATCGGGTCGTTGTCTCGTGTTTTCTGGTAGGCTATAAAGCGGCACGGGTAGAAGAAAACGCGCCCATTCTCATTCTAACAGCAGACATACGAGTATCTAGATTGCTCAAGAATTTGTGAGATACCAATAGACAACTAGCAACATGAGAGAAATTGTCCACATGCAAGCTGGCCAGTGCGGCAACCAAATTGGCGCAAAGGTGAGTCAAAATGGTTCGGATTCGTGCCATTGGTTCTTGTAAATCTATTACATGTTTCTATTGATTTAAATCGATATCAGCATAATTTAAAAATGTATCTGTGTCGAATATAAAACTAAACCTTTATATTTTTACTCACACAGTTCTGGGAGGTAATCTCTGATGAGCATGGCATCGACCCCACAGGTACCTACCATGGTGACTCTGACCTGCAGCTGGAGAGAATCAACGTATACTACAATGAGGCCACTGGTAAGGAATATATTATTTATCATGATTATGCAGATGCAATTTAATAACTTGAACAAGACGAAGCGGTACTTTGATTTTGTGTTAAACTGATATTAATTGCAGACGTAAATTACGTCTGTAATTATTATGAATTTATATGAATTATTTTAAATTCTTATTGAGGCCACTGGTAAGATGAGTCGAATGCAACTGATTCAACTGTGATCCCCACACTGCAAGAGTACAAATGTTTAATTTGATAGTAGACCCATAGCATATAGATATTCAAATGAAGCGGAAAGAGCTAACTAAGACATTTATGGTGATTTCAAATTAAAAAACCCTTTGATTTCCATGGTTTATACAAACATATTTCAGCGCTTTGAGGGTTGCGCTTTGAGGGTTAAAGTGTTACAAATAGCAATGTGAACGCTTAACTTATCTAATACACTATAAATACGTTGGTATTTTTTTTGCTTTTTAAAATGCAAAACACACGGTGAGCGCGAACGCGAGCGGGGTACGCGAGCGCGAGTGCAAACGGGAGGCGAACGAAAATTATTAGCTACTCTATTTTATCACTGTCAAAACACATCAACGCGAAGACCAAATCAAACAATTTCACGCCGGTTTTACATGGGAAATGCCGTAATTTGACGTCACACTCGCGCCTGCTCGCGCGCTGTCGTCGACTGTATAGCATATTCGTCCTCGCGTTCGTATGTTTTACGCTTAAAAATTATCTAAAGTGTAAAACCCATCAACGTGAACGCGATCGCGAGTAAAACACATCAGCGCGATTTTTTGCACGACGAGCCGGTTTCGCATAGGAAAGCAAGGAATTTCACGTTGAATTTCCATTGAATTTCATGTGTGCTGCATGTGGTCGCGTACATATTGCTCTCGTGTGCGCTTTAGTGTGGTTTGCCCATAAGCAAGTGCAAAACACTAACGCTAACACAACAATTGATTGTCAAATTCGCAAGAAAGTTGTTTGATCTTGTCGCGTTCGTGCTGATTTTGCATGGGGACCCTGCATCAATTTCGCGTCGAATTTTCGTCGAATTCTCGTCTGTTCGCATGCAGTCGTAGCCTGCATATGCTCGCGTTTGCGTTGATATGTTTTGTGCTTAAAACGCAAAAAATATCAACGCGAATTTGCGTTATTATCAAACCCACTGTTTTATCATTGCGAAAACATACCAGCCCAAAGGCGAGCGCGAAGGGCAGCTCGAATATTGTCAAAACTGTTACATTTTTTTTTACCCCGGTTTTCGCGCTGGTTTTCGCGTGGGACCTCAATCTGCCCTTGGTATAGGAAAAACGCCTCACTTTTCGCGTTGGTCATCACGTAGACAGTCAGGCGAATTTCGCGTCTGTCTTCGTGTCACTCGTCGCGTGCATATTCGCTCTCGCGTTCGCGTTGGTGTGTTTTGCTATTGATGAACTATTTTAACATTCTCCAAACACACCAACGCGAGGTCAAACGAGAATTTTCGCGTTAGGGTGTTTTGGATGTGATAAATCGTGTATTTGATAATATTGGCGTCACGTTGGCCTTGGTGTGTTTTACGCTTAACCCATTGCTTGCCATAATAGTCGTTTTTAATTAATTTTTAGCCGATAAAACCACTATTATTGGGAAGAAAATGAGTGTTTAAGCGACAATATTTGTAAATGTTTGATCACGAATTTAACAAATACGATTTATTTTCAACTACTTGAGGTTGTGGATCGCGGTAGCGAGACACAACCTCTCAGGTGGTTAGAAAATTGAAGAGAATATTAGCAGGATAAGGTTTATTCACAATAACTGATTATGTTAGATACAGTGATGGGAGTGTAAAATACCAAAATTTGTTACTTTTATTTTAGGTGGCAAATACGTGCCCCGTGCCGTGCTGGTGGATCTGGAGCCAGGTACCATGGATTCTGTCCGCTCTGGACCTTTTGGTCAGATCTTCCGTCCAGATAACTTTGTCTTTGGTCAGAGCGGTGCTGGTAACAACTGGGCCAAAGGTCACTACACAGAGGGAGCTGAACTCGTAGACTCTGTTCTTGATGTGGTTCGTAAGGAATCGGAAGGATGTGATTGTCTGCAAGGATTCCAACTTACACACTCACTGGGCGGTGGTACCGGCTCTGGCATGGGTACCCTGCTCATCAGCAAGATCCGTGAGGAGTACCCTGACAGAATCATGAACACTTTTTCTGTGGTGCCTTCTCCAAAGGTGAGTTAGTAATCTACATTTTCAGGAATACACCTTGTGTAACGTGTTCTATTTTTAATCCTTACAACGCTGAAATATTTTTATATAAACCATGGGAACCAAAGGGTTTTGTTTAATTTGAAATCATCATAAATGTCTTGGTTAGCTCTTTCCGATTCATTTGAATACCTATGTTATTGGTATACGGCCATTGTAAATGTTTTAATTCTCTTAGCGTGGAGACCGTCTTTATGCGTCAGAATCTGACATCTACAGACGTCACATTCTAACGCATAAAGACGGTCCCCGCGCTGAAAGAATTAAGCGACTCCATGAAGTGCATGTAAACGTGATAAACGGGTATATTTGGATAAATACATTTTTAAGTAATATACTAATATAACCGGAATGGAGGTGATAGCATAGAGCATAGACATACTGTTTCAAGTGACAAAGCTCAGGAATGTTTTTAATTTTCGTGATAGAAAACTTGATTTTAAAACAGACATAAAATGAATTATAGTCAACAATGGCGCTGAATTGGTTAAAGCAGCGAAGGCTTTCTTCTTCCACGTGGAACCATCATACACTAATAACTTTAAAAACACATATAGTGTGGGTGCGTGCATAATATGTATTTCCATGGGATATTTGACCAAACGTTTTAGCAAATACCTGATCATGGAATTCGTCCAGAAGTTTTCAATTTGTAGTCAAACATATCCTCGGTTGCGACAGTAGTTATATTACCCAAACTAAATCTGTAATAAATGAAATTAGTTAAACCATTTTAGTTAAGCTATGTTATTTTCTATATTTACAGGTATCAGACACAGTTGTAGAACCCTACAACGCCACCCTGTCCGTACATCAACTGGTGGAGAACACAGACGAGACCTATTGTATTGACAACGAGGCTCTGTATGACATCTGCTTCCGTACCCTGAAGCTGACCACACCTACCTATGGTGACTTGAACCATCTGGTATCCGCCACCATGTCTGGTGTCACCACCTGCCTGCGTTTCCCTGGTCAGCTGAACGCTGATCTGAGGAAGCTGGCCGTCAACATGGTACCTTTCCCCCGTCTCCACTTCTTCATGCCTGGCTTTGCTCCACTCACATCCCGTGGCAGTCAACAGTACCGCGCCCTCACTGTACCTGAGCTCACTCAACAGATGTTTGACGCCAAGAACATGATGGC
This sequence comes from Flabesymbios commensalis, assembly GCA_964017125.1. Lineage (NCBI taxonomy): Eukaryota > Metazoa > Annelida > Polychaeta > Terebellida > Flabelligeridae > Flabesymbios > Flabesymbios commensalis. Next base: position 12,720,301 of record OZ024914.1, on the reverse strand, counting down.
TGCATGTGATCCACGTCATGGTCGCTACCTCACAGTGGCTGCACTTTTCCGTGGTCGTATGTCGATGAAGGAGGTTGATGAGCAGATGTTGAACGTGCAGAACAAGAATAGCAGCTACTTCGTGGAATGGATCCCCAACAACGTGAAGACCGCCGTTTGTGACATTCCACCAAGAGGACTCAAGATGTCTGGTACCTTCATTGGTAACAGCACCGCCATCCAGGAGCTGTTCAAGCGTGTGTCTGAGCAGTTCACAGCTATGTTCAGACGTAAGGCGTTCTTGCATTGGTACACTGGAGAGGGCATGGATGAGATGGAGTTCACTGAGGCCGAATCCAACATGAATGATCTGGTGTCTGAGTACCAGCAGTACCAGGACGCCACAGCCGAGGAAGAGGGAGAGTTTGGTGAAGAGGATGAAGAAGAGCAAGAGGCTGCTTAAACAAACAACATTAGATAAAAAATACCTTCTTATTGAACATACGATTCAAGAATAAATAAAGACTTTGGACTCAAACATTTCTACAAGCTCTAAATTGGTCACAGAGAAGATATATTTATCATTGAACCGATGCTTTTTGGCATATCGATTATATTTAACGATATGATTAAATTGCTAAAAAAGGTTTATTGTAAGCCAGTCATCTATTATGTCATTAATAAGGTTTCCATTTGAATTGTTTGAGAGAAGGATAAAATAAACAAAAAAATAGATTATGTGCTGATGTTTTTCTATATACCAATCAGAAACAACCTATTGTTGATCGAACAATTGTTTTTTCTTAAAAATATCGTTGTGTCAATTCAAAGTAATCTCCATTGCATCTTCCACCCCCCCCCCCCTATCCCCCACAAAAACACGTGACGTGTGTTAAAAACGTTAAAGGCCCCATGTAGTTCCTATACCTACTCTGCACAATGTCATGTCTCATACTATTTTAGATGACTTTTTAAATATTAGAGTGTTCAGCTTCTATTTTTAAACCACTGGGAACGATTTTTCAAAAGGCAAAAGTAGGGGGCGGAGCTAATTCGTGACGTCCCAAGATGGTGACATGCTTGGCTGGTTATAATACATGTACATATACATGTAGCTGATGATGTACTGTATGATTTAATAAAACTGAAGAAAGTCAATACGGGACGCCGGTCCAACGCTGCCTGAATGCAGGTGCAGCACTAGAATTGGAGGCCATCACCGCGACCGCTCCTGATCAGCGTCTAGCATTCACTCACCCCTAGTTCTGTCGATGCGGGCATAATGAAATGAACAGAAATCTGGTTCAGCTCATGTGGAAATTCAAGAAACATGAAACATATACCCGATGCAGTTTCAATGTTAATTCAGATTCAATAATGGGCGGTTTTTGTTTGTGAAGTCATGAGTTGTGCGATCCGCCGAGCTTAGAAATTGTGCACCTTTTCCGTTTTTATTTTTGAAAATGACTGATAATTGGTGGACTAAAATAATACGCTAAGTTAGAAGATAGTTCATTGTGATATATACTTTAATTATATTGATGAACTGAAATCACTTCACATGGCCTTTAAATGTATAAAGGGTATTCTTACACTCCAACGCCAAGAACTAGGTCATAGGTCACACTTAATACCATCATTATCCTGCAGTTTGACGTGATGAAATCCTATTTTTTTCAAAATTCAAAACGTAAATTTAAAGTGGTGTTACATCTTGAGATAAGCGTTTTATTTTCGGTGGATTTTAATATAAAATTAGGAACAAATTTAAACATCTCAAGGTCATTAGCCCTCGAGTGATCAACACGTCTAAGTTGGTTTTCATTGTTTTTTTAGGAATAACATTTTACAGATAAATGCGCATTACATTTGCTAGATTAGCATATGCATTGATTGAGATTGTGCTATATTTAATATATTTTAAGCACTTGAAGTTGTCGGTCGCGGTAGCGAGACACAATTTCAAGTTGGCAAAAACTAAAATACTGTACTTAGCGCTATGAATGTTAATGACCACATAGTTAAGGAGCTGTTTAGAATTAAGCTTTTTTCACAAAATGACTGCATGAAAATTGTCTCCATTATCAAATTGGATTTGTGGATTTGTGGATTTGTGGATTGGTTGATTGATTGGTTGATTGATTGATTAATTGATTGATTGATCGATTGATTGATTGATTGATTGATTAATTGATTGATTGATTGATTGATTGATTGATTGATTGATTGATTGATTGATTGATTGATTGATTGATTGATTGATTGATTGATTGATTGATTGATTGATTGATTGATTGATTGATTGATTGATTGATTGATTGATTGATTGATTATTTAACTTTTTAAATCCCGTTTCTTATATATATCGCATAACACCCTGTTTAACCTTTTAAATCCCGTGTCCTATATATAAAAAGCATGGCGTATTTTGAATACAATTCATTCAATAAAAAATTGCATAAGCCGTCAAAATAAGGTTGTTCTCCGCTTTATTTGAGATGTTAAAATTGAATATTTGATGCAAAAGATGGCACCCTGTAAAGAAATCAGACACTTTGTGTAATTACTCATTTATTTTAAACCCTTAAAGCGCTGAAATATTTTGTATAAACCATAGAAACCAAAGGGTTTATTCAATTTGAAATCGTCATAAATGTTAGCTCTTTGCGATTCATTTGAATACCTATGTTATGGGTCTATAGCCATTATAAATATTTTTACTCTTCCAGTGCGGAGATCGACTTTAGTCGTCAGAATCTGATGTCTATAGACGTCAGATTCTGACGAATAAAGTCGATCCCCGCGCTGTAAGTGTTAAGGCCGAAAAAGTGTAAATTAATTTTAGAAGAAGGCAAACATAAAAGTTAAAAGCTCTTATTCTTCAAATGATTCTTGTTTAGGGACCTTTTCAACTCTAAGGACAGATAAATAATTAACGTGGTAGCTCGGGTTACCATATGTAACGGTGCATCATTTTATAATTCATTGTATTTCTATTGAATGATAATGGGAGGAAATAATTGGGTGCAAGGAGGATTTAACTAATCATTTACTCCATTAGAGACGACAAAAGTGCATAATGATAATCTCAATTACTAATTTGTCGAGGATTTCAAATAAACATCAAGCGACAGCAACTCAGATGTATTACGTCAAATTTATATTGATATAAATATATTTTTATTTACCAAATGGAACAATGCAAAATGTAATACAAGGTTCCTCTTGGTTGGACAGTATTAGAGGACAGTATAATGTAGCTGTGGTTGCGGCTCTGCGGCTACACTGGTAGGCTCCATTTCGGGTTACATATGAATCGAGCGCAAGACAGAAAGTTTTAATACTTAGGGAGCCGTAAAAGTTTACTTTGTGATAATAGAAAAACGATCACTACGGGCTAGGAAATGAAATGAGATGAAATGAATCGGGCTTTAGGCCACCTTTGTGCACATATAGGCTAAACTGGGCCAGGAGAACCTCCTGAGGATGGTGAGATGATTGAGATGACACTGTCCTCCAGACACAGGATTCGAAAATTCGAGCCCTGGCGGTCTGAGGCCGAGCACGCTACCTCTCGGTCACGGAGGCTCCCCGCAATATTGACTTTCACACGTGGATGGGGAAGAAAATTTTTTTGTTTCTTTCAAACCGCCGAGACCGGGAACCGAACCCCGAACTCTGGCGTGAAAGGCAGCGGTGCTAACCACTACCCTAGGGCCCCCGCCCTACGGGCTAGGAAAGCATCAACACGTTGAATGATATTCTCATTTTCAGTTGGATGGCCTTGTAAAATAGTTTGTAGATTTAAATCAACCTGTATGTCGATAAACGACCTCTGCATATCGTGTCTGGCATCTTAGTGGACAAGTAAAGATAGAATGCTCTCATTTTCCGGTTGTCCGCATGTACACACGTTTTTTTCAATAATAAGCATGTCAGCAAAATATTGATGTAAGTGCACGCAGTGCATGTGGATTCTCGCGAGTGTTATGTTTATGTTTCTGCGACCACTATAATAATAAGTGGGGGGGGGGGGGACAGGTGCGATATATTTCGATAATTTTGCTTTTAAACCTGATTTGGATTCAATTGAACGTATGGACTCATCTAAATTGTTCCAAAATTTAGTAGTACTGGGGAAAAAGAACTCTTAAATGTTTCTGTTTTGCAGTTGTATAAATTAGTGTCATCTTTTTCGTGTAAATTATATCTTGTTCGATCGCGAACATGACCAGGTAGATCGTCAATTAAATACTGGGGTGCATTACCATTTATAATATCATGGTAAAACAAACATTTATGCTGCTGTCGGCGGTGTTGCATGTTCTCCCCACCCAGTTCAGTAAAAACAGCATTACTAGACGTACCGCGTATGGCACCAGAGATGTTATCAAAAACTATATCAGGGTACTCTGAGCGGTGTCTAATATATATTTTTTTAATTCTATCGTTTTCCGATTGACATTCCGTGAGATGTGGTTAAGTAGGTAAATTTTAGTGTTTGCGGTCGCACAAATATTATCAATATGGGTTCTCCATTTTTTTTTTGTATTACAATGCCGAGATGTTTATAGTGCTTGACCCGGGATATTGGCTCGTCAAAAAAAACAAGTTATGGGACTTGGGGCTTTCTCGTAAAGTCATATCACATGATTAAGACGGACTAAATGTTACTAGCCACTAGTTTACCCATTCCTCCAATATAAAGTGCGTCCTAATAAACAAAATAAAAATGAATGGTCATTAAACAATGATGCAGCATAATATGCACATTTGAATATGATTTAACCCTTTCAGGCCTGAATTTACCATTGTCATCTTCATTCACTACAAGCCGCGAATTGCTGCTGCAATTCTCGACTTGCAGTGAATGAAAATGATTTGATGTGGTTAAAAAATTATAGAAAATTGCCATTTATTAGTATACCAGTTTCACGGAAATTTTCGTTCTAAAACCCCTGGTTGTAGGAAAATTAAGTATTTTTTCAGGAATGTAAAATGATGCTTTAATGCATCGTGAGGGCTTGAAGGGGTAACTTGCAAGGCGCTACATTAAAGGGACTACGTGGGGTGACACCAATTCGGGTATTTTGTTTAGCGCTACTTTAAAGGGACTACGTGGGGTGACACCAATTCGGGTATTTTGTTTAGCGCTACTTTAAAGGGACTACGCGGGGTGACACCAATTCGGGTATTTTGTTTTGTATGAAGCAGTGTATCCCGCAGATCATTTATTCCTAATTTTTCAGATTTTTAAAAACATTTTTTATAAACATTTCTAAGAATCCAGAGATAACGCAAACAACCTATTTGTACACCTAAAGTAAGTGAAATGAATCGGGCTTTAGGCCACCTTTGTGCACATATAGGCTGAACTGGGCCAGGAGAACCTCCTGAGGATGGTGAGATGATTGAGATGACACTGTCCTCCAGACACAGGATTCGAAATTCGAAACCTGGCGGTCTGAGGCCGAGCACGCTACCTCTCGGTCACGGAGGCTCCCCACAATACTGACTTTCACACGTGGATGGGGAAGAAACATTTTTTGTTTCTTTCAAACCGCCGAGACCGGGAACCGAACCCCGACTCTGGCGTGAAAGGCAGCGGTGCTAACCACTACCCTAGGGCCCCCGCCCTACACCTAAAGTATGGTTGAACGTAAGCACAGCATTGGGCCACATGTTGATGCGGTCGACCCAGCGTTGGGCAGACAATCGGGGCTGCAGGCTACCCTATAAAGTGTTGTACACTGCACTCACTTTTGTTTACATTGCAATATATGACTAGTTTAATCTTTTTCAGTGCTTTTGAATATTTTGGTGTTTTTTTTTAAGATCAGTAGGCCTTATAACTTGATATAAATATATTTTTCAAAATTGATATGTCAACATAAGCTGTCCCTTTAAACCCTCACGATGCATTAAAGCCTCATTTTACATCCCTAAAAAACATAATTAATTTCCCGACAACACAGGGTTTTAGAACGACAATTTCCATGAAACTGGTTTACTAATACATGGTAATTTTCTTTAATTTTTAAACCACATCAAATCATCTTCATCCACTACAAGTCGAGAATTGCGACAGCAATTCGCGGCTTGTAGTGGATGAAGATGACTATGGTAAACTCAGACTTGAAAGGGTTAAACAAATCAAGCCTTTACCCACTTGAAGTTGTGTCTCGCTGACTTTAAGTTATGGAAAATTACGCATATTTGTTTAATTTGCAAATCTCGATGTTGAAACGCCCATTTCGTTCCGAATAACTGTGATTTAAACGATTAATAAAACAAATTAAAAACGACTGGGGGCCTATAGTCGTGACTAGCGGTTTAACCATCACAGCGCGGGGATCGACTTTAGACGTCAGAATCTAACGTCTGTAGATGTCAGATTCTGACGGCTCAAGTCGATTTACTAGCTTAATATTAGTAACGGTTCCAGTGCTGTCAGCGTAAACAGTTAAATTTTAGTCAGAGTCCAGATATACATTTTGAAAACGACGATACAAAAATTCAAAAGAGTATTAACAAACCTGATTTGCAGTATGCAGCAACAAGGATATCTTGACTTGTTAACTTGATTCTGCTAACTCTGTCTATACTTTCAGGAGTCACAGGCCTACCAGTATGAAATTGACGGCTCAGGTGGTAGGCTAGTGGGCAAGTGATGCTGTAACGCTTTACTGTATAGTTTCACAAATAGCATAAATACCCATTCATTTACTCCCCAGTAAATGCAGGTTAATTGTCTTAACCCCTAGAACACTGATCTATTCAATTTAATTTTTAAGTCACTTGAAGTAGTGTCTCGCTACCGCGACACACAACTTCAAGTGACTGAAAATGTATGTGATTTGTGAAATTTAAGTCCCAATATATATCAGTGTTTCATGATTGAAAGCATATTTTAATTTGAACAGTTTCTTTTTCAGGGGTTATACAGGTGATAATTAAAACACAGGATGTCTACTGCAGTCGACAACAGTGTCCTGATGGTTAAACATACTTATTTACGGAGGAATACAACATAGTGTTACGCTGATGAATATGTTTCCTCAAAAAATGCAGGTATATTCACTTCGTTCATTATTCTATTATGCTCTGCAAAACCAAAAGGCAGTAACTGTTTACTTAAAAAGTAAGCAGTTTGGCTTTGCGCGTCATTATTTATTGTTTATACTAATAAACCCACCCAGCCAGCAGGATGCACAGCCCAATGTTGTTATAATGTTGGGCAAATGCCTCCGACGTGGACAATTATCCGCTTTAACCCTTACAACGCTATATATTTGTGTATAAACCATGGAAACCAAACGGTTTGTCTAATTTAAAGACATCACACATGTCTTACTTAGCTGTTTTCGCTTCATTTGAATATCTATGTTATGGCTCTATACGGCCATTATAAATATTTTAATTCGTTCAGTTCGGGGACCGTCTTTATACGTGTCTACAGACGTCAGATTCGTACGTCTGAAGACGGTCCCCGAGCTGAAAGAGTTAATCTGTGCTTGCATCAATTCATACCCGTTTTTGTGTGAAATGTGTTCAAATAGCGCATTGTCTTTCAAATGAGTTTATTTTAAGTAGACTAAAGCTATAGAACATGTTTGTCGATCAAAACTAAACATTTATTACATACAAAATCAGCTGAGAGAAAGTATTTTGACCATTTACTGAAAAAGTAAGAAAATAGAGAAAATTAAGGGTTAAAATACCAACTTAAAGCTCTCGTGTGCATTTGTTAATGATCGGATACAAACTATTTTACATCCATGTGAAAGCCGGTCTCCGTATCTCTCTATTGGTTTTAATATTATATTGATATAGTTCAAAATATGACTACTCAGTGGGCGCAAATGTATAATACGCTCGATTTCTCAAAATCGGACCAAAATCGCACATAGGTCAGGTACATATATTTGGCCATATTTCTGGAATATATAAAGCAGCGGCAGTTACCTGATTTTGGCCCCTGAGCTATGTAAAAATAATAGCTGCTTAAATTCACCTTCCGGGTGACACCCTACCCCCAGCCACGCCTGGTCTATAAACCTATAACCCATTAATATTTATCTATACCTGAAAAATATATATTTCCCATTCATCTACTGATGTAAAATGAAAAGCAGATACAGCTCTGTCATAGGTGAACACCACAGCCTCAGACATCACCCAGCCTACCCAGAGCCATAGATTAAATGAGCTTTATCTTAACTATGAAGTCCGCCCATCAAAACGTCCTATCATGTGGTGGCTTTACCACATTACAATCCTCAATCTATGGCATAAAAAAATCCATACGGCCGACATTACCAGGGGTTCAATAACGAACACTGAGGCCAAGGTGATGAATGTGCCAATATGGTGTTTGAGACGAGTATTATTGTGTAATTTAATACCTACGTAGGCCTACAGTGGTTGGGGACTTTCATGCTCTCTACTGTGGCGTATCAGGACGGTGAACTGACAGGGTGAGCTATATTTAATTGTATTATATATCATCACCTGACCAATCACACACGCTACTTTAGATCTTTGGCGCATAACATTATCAAAGTTATTGAATTTTTTAAAAACTACGGATTTATTGAGATTTTTAAACATTAACCAATAAGATAAACAATAACAGGTAAGTTTTGGACGATTTTGACCTTGATGTTGTTATTTGAACTTGACATTTCAACTTTTGTTTCAAAATGACGTCATAATCTTCATCCTCGACCTAAAATACCAAGGAAATGAGGGATTACATGTGGTTCTGTGAAGATTAGCTGAAAATTTAGCATGCGTAATGTATTACAGTGGCGGTCATTTTGAAATTGCCCAATAAGGCCGCTAAGGGAAAAATCGCTTGTCTGTCGGCAGATTCTAAAATATCCAGGTCATGGTAGCTTGTGACAAAATGAAATGAATCGGGCTTTAGGCTGTCCTCCAGACACAGGGTTCGAAATTCGAGCCCTGGCGGTCCGAGGCCGAGCACGCTACCTCTCGGTCACGGAGGCTCCCCACAATACTAACTTTCACACGTGGGGTAGCTTGTGACAAAAATGTCAGACTTTTGCTACAAAGTGTATGATTATTTGATTAAGCCCTTCTACTATTGGAAGGAGATTCATAATATCATCTTTTGGCAAAGTAATCCGATTATGAAAACAATTGATCTAATTAATTACCTATGTTTGCTCTAATATATTAAAGTTCAGGACATGCTTATTTTTGTAAACTACATAATTTTGAATTGAATAATATTACAACGATTGATAAAATTGACGAAAACTTTATTTTCAATAATAACAATAACTTAAACTAGTACAGTGTTGGGAGAGCAGGAATTTCCTATGACGGAACACATCCTAAAGTTATAAATAGTGTTCAGTAAGTATGAATTCCCACTGAATTATCTTTGTTTTCACACTAGCAGAACACATCCTCATGTTCAGCTGCACGAATTCCTTCTGCTTTCACCCTGACGAACACATCTTAAAAATAAACTGGAACAGTGCTGGGAGTAGGTACACGCATTCCCTCAGTTTTCTCACTGACATAACACATCTTAAAGTTAAACTAGTACAATGTTCAGAGAGCATCGCAATTATTGAGAACGAAGTATGCGTTTAAACAACAATATTTGGAATTGTGTGATCTCCATTTAAACATATATGGGCCATTTTCGCGCACTTTGTGGGTGGGTTGCGTTGGTGAGACACAACTTCAAGTTGGTAAAATTTAAAATTCTATGTATTTAAGGTTTAAAATTAAATAAATATGGCTCTGGGTGGTGAGATTAATGATGTCATAGAAATCGGATAAAAAATATTGTTTGTTTCCGATTTCCGACCGACCCTATTAAAACATCTGCGACCCAAATTTATTTTATGGATTTTCTAAAAAAAAAAAAAAAAAAAAAATTTTTTTTTTTTTTTTTTTTTTTAGAAAATCCATAAAGTGAGGAATGATGAGTTACTGGATGTAGTCAAAGTAACTGAAAAAACGTTACGAAAAGGAGAGGAGAGGGTCCAAAAAACAAAAAATAGTTACGTAATGTACAGATAAGACATGCATGGAAGTGAATCTGGCCCCAAATAAACTAAAAAATAATTCTTACCTACCGATTTGGTTAAAGTGACAAAAAATAAAATAAAAAATAAAATAAAATAAATTTCCTACCTACCCACTGGTTAAAATGACAACAAATCGGAAACAAACATATATTTTGTTTTGGCCTTATTTAAAAAAATATTTGTAACATTACAGCGATTGATCAAATTGATCATAATTTTTTTCAATAATAATAACTTAACTAGTACAGCGTTGAGAGGGTGCGAATTCCCTCTGTTTTCACACTGACAGAACACATCTTAAAATTAAACTAATACGATGTTCAGACTGTATGAATTCTCTCTGTTTTCACACTGACAGAACACATCTTAAAATTAAACTAATACGATGTTCAGACTGTATGAATTCCCTCTGTTTTCACACTGACAAAACACATCTTCAAGTTAAACTAGTACAATGTTCAGAGAGCATGAATTCTCTCTGTTTTCACACTGACAAAACACTTCTTAAAGTTAAACTAGTACAATGTTCAGAGAGAATGAATTCTTTCTGTTTTCACACTGACAAAACACATCTTAAAGTTAAACTGATACAATGGTCAGAGAGCATGAATTCTCTCTGTTTTCACACTGACAAAACACATCTTAAAGTTAAACTAGTACAATGTTCAGAGAGAATGAATTCTTTCTGTTTTTACACTGACAAAACACATCTTAAAGTTAAACTAATACAATGTTCAAAGAGCATGAATTCCCTCTGTTTTCACACTGACAAAACACATCTTAAAGTTAAACTAATACAATGTTCAAAGAGCATGAATTCCCTCTGTTTTCACACTGACAAAACACATCTTAAAGTTAAACTAATACAATATTCAGAGAGCATGAATTCCCTCTGTATTCACACTGACAAAACACATCTTAAAATTAAACTAATACAATATTCAGAGAGCATGTATTCCCTCTGTTTTCACACTGACAAATCACATCTAAAGTTTAACTAATACAATATTCAGTGAGCATGAATTACCCCTGTTTTCACACTGACAAAACACATCTTAAAATTAAACTAATACAATATTGAGAGAGCATGAATTCCCTTTGTTTTCACACTGACATAACACATCTTAAAGTTAAACTAAAATAGTGTTTGGGGAGCATCAATTACTTCTCCTTTCACACTGACGGAACATATCTTAGCCCTTATATAGTCGTTTTTAGTCTGTTTTATTATCCGGTTGAATCACACTTAATGGGGACGAACAGGTGCTTAAGCAGCAATATTTGCAAATATTCGGTCACGAAAAAAAAAAAATATGATCCATTTTAAACCACTTGAAGTTGTGGGTCGCGTTAGTGAGACACAACTTAATGTCGGTGAAAACAGCTTATTTCAGTGCTTTAGGGATTGAAGTTAAACTAGTACAGTGTTCACAGAGCATACATTACCTCTGCTTTCACACTTACTTAACATATGCTTGAAGTTGTGGGTCGCGCTGGCAAGTGGGTGATTATTTTAATTTTATTATAATTAAAGTTATTTAATTTAGTGATGTAAGACTTGTAATTAGATAAACATGGCTCTTGAAATGACATTATTAGTATCATAGAGATAGCATGAAAAGTTTTACAAAGCATTCTGATCACGAAAAAAATATCTATCAATTAGCTATGTGTGCTATGATATGTGAAAGTTCAGGACATGCTTATTTTGATAAATTATACATTTCTCTTGAATAATATTACAACGATTGATAAGTTTGACCATAACTTCATTTTCAAAAATAATAATAACTTAAACTAGTACATTGTTTCCCTTTGACGGAACACATCGTAAAGTTCAACTAGTACAATTTTTGGGGAGCATGAATCCCCTCTGCTTTCACACTGATGACAGAACACATCCTAAAATTAAACTACTACAGTGTTCAGAGAAACCGAATTTTATACTGACAGAACACAGCTTAAAGTTAAACTAGCACAATGTTCAGAGCTCATGTATTCACTCTGTTTTCACACTAACGAAACACATCAGACACATCAGACCCCATCACCACGATCAGTCCAGGATCAACGAGAAACTGTGAATAAAATTAGGATTATCGGTCAGGGGTACCCAATTCTGGCAAATGTCATGGCAAATTTAACAAATTGTGTTTTTTATCATGTTTATATTTTATGCATTTTATACTTTCTTAGCACGACACCCGATTTAAAAATGTGTTATATTTATGAGTCTTACAGAAATATCCTCAGTCATCACTCTAATCTTGTATCCATTATTAAATATGCAATGTGTCACTATCATTCAATTTAATTCTGATATTTACACTAAACATTACATGTAACCTATAATCTATCATACAGTATTATAGACATTTTGATACAATCATTTTGAGACATATCTGGAATATAATAATACACGCTATATGTATACATGCATGCACAACTTTTTTGCTAAAACAGGAAAGTTTACTACATGTAATAAATCTGATGTTTGAAGATGAAGCAATGGAACTGAAGTATCTCAGGTATTTGGAAAATGTCGTTCATCGTGCTGATGTTCTTTTCAGCGTTTTTGTCAGCGTCTTCCAGAAGCGACACTCCTTTTTACCACCTGGTTTCAAGGGTAGATACGTTTTGTTGGTTAATAGATTTCTCAGGCTACGATTGACCTCCCCGTTCTCAATGTCCTCCATAAGAATCACTATTATAGAGTTTCTCCTGTCATTCACAAAGTGCGTGTATGCCATATCCACCTCTTCTCTGCCCCAGAGACTTTGGGCAAATGATTTGCTCACCAAAAAAACAGTAGTGCGGCTTTGTTGTATACTGTTCATAATGTTATCAACTATAGCCTCCCCAGCTGGCCAGTCCCTGTGGTGTATGCATAGTTTCATTCCATGTTTACGTTCTAGCTCTGGGATCATTTTTTCTATTATCCACTTCATGCTTGAATAATGATAGCAAACAAAAGCGTCGTAAATAAACTGTCGCTGGCTCCTTTGATTTATGTCCATTTTCTTATATTTTAGTTTATACAGATTATATCTGAGATGCCAGCGATATCTATAAATCATTGATATTAACATACACACTACAATTAGTGAAATGAAAATAGTAAACTTTGTGGTAAAATCAGTATACAAACAATCTGCATTAGCCATGTAGTCCAATAAATCTTTGTTACGTTCGGCTTGGGGATTTGAGCACACGTAATGCTTTTTAACTGTTATGTCCTGCACATTAACATCAGTAAAAATCATCCATTGACTGAACCAGAACATCTCACAATTACACATGAAAGGATTTTCTTGTAAGTACAAATTTCGTATCGAAGTGAGATGACGAAATGTACCAACCTTAAACATGGTTAGTCTGTTCTGCGTCAGTATTAAATCAGTCAATTTACTTAAAGGGACAAAGACTTCTGGGTGGATAAAACTTAAGAGATTTAGTGATAAATCAAGCACATGTAAATTATATAAGCCCAGGAACATGTCAGATTCTAATGTGGTGAGTCGTGTTGATTGTAAATGCAAAGTTGAGAGCTGCTTGAGATTTTGAAACATGCTTTGGCAAAGTGAGTTTACACAGAAATCTTGATTTCTTGTAAGATCTATCATTTTAATTTCAATCGAAAATTGAAATGAATCCAAAATATGTAACGATAATTTATTTTCTTGTAATTGCAGTGTTTTCAAATTAACAAGTGTCTGTAACTCATCAGTTAGGACCGTCAATGCATTTCTGTCAAGGTATAGGTGGCTCAGTTTTGTTAGATTTACCATCACATTCCCAAGGCTCTTTATATTATTTCCGCTAAGGACCAATACTTCAAGATTATCATAACAAGCATAATTATTATATTCAAAAGACTGTAGATCATTGTCACGCATATCAAGTTTCTTTAATGTAGGAGATAAATTAACACGTGAGCAGGCGGGTATTTGTCTGAATGAATTCCCGTTTAGATTCAGATTTTCTAATTGGATCAAACCCCGAAAGCAGCTTTGTTTAAGGCCATCATCTGTCAGGCCTACATTTCCTTCGAGCTCTAGACGTTTCATTTTTGTGAATGATAAAAAGGTATCAGAGTCAATAGACAATAAACCAGTTGAAACTAACTTCACGTCAGTAATTATATTTGCTTTTGAAAATCCACGAAAAGTATATTTGTTTAAATTTGTTGGTCCTTTCGATTTAATAGAAATGCTATGTAATTGTGTTGCTTTATTTAATGCCATTGAAATATTCGTAAACAACTTTAATGGATTAGGTAATGTTTTCCATGAAGTAGAAAAATAGAATGTTTGAAGAGATTTTGAAAATACATTAAAAGCATTGAAATGAATCGATTTTATTTCACACTCATTAAACTTTAATACCCTAATTGGACTATTGATAAGATTTTGAAAATAACCTTCGGTAATTTCACCAATGGGAATACGTGTTAAGTATATTGTGTGGAGGTGTACTGCTTTCTGAAAATTAACTCCAAAAGAAACATGGCCGCTGTCGCTGCCTCTGAAAGATAAAATCTTTATTGATCTAGCTAGCTCTATATCCTGCGGAAAATACTTAAGATTCTTCCCGCTCAAATTCAAACTTGAAATGTTTGCCACGCTGAACATGCCATCAGGAAGAGACACCAAGCGATCACTGTCTATCGTGATATCCGCCACATGTGGGATGTACTTAAGGATATCTGGTTCTATTGTTTCTATATGTGTACCAGTCATCGTGAGAATTCGAAAGTCAACATTTCCAAGAGGTTTAAGATCTTCACCGCAAAGAAATACTAAAGGATTTGCTTTTAAAGTTAAGGAATTTAATACCGGTAAGTGTGAACGGATACAAATATCCATATGCAGGTGTGTTATTTTGTTTTGGCTAAGATTTAATGATTCTACTTTTGAATTCAGTGGTAGCTCACATAGCCTGTCCGATGGGAAATATTGAAGGTTATTGCGCATGATGGATACATGTGTTAAACTTGTCAGATTGGAGAAAACAGAAGGCGCAAGGGCAACTGGAAAATTTGACAGAGCAAAAATGATAAAATATGTCAGTCTTGGTAATCCATTCAGACTCCCAGTAGATATCCGTGTCAGCTTACATTTTGTAAATTTCAAACTATGCATATTAGTTGCGGTTTTAAAGTCGTCATCCGTAACTGTCAAAACGGATACGTGATCAAATGAAACCGATGACGTATTAGAAGATAGTCTTGGTATTTTGTCCATGAATGGGTTCCGACAAGAAACATCAATACCATCATTCGTGTACACACAGTCACATGACAGAGGACATATTCTTGTTGCTCTACAGCTAAATGACATAACCAGAATCAGCAGAGATATTGTTGTGACAGAAATAGGTGGTACTCCAGTCCAGAATCTCATAATGGTATTTTGTTCCAGATTTCTGAAGAAAATAAAACCTGAAATATCAAGAAAACCGATTGGACGAAGCCTACATTTCATGAACAAAAATTGTTCCCTATGGATGTTAACAAGAATACATAAATAATACATAAAGTATTTATGTATTCTTGATGCTAATGATGACTGAATATATAGACATCCTACCAGTAATATACCTACGTGTCTAATCTTTGAATTTTAGTCAGTCAGTATTGCAGTTAGAACCAGGAATTGTAACTCAGTGGCGTAGTCAAAAGGGGGGGGGGCGTAGGTTACTTATGTTTTTTCGCGAAAATTCAAAATGGCCGCCAGAGGCCATACTAAATGTGTAACTTACGAAGAATTTAACATATATAGCCTATGTAATACCTCTTTTCACATGTTCTTTCATGGGGGACTAATTTCTGGCCTTATTTTTTTTTTAATTTTCAATCCTCCTTCATGTTTTTTTTTGCAAAATACAACATGGCCGTCTGGGGCCATACTGATGTTATAACGTATTGAGAAGATCACATATATCACTCTGTAATATGCCTACCTTTTTACCGCTCACTTTCGCACGAGAAATGTATTTCTAGTACTGTTTGAGCATTTTACTCATTGCACAATTCAAAATGGCCGCCATCTGCAGTAAAATACCTAAAGTAAGACAACACATTTCGTATATATGACTTTAGACCATTATGTAGCTACCTAACTGCTAATAACAATATATTTGATAATAAATAGACTATGGATGGTGTAGGCCTGCACCAGATAGGGGGAGTGGGGTAAGTTGTGACATAGGGTGAGTTGAGCCAGCCACTTAACCTGGTCACAGAAGGAACATTAGGAAACATGCTACCTGATGAATGATAATTGGATTATTTTGTAATTGGTATAGGGGGTTTATATGGTTGTTTTTAAATGTCCCAGTGTATAGGTCTAATATATGAAAAGAATATACAAGTAGTCTACAAAGGCCATAGTAAAATGTAAATTAAATAATAATTAATAGCTATGAATTATGCTAACCGTGTCATGAATTATGCTAACCGTGTTGAAATAGTCCAGAAAATATGAATGACTTCAGTCCGTCTTCGTAGAACTCGTGGTGATGGAGCAAACGTTTAGTCAGATATATAATACCAAGCTAATTGTGGGAACAACAAGCGAGAACAATTACTGACTTTTACACAACTGAACGTGCACAGCAGTATTGTACTATATTCCTAACCCTGGCTAATCTGTAAACTAATTAGTTTTAAAAAATAGATCACGAGATCTGAGCTACATCCTTGTGTATCACATGTATTACGCTATATTACTTGTCATAGTTGGAAAACATCCGTGTTTAAAATTAAACGCTGCTGACTCTTTAACCGTTAACGTATCTATTTGGAGTTTACAAACATTGTGAAGCTGTAAAGCGCGACAGCGAGTCACAGCTTCAGGTTGGTGGAGTTATTCATATTTGTTAAATAACAGATCTAAATATGGTTGAATGAAGACACTATTTTGTTTTTCAATGGTAATATTTAAAAGTGGTAATTAAAAGTTATAAATGATTAGAGTCGTGATCGGCGCGTAAAGGGTTAACAGTTAAAGCGCCAAATAAATACAATAAATACAATTTAAATTTTAACCCAGTTGTGCCTCGCTACCGCGATCCACAACTTCAGATGAGACAAAATCACATATATTTGTTTATTTTTAGACCAAACATCAAATCTTGATGTTTAAACGCTCATTTCTTTCCCAATATCAGTGATTTGATCGCATAATGAAACGAATTACACACGACTATTTTCGCGCTAGGTAAGGCTTAAAACTCGAAGTAGATAATCGACACGTTCACCATAGATCGTATGTAGGATCTCTGTCAATATTAAAAAATAATATATTTTCATCGCAGATACTGCATCCCGTCATTCAGTTTTTATTAAGATTGGATTAGATTATTATTTATTATATGAGCTGTATGTATGGATATGTAGGAATATATATTTTACTGCCTCTGAAGAACATGCAATCGAACATACCATTGATTTTATTTTTCAATCAATCTAATTATTTCTAACAAGAAAATAAATAAACATGTTTACAGGTATTTAGTAATATATAAATGATTTTCGAACTTCACAAATTTTAAAGACAAAAATAGCACTGCGCTATATATGTTTTCCCATTCTTGTGTAGGTAGTTTATTTCCCGTGAGTCCCGTAGTAGTTTTTATTTAAGTCTCATCTAGTTTACATTATACAGATCATAGACCAGGAGAAGTCGAATTTATTTGTGTAGAAGTGTCAAAAGGTTCAAAGGTTGTTCCTAATGTAAAAACATGTGCTGAATCAAAAAATGTGTTTCTTACAAAATTATACTAAGCAGATTTTTCAGAAAATCAGTTTAAAGTGAGGTACCCTCCGATTAAAAAACTAGCTTTCACGTAAGTTTGAATCTGACCAATGTTACATTTTCTGTAAAAAATACTACAATAATTCGAACTATATTTTCTTCAAATGAGCACACAAATAATTCGAATTGATAGCTAGGTCGGGGGCGGTCCCAGAAATTTGAACAGAGGGGGGGGGGGATCCAGGTTAAAAAGAAGGGGATCCAAACACCATTTACATTTTGTGCATTAAAAAGATGGGGTCAAGCATTAAATTGATATAATTCTCGACAGAATAGGAGCAGATTTATGATTTTGGTGTCTACTATGCGGTTTTCAGGTATGTCCGACCTAGTGATGTGGCCACAAAATACTTTGGACATTGAATTGTGGGTAAAACATCCAAGATGGCTGCCATTTGGCCACGGTCAAACATTAAATTGATATAATTTCCCACAGAATAGGAGCAGGTGCATGAGTATTGTGTTTACTGTATGGTTTACTTATATGCCCGACCTAATGGTGTGGTCAGAAATGACATTGTATTGTGGGTAAAATCGAAGATGGCCAACGTTTGCCGAAGGGTAAATAGTAAATCTATTTCATGTTCGACATAATAGAGATTCATTCATGTTTTCGGTGTCTATCATGGGGTTTTCAGGTATGGCCGATATCGTGGTTTTGTCATGAAATATTTTAGACATTGCATTGTGGTTGAAAATTCCAAGACGGCCGTCATTTGGCCAAGGTCAAACAATAGGTTCGCGATTTTGGTGTCTACTAGAGGATTTTCAGTTATGCCCGATCTAGTGGTGTGGTCCAAAATTACCGTAGATATTGCAGTGTGGGTAAATCCAAGATGACTGCATGACATTTGTTCGAGGTCAAACAATAAATTTGTATCATTTTTGATATGCTAATTTACTTTAGACATTTCCTTGTGGGTAACACTGGCTAAACCTCATCATCAAAAAGGATGAGTAGCCGCTGCACATTGGCTGAACTTAATCTCTTAGAAGGGATGAGGGGCCCACTGCACAGGCCCGTAGCCAGGATTTTTGTGTGGGGGGTCGTTTTAGGCCACTCTCGGCAGCCGCCAGTCATGCCAGTAGGGTGGTGCGAGGGAATTATGCCCCTCCTAATTTGTTTTAAATATAAAAAAACAATATTTCACATTTCCTGCTCTTAAACACAATTTTTTCTCCCCCTCCCCTATGCTAAATTAAATAGGCTACCCCTTGAAGTTATTACGATCATGTGTCATTTTGAATTTATGTGTATTTTTTAGGCCTATGAGTTGAATATATGAGTCATTCTTTGCAAACTGTGAACTTTAGTGTCCTGTATATAGAGCACCTAAATTAAAGGCTGTTAAATGTAGCTGCCCATGCCAGCAGCTCACTATCAATGTGAACCGTGTTGGCAAAAAATTCACTCTCCTAAGTGCATCTATTATATTATTTTTCGATATCCGAGTATGACAATTGTCAGCACTGTAACGTGTCCGAAAGGTGATTTTCTGTGTTTAATAACATTTTGCAACGTACATAGGTGCCAGGTATCTGGAAATTTATTTCCTAGTTGTAACCTCAGGGAATACCAATCAGATCCTTCAGAGAAAAAGTCTGTCGCATGGTGCATGTTGCTACAAGTTACACTAACACATGTGTCCATCAAAGTAATGTCAACACCATAACACAGCATGCTCATGTAGCTGTGTTCGTCGTTGCAACTGGTATCTTGTGATGATCATTGCATACGACTGACCTTTTGCTGGCCTAGCATGGGACACACGAGGTTGGTGAAAGTTTCATATTTTGTCTTTCAAAAATACCGCTCTAAGGAAGAATTTTAAAAGGTATGTTTATTGTAAGTCAGCACCGTAACGGCCCACATATAGCCACAGTTGAAAGTAAAAATCAAAAGTCAATGTCGTTAGTTTGACTTGGATGACCCAAATGTATGAGATAGTTTGGGTGATAATAGGTTGATATTTTTCAGGGGAAATCTTTAATAAACATACAATTTGTCATCACCGTAACCGTCATCACCATAACATATTTCTGTTATGGTGCTGACAAATTTTGTTATGGTGCTGACAGATGTGTTTGAATGTTCTACTATTCATCCACTTTACATTTTTATGCTTAAACAGCCGAACTGCAAATTTTAACAGTTGACTAGACCTTTAATCCCATTCCAGTGTGCCGGTATAACACCTTTGCGCATTAGACGTTTGACCCGAGCGGACCGAGGAAATTCTTTCCTTTCTTTGGCAGTTTCCGGCAGATTTGGAAAGATCTACTGGCTGTCAACAACCAATTTTTTTCTTACACATAACTGAACAAATTATTTTTTATCACACACTATAGAGCAAACTATTTTTTTACGAAAAAACCATACCCCCCCCCCACTGGTTTTAAATGGTCGGCCCCTTAGATGGTTTAGCATTTTTCCTAGTCACAATAGGCTTATGCTAATACGGCTACAAACGTCAACCACGTTGCAAAACACGAGACAATGACTTGGTAAAATGTTTATTCATATTCTTCAAACTTTTAGCCAAATTTTTTCAAATTGGCCAAAAATCAGCGACAAGGGATGACCAAAATGTGGATCTTCAGCTTGCAGGGGGGTCGTACGACTCTTCCGACCCCTCCTGGCTACGGGCCTGCTGCACAGTAAGAAAACCTCATCCTTAGGAGAGATGAGAGGCTGGTTTCACACTGGGTAAACCTCGTCTTTCAGGAGGGATGAGGGGCCCACTACACACTGGGTAAACATAATCTATCAGGAGGGATGATGAGCCCACTGCACACTTGCTGAACCTCATCCTTAGGTGGGATGTGGGACTCGCTGCACACTGGGTTAACCTCATCTCTCATGATGGATGAAGGGCCCACTGCACACTAGATAAACCTCATCTCTCAGGAGGGATGAGGGGCCCACTGCCCACTAGGTGAACCTCATTTCTCAGGAGGGATGAGGGACACACTGGGTAAACTTCATCTCTCAGGCAGAGTCAGGTATGAGGGGCCCACTGCACACTGGGTAAATCTCATCTCTCAGGGGGGGGGGGGGGGTGAAAGGCCCACTGCCCACTAGGTGAACCTCATTTATTAGGAGGGGAGAGGGGCCCACTGCACACTGGCTAAGCCTCATCCTTAGGAGAGATGAGGGGTTGGTTGTACACTGGACAAACCTCATCTCTCAGGAAGGATGAGGGGCTGGTTGCACACTGGCAAACTTCATCTCAGGGATGGGGGGCCCACTGCAACCTCATCCTTAGCATGGATGAGGAGCTGGTTAACCACTGGACAATCCTCATCTCTCAGGAAGGATGGGGGGCTGCTTTCACACTGGATAGACTTCATTGCATAGGAGAAATGAGGGGCTGGTTGCACACTGATACAAACCTCATCTCTCAGGGATGAAGGGCTGGTTGAACATTAGTTAAACCTAATTTTTCATGCCCAGTTAGGGATGAGGGGCCCACTGCACACTAGATAACCCTCGTGAAGGGCTCACTGCACATCGACTACATCCCATCCTTGGGAGGGATGAGGGGCTGGTTGCACACTGGGTAAATATCATCTTTCAGTCCAAGTCAGGGATGAAGGGCCCACTGCACAATCGATAAACCTCATCTCTCAGGAGGGATGAGGGGCCCACTAGGTAAATCTCATTCTTAGGAGGGATGAGGGGCTGGTTGCACACTGGTAAACTTCATCTCACGGGGATGAAGGCTGGTTGCTCACTGGGTAAACTTCATCTCTCAGGTCCAGTCCGGGATGAGGGGCCCATGTTCACTCTGGGCAAACTTCATCTGTCAGGGATTAGGTGATACTAGTACAATGAATGCTCCCGACGTCACCTGGCCCCGGGGCTACTGTATGTGCCAGATGGAACATACTCCACTCATCGATGTAGTTGCTTTTGGAAGAGTGGTGTTAAAATTAGAAATGCGAACACATTTATTGTGCTAGTCGAATAGACCCAAAGTAATGCTTTTTTTTTAATAAGAAACCTCGTTACATCATTCACGGGGCGTCAAGGTGTATTGAAGGCACAAAATCAGTGGATCCACGCCCAGTCACTGGACATGGAAGAGCCTTTAACTGTTATTTTCCCCGTCATGGGTCATCCAATGCACTTTTCTTGCCTTGTGTGATCCGTGATGGGGAAAATTGACCCGGCCTTTATAATATTATAGAGATCGAAAAATACCATTGACAAAGCATTCCAATCGTGAAAATAAAACATTTTTGACTAATTACTTATGTTAGTCTGTGGGCTAAAACGCTAAAAATATATTTTTATGTATCTTTTATAAGACTTAGGTTTCTTGGTACCAAATTAAAGCTTATCATATCTAGATTAAATCTAGACCGGGGTACATTTTTTAAAGTTGTCCGAAAAAGGCTAGAAAGGGCCAACAGCGCCACGAAATTTGATTTTAAGCACCTTTTGAAAAATCATAATGCTCTAATAGATGAACGTTCAGGACTTATTTTGACAAAATTAGATCACTTTCTCTTGAATAATATTACAACGACTGATAAAATTGATCATCAGTTTATTTTTAATGATTATGACTTAAACTATTACAATGTTCAGAGAGAACGAATTCCCCCTGCTTTCACACTGACAGAACACATCCTAAAGTATGAAAAAGTGCATTGTTGGGAGAGCATGAATTCACACTACTTTCACATTGATGGAACACATCTTACAGTTAAACTAGTACATCTTACAGTTAAACTAGTACAATGTTCAGAAGACATGAATATCCTCTGCTTCTCACATTGATGGAACACATCTTAAAGCTAAAGTAGTACAATTTTCAGAGACTATGAACTCCTTCTGTTATTACACTAATATGATAGAACACATCTTAAATTTAATGTTCAGAGAGCATGTATTCCTTCTACGTCACATTGACAGAAAACACCTCCACCCTTATACCACTAAGCACGTCTATAGTCGTTTTTAATCCATTTTATTAGTTTAGCATTTGAATCACAGTTATTGGGAACGAAATGCGTGTTTAAACAGCAATATTTGCAAATTTTTGGTCTCTATTCAAACAAATATGAGCAATTTTCACCCACTTGAAGTTGTGGGTCGCTAGATAGACACAACTTCAAGCGTTTGACAATTTAAAAAAATCAATTTAGCGCTTGAATGGTTAAAATTAAATTAAAGTTGTAGGTCGAGTTAAATTATGCAATTGGAATTACATTATTAATATTATAGAGATTGGATAAAACCTTTAACATAGCATTCCGATAATGAAAACAAATTCTTACTAATTTCTCATGTGTGCTCTAATAGATAACAGTTCAGGACATGCTTATTTTAATAAATTATATAATTTTCTCTTGAATAATATTACAATGATTAATAATAATGATAATAACTTTATCTTCAGTAATACAAACAACTTAAACTAGTACAATATTCAGTGAGCATGAATTTTGGGACTGCTGGGAGAGAATGAATTCACCTTTTTAACACAGAACACATATTAAAGTTCAACTACTACAATGGTGAGAGAGCATGAATTCGCTCTGCTTTTATACTGACAGGAACATATGTTAACCCTTATACAGATAATTACGACCATACTTGTTTTTAATCCGTTTTATTAGACTTTGAGTCACACTTATTGGGGACGAAATGTGTGTTTAAACACCAATATTTACAAATATTTGGTCTCAAATGAAACAAATATGAGCAATTTTCAGCCACTTGAAGTTATGGGTCGCGTTAACGAGACAAAACTTTAAGTGGGTGAAAATTTAAATTTAAATGCTTTTACACTGACAGAATACATCTCAAAGTTAAACTAGTACAATGTTCAGAGAGCATGAATTCCCTCTGCTTTTATACTGACAGAACACATCTTAAAGTTAAACTAGTGCAATGTTCAGAGCGCAATATTTGCAAATGTTTGGTCTATATTTAAACAAATATGTGCCATTGTTACCCACTTAAAATTGTGGGTCGCGTTAGCGAGACATAACTTCAAGTGGGTAAAAATTTAAAGCTTAGTGGTTAAATGGTAAAAATGAGATAAATATGGCTCTTGGAGTGTGATCAACAATAACATACAGATCGGATAAAACCTTTGACAAATAATTCCGATCATTTTATCTTACTACTTACCTATTCTGTAAAACTCAATGACCTCGACCTCCTTTGTTTTCACCGAGCTGGCTAATACAATGAAGTATGGGGGAGGGTTTTTATATAACCTTGTTTTCACCGAGCGACGTCACTGCGTTTCACAGAATGAAGTATGGGGGAGGGGGTGTTATATAACCTTGTTTTCACCGAGTGACTGCGTTTCACAGAAATGTGTGCAATAATAGATTACAGTTCAGGACATGCTTATTTTGATAAACTATATAATTTCCTCTTGAATAATATTGCAACGATTGATAAAATTGATCATAACTTTATTTTCAATAATAATAACTTAACTAGTACAGTGTTGGGAGAGCATGAATTCACTCTGCTTTCACACTGACAGAACACATTTTAAAGTTAAACAAGTACAGTGTACAGAGAGCATAAATTCCCTCTCCTTTCAGACTAATGAAAAATTTCTTAACCCTTATGCCGATAAGTATGACCATACCCAGCAAACACAACACATCTACCCAATGTTTGACTAATGTTGGACCAACGTCGTGCTTGCTCGGTAGTCGTTTTTAATCTATTTTATTATCCATTTGAATCAACTTTGGTATTGCGGACGAAATGTGTGTTCAAACAGCAATATTTGCAAATGTTTGGTCTGAAATGAAACAAATATGAGCAGTTTTCACCCACTTGAAGTTGTGGGTCGCGGTGGCGAGAAACAACTTCAAGTGGGTGAAAATTTAAATTACTTCAGTGCTTTAAGGATTGAAGATAGACTAGTACTGTGTTCAGAGAGCTTGATTTGCGTCTGCTCTCACACTGACGAACACATCTTAACGTTAAACTTGAACAGTTTTGGAAAAGTATGAATTCCATCTGTTTTCACACTGACGGAACACATGTTAAAGTGAAACTAGTACAATGTTGGGAGAGTATGAACTCCTATTTTCACACTGACAGAAGACATCTTCTTCAGAGAACATGAATTCCCTCTACTTTTACACTGACAGAACACATCCTAAAGTTAAACTAGTACAATGTTAGGGAGCATGTTAAACTAATTAGTACATTTTGGGACTTGGGAGAGTATGAATTCCCTCTGACAGAACACATCTTAAAGTTAGACTAGTACAATGTTCAGAGAGCATGAATTCCTACTGCTCTTACAATGACAGAACACATCTTAAAGTTAAACTGGTACAATGTTCAGAAAGCACGAATTCCCCCTGCTTTCACACTGACGAACACATCTTAAAGTTAAACTAGTACAATGTTCAGACGACATGAATTACCTCTTTTTCAGACTGACGGAACATATTTTAACCTTTATGCTTGCTAAACACGTCTAAAGTCGTTCCTAATCAATTGTATTAGCTGTTTGAATCACAATTACTATTTCAAACAGCATGTTTAAACAGCAGTATTTGCAAATGTTTGGTCTGAAATTAAACAAATGTGGGTAATATTCACCGGCTTCGCGTCTGCGAGACGCAACTTCACGTGGGTAAAAATAATTTATTTAATTTAGCGGTTTAAAATGGGATCAAAATGGCTCTTGGAGTAAGATTATTAATATTATGGTGATCAGATAAAACCTTTGACAAAGCACTCGGATCATAAAAATTGTGTTAATTACCCACATGAGCTATAATAGATGAACGTTCAGAACATGCTTATTTTTTTTTTTTTTTTTTTTCTTGAATAATATTACAATGATTAATAATATTGATAATAATTTTATTTTTAATAATAACAATAACTTAAACTAGTACAGTGTTCAGATAGCACGAATCCTTTCTGTTTTTACAATGACGAACACATCTTAAATTTGAACTAATACAATGTTGAGAGAGCATAAATTCCCTCTGCTTTTATACTGACAGAACACATCTTAAAATTAAACTAGCACGATGTTTGGCAATACGAATTTCCTCTGTTCTCATACTGATATCACTGTTATTGACAATTTTGATACAGTAATTTCTGAACGAATAAAATAATACACACTAGATGTATATGTATACATGCATACACAACGTATTTGCTAAAACAAGAAAGTTTGCTAGATATAATACATCCGATGGATGGTTGAAGATGAAGCAATTATATTAGTGGAATTTATGTATCTAGGGTATTTAGAAAAAAATCGTTCATCGTGCTCCTTTTTACCACCTGGTTTCCAAGGTAGATACGTTTTGTTCGTTAATAAATTTCTCAGGCTACGATTGACCTCCCCGTTCTCAATGTTCTCCATTAGAATCACTATTATAGAGTTTCTCCTGTCATTCACAAAGTGGGCGTATGCCATATCCACCTCTTCTTTGCCCCAGAGACTTTGGGCTAATGATTTGTTCACAATAAAAACTGTAGTGCGGCTTTGTTGTATGCTGTTCATAATGTTATCAACAATAGCCTCCCCGGCTGGCCAGTCCCTGTGGTGTATGCAAAGTTTCATTCCATGCTTAATTTCCAGTTTTGAGATCATTTTTTCGATTATTCAGTTCATGTTTGAATAATTGTAGCACACGAAAGCGTCATAAACAAACTGTTGTCGATACCTTTGATTTATGTCCATTCTCTTATATTTAAGTTTATACAGATTATATCTGAGATGCCAGCGATATCTATAAGTCATTGATATTAACATACATAAGACAATTAGTGAAACGTAAATAATAAACGGTGTTGTCAAATCAGTACGGAGACAATCTGCATTAGCCATGTAGTCCAATAAATCTTTGTTTCGCTGGGCTTGGGGAGCATACGTATTCATGTTTCACTGTTATGTCCTTTACATTAACATCAGTTGAAATCATCAATTGGCTAAAGCAGAACATCTCACAATTACAGATGAAAGGGTTTCCTTGTAAGTACAAATTACGTAGCGAAATGAGATGACGAAATGTACCAAACTTAAATGTGGCGAGTCTGTTGTTCGTCAATATTAAATCAGTCAGATTCCCCAATTGGACAAACACTTCTGTGTGAATATAACTTATTAGATTGACTGATAAGTCAAGAGAGATTAAACTATATAATCCATGGAACATTTCGGATTTTATTGTTTTGAGTCCTGTTGATCCCAAACGCAAATCAGATAGCTGCATCAGATTATGGAACATGCTTCGGCAATGAGCCTTAGAACAAAAAAAATGATTTTTGCGTAGATCCCGCAAGTTAACTTCATCTAAAGATTAAAATGAATCCAACAATTGTTTCACTAATTTATTTTTTGTTAGAATAAGCATTTTCAAATTAGAAAGTGTATCTAACTTATCTGCCAGGGCAGTCAATCCATTTCTGTCAAGTTGTAGGTGGCTCAGTTTTGTTAGATTTACCATTACATCCCCAAGGCTCTTTATATTATTTCTGCTAAGGAACAATACTTCAAGATTATAATAACAAACAAAATTATTATTTCCAAAGACTGTAGCTGATTGTGACTCATATCAAGTGTCTTTAATGAAGGAGATAAATTAACACGCGAGCAGACTGGTATTTGTCTGAATGAATTCCCTTTTAGACTCAGATTTTCTAAATGAATCAGTCCACGAAACAGCTTTGTTTAAGGCCATCATCTGTCAGGCGCTGATTTCCTCCGAGCTCTAAATGTTTCAATTTTGGGAATAATGAAAAGGTATTAGAGTCAATAGACAATACATTATTTGAGCCTAACATCATGGCATAAATTATATTTGCTTTTGAAAATCCCTGAAAAGTATATTTGTTAAATTGTTTTGGTCCTTTTGATGTAATAGAAATGCTATATAAATGTGTTGCTTCATTCGATGCCATTAAAATATTCGTAAAAAACTCTAGTGGATTAGATAAAGTTTTATATGAAGTAGACAAATAAAATGTTTTAAGATATTTTGAAAATACATTAAAAGAGTTGAAGGGAATCGATTTTATTTCACACTCATTAAACGTTAATCCCCTAATTGGACTATTCATAAGATTTTAAAAATAACCTTCCGTAATTACACCAATGGGAATATGTGATAATTATATTGTGTGTAGGTGTACTGCTCTCTAAAAATTAACTCCAAAAAAAACTTTGCTGCTGTCACTGCCTCTGAAAAATAAAACCTTTATTGATCTAGCTAGTGTATGTCCTGCGGAATATACTTAAGATCTGTACCGCCCAAAGTCAAACTTGTAATGTTTGCATCGCTGAACATGCCATCAGGACGAGACACTAAACGATCACTGTCTATCGTGATAACCTTCAAATATGGGATATACTTAAGGACATCTGGTTCCAGTGTTTCTACATGAATTCCAGTCATTGTGAGACATTGAAAATTAACATTTCCAAGAGGCTTATCTTCGCCGATAAGAGATACTAAAGGATTTGCATTTAAATGTAATGAATTTAATATCTGTAGATGTGAACGGATACAAATATCCATACGCAGGTGTGTTATTTTGTTTCGACTAAGATTTAATGATTCTACTTTTGAATTAAGGGGTATAATTCACATAATCTGTCCGATGAGAAGTATTGAGGGTTATTACGTTGGATGGATAAATATATTAAACTTGTTAGATTCGAGAAAACATAAGGATCAAGTGTAACCGGAAAATTTGGCAAGGCGAAAATCCTTAAACTTCTAAGTGTCTGTAATCCATTCAGATTCCCAGTAGTTATCCGTGACATCTTACATGATGTAAATCGCAAACTATACATATTAGTTGCTGTTTTGAAGACATTATCGCCAACTGTCAAAACTGATACATGTTCAAATGTAACCTTTGATGTACTGGAAGAGAAACGTGGTATTTTATCCATCAATGGGTTTCTACACGTAACATACACAGTATCATTGTTGTACACACAGGTACATGACAGAGGACATATCCTAGTTGCTCTACTACTAAATGGCATCACCAGAATCAGCAGACATATTGCTGTGACAGGAATAGGTGGAGCTCCGATGGAGAATCTCATACTGCTATTTTGTTCCAGATTTCTGAAACAAAATAAAACCTGAAACATCAAGAAAACCGATTCGATGAAGCCTACATTTTATAAACTAAATGCTCACTATATGGATTTAACAAGAATAATACATAAAATCTTTATGTAAACTTGCTGTTAATGATGTTAATAATATAAGGATAACCAGCCCTAGACTATCTCAACAGTAATATGTCTCCGTGTGTGATCGTTGTAGTTTAGTCAGGAAAACACGGTATGGTAACTCAGTAGTGTAGTAAGGGGGTACTTTTAAAAACATCCCTTGATTTCAACATTTTCTAGGAGGGGGCATACGTCGCATCCGTCAGTGGCACGGGACGGGTTTGGTCGAGACGGCCGTCACGACCAATCCAAAGTCTACGATATATTGTAACTTGTTCGAGACTACCGGCTCAGTACTTAGTACTTAAAGGCGGAGATAACAAAATTATATGAAGCTGAAAATTGTCATCCTTAATGACATGTAAAAAGTTTCCCACGAGCGGAACATGTTCTTTTCGCGAAAAACCAAAATGGCCACTAGAGATCATACTAAATTTGTAACTTCCTATATAATACCTCTTTTTCACGTAATATTTGATGGGAGACTCATTTCTGGTCCTATTCTTTTTATTATTTTAAAGCCTCCTTTATGTTATATATAGAGCTGTTCCTAATAAAAAACTGTAATGGCGGCCATCTTTGATTTAATTTTTATCAAGACCGAAATAGTTACAAATAGCCTGATTAATTGATTTTAACGAGTTTATAATGACACTGCCCACATAAATAAGGCATTCGCGCGTGGGCTCAAAATTTCACAAGATATGACCTCCAATAAAAGTTTCTCCTCAGGTTTGTTTGCAATTTGTTTGCTATACAATCCACATCTACTTGACTTTACAGATGTGTATGTGCCGCACAGTAAACACCTGTCGTCTGTCATTTTATCTGAATTATTGAATTTTGATTTAAAAAATTGCAACAAAAAGACACGCTCCGCTATGACAGCAAAAATGGCGACGGGGTCGGATTATATCAGAGAGGCATCTGATGTTGTTAGATCGCACCTGATTGGTCAGAATTTTCGGAACTTATCAATATTCATGAGATACACTTCGGCGTTTTCACGCTGAGCCCCCCAGCCCAATAGGCTGATAACTACAGCATTCCAGCAAGGCTCCGTCCGTGACGTTGGGATTAGCGGGCGTTGCGAGGGAAGATGGATTTATATGGCTATTGAAATATACAGATCTAACATATAAAAAAATTATATAAGACAATAGTGATATTTTTAAATAGCTTTGATGCTAACCGTTCTCGTTGAAATAAAGCAAAGTTCCCTCCGAATTGAATAGAGTAGTCAGTGGTGACGGATCACGCGATTATCTAGATATAAATAAACTCAGGGAGCTGCCGTCTATTTAAAAGCAACAGCCTGATCTGATAACGCTACACACATCCCAACTCCAAGTAAACATGATGAGTTGATCCAATATTGAACTAATTCTGGTCCACCGTCTGCAACAGCCACCACCCCCCCCCCCCCATCCATCCCGGATAGCCTACTCTTCATAACAGTGTATCCTGCGTGATACTCTTTATCATGTTTATGACATGATTTTTCACAAGTGGATATTGCTTTACGTACCTTTCTGCACAATCATGGACTCTTAAAAGTGCACAGTAACATATACTAGTAGTCAGCACTGTACACCCCAGGCCTTTGAACAGTTTGGAACACATATTATATGCAGAACCTTGGTGACAAATATCCGACCCTGCCGGGATTCGAGCCCAGTTTCGAGCCACAACCGGATCGCATGAGTCATCGGGGCCGGCTGATTTATACGTGAAACTCTTTATAACATGGTGTTTATAACACAATTTTTCACAAATTTGGTATGCAAACAGGATTTTATTTTTGTTGAAATATTCTATTAATAGCTGTCCTACCACGTTGCGAACACATAATTTTAGCATAGATAAGTGCGTTAAAACTGATCTTATTGTAATCTGCGTTGACGGCTCTTTATAAAGCAGGACACCCTGCTATAAAAATATCACACAGGACGCCCTGTTATAAAGAGTATCCGCAGGACAAGTATACCAAGTATACAGGGGGTGATTTATAACATTGTAGGAAGACCAACGTTGACTGCATGTAAGAGGGACGTACACAGGGGGGTGAGGGCAGAAGGTTCCCCCCCCCCCCCCAGAGCTGCAGATTTTCAAAAATTCCGCCGCTCGCTCGGAACCCCCATACATTTTACCTCGGGATCCCCCCCCCCCCTCACATAACGGAAAGCTGTGTAGAATCAACGATAAGCATATACATTGTATTAGAAACCAAGTATTAAATATGATATCCCTACAATTGGCACGGACAGCACATTTTATTGACAGAAAGCTATCAGAAATCTAATATACTTTTCCATAATTAGTCACTGTGGTGTGTTTGAATTGTCTCTGTATCAAATATTCTGATGATACCGATTTTACTTTGTAAATATGGTAGGCTTAATTAGAACCCTTGGATACCTATAGGTAACGATATATGTGCTTTAACCCTTTCAGGGTGGAGACCGTTCTTAGATTAAAGTTGGACCCCGTATTGAAAGAATTCAAAAAAATATTATGGCCGTAAGACTCCTAACATAGGTATTCAAATGAAGCTGACTAAGACAATTGTGATGGTTTCGAATTTAAAAATATTTCAGTGCCTTACTGGTTAACCCTTTCAAGCCTGAGTTCACCATTGTCATCTCATCCACTACAAGCCACGAATTGCTGTCGCAATTCTCGACTTGTAGTGGATGAAGATGATTTGATGTGGGTAAAAAAATAAAGAAAATTGCCATCTATTGGTTAACCAGTTTCATGGAAATATTCATTCCAAAACCCTCGATTGTTGTCAGGGATGTAAAATGATGCTTTAATGCATCGTGGGGGCTTAAAGGGTTAAAATTCTAATCACGAAGATAGTACTATTTAACCTTTTAAGCCCTCACAATGCATTAAAGCATCATTTTACATCCCTGAAAACAGAATAAATTTTTCTACAACCAAGGGTTGTAGAATGAAAATTTCCATGAAACTGGCTTACCAATACATGGCAATTTTCTTCAAGTTTTCACTCACATCAAATCATTTTCATCCACTACAAGTCGAGAATTGCGACAGCAATTCGCGGCTTGTAGTGGATGAAGACGACAATGGTAAGCTCATGCTTGAAAGGGTTAATTTGTTATATGAGCTGATTTGCAAATGTTTAGTCTGAAATTAAACAAATGTGAGTAATTTTTACTCCCTTGAAGTTGTGAGTCGCGTTAGCGAGACACAACTTCAAGTGTGAGAAAATTTAAATTAATTAATTTAGAGGTTTGATGGTTAGAGTTAGATAAACATGGCTCTTGGAGGGAGAGTAATAATATTATAGAGATCAGATAAAAACTTTCACAAAGCGATCAGATCACAAAAAAAATGATCTTTTTAATTACCTATGTGTGCTGTAATATATTATAGTTCAGGACATGCTAATTTTGATAAACTATATCATTTTCTCTTGAATAATATTACAACGATTGATAAAATTGATCATACCTTTATTTTCAATAATGATAACTTAACTAGTACAGTGTTGGGAGAGTATGAATTCTTAATGTTAAACTAGTACATTGTTCAGGGAGCATAAATTTCTCCTTTCACTCTCACAAACACATTTTAAACTTAAACTAGTACAGTGTTCACAGAACATGAATTCCCTCTGTTTTCACATTGACAGAGCAGATTGCTCAAGGTAAACTAGTAGTGTTCGGAGAGCGAGATTTACCACTCCTTTCACACTGACAGAACATATATCTGAACCAGTATTTAGCAGACCACGACCATAATCGTTTTATGCCGTTTTATTGGATGTTTGATTGCCAATGATTTTGAACGAAATGCATGTTCACACAACACTATTTGTAAATGTTTGTAAATGTGAGTAATTTCGCACCGTTGAAGTTGTGGGCTGCCTTAGCGAGACATCATTTCAAGTAGATGAACATTTAAATTATTTTTAATTTAGGCCTACCGTTTAAATGGTTAAAATTAGACAATTTATTATGGCCTTTCACAAAGCAATAAGATAATAAATAAAAAATATTTCTAATTACCTATGTGTGCTATTATTGATAACAGTTCAGGGCATGCTTATATTGATAAACTATATCATTCTCTTATGAATAATATTACAGCGATTGAATACATTGATCCTAACTTCATTTTGAATAATTATAACATAAACTAGTACAGTGTTGAGAGAGTATGAATTCCCTGTGACAGAGCACATCTTAAACTTAAACTAGTACAATATTCAGAGAGGATGAATTCCCTCTCCTTTCCCTCCGATGGAACACATCTTAAATTTACACTAGTACACTGTTCCGAGAGCATGCATTCCCTCTGCTTTCACACTGACAGAACACAGCTTAACGTTAAACCGACAGTCATCTTCAGAATGGGCATGCGTGGGTCACGTGTATAGGCATTCAGTATACA
Organism: Flabesymbios commensalis; assembly: GCA_964017125.1. Taxonomy (NCBI): domain Eukaryota; kingdom Metazoa; phylum Annelida; class Polychaeta; order Terebellida; family Flabelligeridae; genus Flabesymbios; species Flabesymbios commensalis. The sequence goes on along the minus strand of OZ024914.1, from coordinate 12,686,809 downwards.
CAGTAGGCCTACAGGTTGATTGCAGTCAGCTGAGTAGATATAACCCGATTACAAGACCATTATATAGATACCACTCCAACGAGATACTCACCCAACACTGTTTTAGTGTTTGGCCAACGTCTGCGACGCTGGCCCAACATTGAAGCAACATTGGAAAAATGTACAATGTTTGAGGGAAAGTCCTCCTGCCCAGCAAACACAAAACATTTATACAACGTCGGCCCAACGTCTTCGACGTTGGCCAAACATTGTACAAAGTCTCTGATGGAACACATCTTTAAGTTAATCTCGTACAGTGTTCAGAGAGTATGAATTTTGCTTTCAGCATGAATTCCTTCTCCTCTAGCATTGACATACCACATCTTCAAGTTCAACTAGTACAGTGTTGGGAGAGTATAAACTCCCCGTTGTCACACTGGCTTAACGTTAAACTAGTACAGTGTTCAGAGAGCATGTAATCCCTCTGTTTTAACACTGACAGAGCACATCTTAAAGTTAAATTAGTACGATGTTCAGAGAGCATGAATTCCCTCTGCAATATTTGCAAGTGTTTGGTCTAAATTAAGTAAGTATGTGAGTAATATTTAACTTACTTAATTTAGCCTTGTAAGGGTTAACATTAGATAAACATGGCGCTGGATACGATTAATAATAAGGCAAAAAAAAATATATGTTTGTTTCAGATTTGTTGTCATTTCAACCAGTAGGTAGGTAGGAAATTTATTTTATTTTATTTTTTATTTTATTTTTTGTCACTTTAACCAAATCGGTAGGTAAGAATTATTTTTTAGTTCATTTGTGGCCAGATTCACTTCAATGCATGTCTTATCTGTACATTACGTAGCTATTTTTTGTTTTTTTGACCCTCTCCTCTCCTTTTCGTAACGTTTTTTCAGTTATTTCGACTACATCCAGTAACTCATCATTCCTCATTTTATGGATTTTAAAAAAAAAAAAAAATTTTTTTTTTTTTTTACAAAATCCATAAAATAAATTTGGGTCGCAGATGTTTTATTAGGGTCGGTCGGAAATCGGAAACAAGCAATATTTTTTTTTAGGCCTAATATAGAAATCATCATAAACTTTTGACAAAGCATTCCGAACATAAGAACAATAATTAGTGATCTTAATAATTACATATGTGTGCTATAATAGATTACAGTTCAGAACATGCTTATTTTGATAAATTATATATTTTTCGCTTAGATAATATTACAATGATTAAAAATATTGATAATAATTTTATTTTCAATAATAATAACATGAACTAGTACAGTGTTGGGAGAGTATGAATTCCCTCTGACTGAACACATCTTAAAGTTAAACTAGTACATTGTTCAGAGAGCATGAATTCCTACTGCTCTTACAATGACAGAACACATCTTAAAGATAAACTAGTACTGTTCAGAGAGCATGATTTACCTCTCCTTTCACACTGAGGGAAAATGTCTTAGCCCTTGAACTGATAAGTACGACTATAGTCGTTTTTAAACCGTTTTATTATCTGTTTGAATCACATTTAGTAATTGGGGACGAAATGTGTGTTTAAACATATATATTTGCAAATATTTTATCTCATATTAAACAAATGTGTGCAATTTACACCCACTTGAATTTGTGTGTCGCGGTAGCGAGACACAACTTCAAGTGGGTGAAAATTTAAATTATTTCAGCGCTTCAAGGATTAAAGATAAACTAGTACAGTGTTCAGGGAGCATGAATTTCCTTTGCTCTGAAACTGACGGACACATCATAACGTGCATGGATTCCATCTGTTTTCACACTAACAGCACACACCTTGAGGTTATACTAGTACAGTGTTCAGAAAGCATGAATTCCCTCTGCCTATTTAATGACAAAACACATCTTCAAGTTAAACTAATACAGGCATGAATTCCTTCTCCTTTCACACTGATGTAACACATCTTGAAGTTAAACTAGTGCAATGTTCACAGAGCATGAATTACCTCTGTTTTCACACTAACGAAACACATTAAAGTTAAACTATTGCAGGTTTTAGAGTGCATGAATTCTCTCTGCTTTTATATTGACAAAACACACCTGAAAGTTAAA
>OZ024914.1:12322236-12682236 GCA_964017125.1 Flabesymbios commensalis | reverse complement strand
AAAAGGTATGAATTTAATTGTTGATGGATAACTTTTTGAAATATTTTAGAAATGCTATTGAGAAGTGAAATGGGTCGATAGTTATTGACAGTAGTGGGGTCAACGTTTTTAAATAATGGTACAACTTTAGCAATTTGTGGGCTGTCTGGAAATATGCCTGTTTCTAATGATTGATTGATTATTATGGTTAATGAGGGAACAATCTCCTGTATTATTATTTTTATTAAATTGTTACTAATATTGTCTGGTCCAGCACTTGTCTTAGGCTTTAAACTGTCAATAATTTTGCTCACAGAGGCTTCGGTAACCTTTTCAAAAACCAAACGTTTTTTTGTAGGATTTTTTAGATAATTTGAATATTTATTTGAACGCGATTTTGGATGGCTGATTTTTCTAGAAATGTCCTGTCCAATATTAATAAAATAGTTATTGAAATGGTTTACAATATCAAGCATATTGCTTGTTAAATTGCCAGCTATGTTAATATTATCTGCGAATCCTTTATGTTTTTTTTTATTTTTATTTAAAATTGTAGAAATAGTGGCCCAAGTTTGTTTTAAATCTGACTTATATTTAAGAAATATTTGTGAATGGTATTGTTTTTTAGCGATAAATATGGTACGTCTTAGAATATAATTGTATGTTTTAAAGTTTGTTTTGAGTATACGATAATGATTTGATTCTAAAGGACTTTTACATAGATTTTTATACATTTTATCTCGCTTATTAATCGATTTTACAATAGCATGTATTTCCTCTGCCTTTATACTAACAAAACACATCTTAAAATTAAATTAGTACAGTGTTAAGAGAGCATGTATTTCCTCTGCCTTTATACTAACAAAACACATCTTAAAATTAAACCAGTACAGTGTTAAGAGAGCATGTATTTCCTCTGCCGTTATACTAACAAAACACATCTTAAAATTAAATTAGTACAGTGTTAAGAGAGCATGTATTTCCTCTGCCCTTATACTAACAAAACACATCTTAAAATTAAACTAGTACAGTGTTAAGAGAGCATGTATTTCCTCTGCCTTTATACTAACAAAACACATCTTAAAATTAAACGAGTACAGTGTTAAGAGAGCATGTATTTCCTCTGCCTTTATACTGACAGAACACATTTTAAAGTTAGGCTAGTACAGTGTTAAGAGAGCATGTATTCCCTCTGCCTTTATACTGACAGAACACATCTTAAAGTTAAGCTAGTACACTGTTTTAGAGAACATGGATTCCCTTTGCTTTTATACTGACAAAATACATCCTAAAACTAGTACAGTGTTTGGAGGCATGAATTCCCTCTCTTTTCACACTGGGGTAACACGTCTTAAAGTTAGTCTAATACAATGTTCAGAAAGCATGAATTATCTTTGTTTTCACACTAACAAAACACATCAGAAACATCAGACGCCATCACCACGATCAGCTCAGGATCAGAAACAGTGAATCAAAATTAATTGGGATTATCGATGAGGGATAGCCAATGCTGGATTATTATTGGGCCAACGTCGCAGACGGTGTGCTAACAATAATCTAAAATTGTGCTTTGTGTACATACATTTTATGGCAAATTTTATAATCAAGTAGTTTATCGTGTTTATACTTTAATATCTATTTTCGCAATACTTTCACATTTAATACTTTCTAGCACGACTCCCTATTTAAAAATAATAAAAAATCCGAACTATAATCCATGTTTAGTTATTAAACGTGTCATTTTCATTTAATTCACTTCCACTATTTACACTAAACAGTATATGTAACTTTATCTATCTATCATACAGTATTATTGCAATTTTTAAAACAGTCATTTTGGGACCTATCACGAATCAAATAATACACACTACATGTATATGTATGCATGCGTACAAAACGGCTTGCTAAAACAGAAAAGTTTGTTAGATATAATAGATATGTTGGTTAAACAAGAAGCAATCATATTAATAGTGGAATTCAATTAAAAATTTTGAATGGGTATTTGGAAAAAAATCGTTCATCGTATTGTTGCTCTCTTTAGTGATTTTTTCAAAGTCTTCCAGAAGCGACATTCTTTTTTGCCACCTGGTTTCCAAGGTAGATACGTTTTGTTGGTTAATAGATTCCTCAGGCTACGATTGACATCCCCGTTCTCAATGTCCTCCATAAGAATCACTATTATAGAGTTTCTCCTGTCATTCACAAAGTGGGCGTATGCCATATCCACTTCTTCTCTGCCCCAGAGACTTTGGGCAAATGATTTGCTCACCACAAAAACAGTAGTGCGGCTTTGTTGTATGCTGTTCATAATGTTATCAACTATAGCCTCACCTGCTGGCCAGTCCCTGTGGTGTATGCATAGTTTCATTCCATGCTTAATTTCCAGTTCTGGGATCATTTTTGCTTTTATCCAGTTCATGCTTGAATAATGATAGCACACGAAAGCATCATAAAGAAACTGTTGCTGATGCCTTAGTTCAATATCCATTTTCTTGTACTTTAGTTTATACAAATTATATCTGAGATGCCAGCGATATCTATAAGTCATTGATATTAACATACACACTACAATTAGTAAAATGTAAATAGTAAACAGTGCGGTCATATCAGTATAGAGACAATCTGCATTTGCCATGTAGTCCAATAAATCTTTGTTTCGCTGGGCTTGTGGATTAGAGCACACATATTGCTTTTTCACTGTTATGCCCTGCACATTAACATCAGTAGAAATCATCCATTGACTGAACCAGAACATTTCACAATTACACGTGAAAGGATTTCCTTGTAAGTTCAAATTACGTAGCGAAATGAGATGACGAAATGTACCGAACATAAATGTGGTGAGTCTGTTGTTTGTCAATATTAAATCAGTCAGATTCCTTAAAGGGACAAACACGTCTGGGTGGATATAACTCAACAGATTTAGTGACAAGTCAAGGAACTGTAAATTATATAAGCCCAGGAATATGTCGGATTCTAATGTGATGAAACGAGTTGATCCTAAGTATAAAGTTGAGAGCTGCTTCAGATTTTGGAACATGCCTCGGCAACGCGAGTTAACACATAAATCGTGATTTCTTCTAAGATCTATAAGGTTAATTTTAATTAAAAATTGCAATGATCCCACAAATTGTGACAATAATTGATTATCTTCTAGTCTCAGTTCTTTCAAATTAGAAAGTGTTTTTAAATCATCTGCCAATAACTGTACTAATCCATTTCTGTTAAGAAGTAATTGGCTGAGATGTGTTAAATTCATCATTGAATTCCCAATGGTCCTTATGTTATTCCCACCAAGCTTCAATGATTCAAGGTTGTAATAACCCGCAAAATTAGCATGCGTAAAATGATCTAGATAGTTGTCACTCATATCAAGTATCTTTAGTGAAGGAGATAAATTAACACGCGAGCAGACTGGTATTTGTTTGAATGAATTATCTTTTAAACTCAGATGTTCTAACAGAAATAATCCACTAAAGCACCTTTCTTTGAGACCATCATCTGTCATACGTTTATTTTTCGCAAGATCTAAGTATTTCAGTTGTGTGAATGGTGAAAAGGTATCAGAGTCAATAGACGATATATTTTTGTCATTTAACTTGAGGTCAGAGATTATATTGGAATTGGAAAATCCTCTAAAAGTATATTTGTTTAAGTACTTAACCCCTGTAGATTTGAAAGAAAAGCTTTTTAAATTGGTTGCATTAATCAATGACATTGAGATATTGGTGAGAAGCTTTGATGAATTAGATAAACTGCTATGTTGACCTGCAAAATAGAACTTTTGAAGGGATTTTGAAAATGCATTAAAAGCGTTGAGGGAAATAGAGTCTATTTTACAATCAGTAAGCGATATTACCTCCACTGGACTATTGATCAGATTCTGAAAATAACCATCACTAATTACACCAATGGGAACATGCGATATGGATATTGAGTGTAGGTTTACAGCTGTCTGAAAATTAACTCCAAATGAGATTTGGCTACTGCCGCTGCCCCTGAAAGATATAATTTTTATTGATCCAGCCAGGTGAATATCCTGTGGAATGTCCTTAAGATTTTTCCCGCTCAAACTCAAAATTGAAACATTTACAGCGCTGAACATGCCATCGGGAAGATACACCAAGCGATCACTGCCTATCGTGAAACCCTTCAAATGCGGGATGTACTTAAGGACGTCTGGCTCTAGTGTTTCTATCTGTGTGCCAGTCATCGTGAGAAATCGAAAATTGACATTTCCAAGAGGTTTAAGATCTTCACCACTAAGTGATAGCAGAGGATTTCCATTTAAATATAATGATTTTAATACCGGTAAATGCGAACGGATACAAATATCTATACTCAGGTGTGTTATTTTGTTTTTACTAAGATTTAATATTTCTACTTTTGAGTTAAGTGGCAGCTCACATAACATGTCCGATGGGAAGTATTGAAGGTTATTTCGTATGATGGTTAAATGTGTTAAACTTGTTAGATTGGAGAAAGCAGAACGTTCAAGTGTAACTGGAAAATTTGGCAAGGCAAAGATAATAAAAATTCTCAGTGTTTGTAATCCATTCAGACTCCCAGTAGTCATCCTTGACAGCTTACATGATACAAATTCCAAACTACACATATTAGTTGCCGTTTTGAAGACGTCATCCCCAACTTTCAGAACGGACACGTGATGAAATGAAACCGTTGATGTACAAGAAGATAGCCTTGGTATTTTATCCATCAATGGGTTGCTACAGGAAACATATATATTATCATTTTTGTACAGACAGGTACATGACAGAGGACATGTTCTAGTTGCTCTACTGCTAAATGGCATCAGCAAAATCAGCAGACATATTGTTGTGACAGGAGTAGGTGGCACTCCAATCGAGAATCTCATATTTGTATTTTGCTTCAGATTTCTGAAACAAAAATACCTGAAAGATCAAGAAAACCGATCGGACGAAGCCTACATTTTACAAGCTAAATGTTCACTATATGGATGTTAGCAAGAATAATGCGTAAAATCATTTGTATTATCGATGTTAATGGTGGTAATGATAACTAGACAGATGCAAACTTTACAGTAATATGTCTGCGTGTGTGATATTTGAAAACTAATGCATAAAGCCTTATGTATTTTTTCTATTAATGATGATATTTATTCATAACTAAACATAGACAATTTTTAACATCAATATAGTCTTTATGTATTCTTGATGTTGATGATGTTCACTGTAACTAAACATAGACAATCTTAACAATAAATGTATACATATGTGATCTTTAAATTTCAGTTTGAAACACAGAATAGTAACTGAGTAGTGTAGTAAGGGGGTACTTAAGCACCCCTTGATATCAACATTTTCTGGGTGGGGGCATACGCTGCATCCCTTTGTCAAACGTCAGTAGCCTACTTACCTAGAACACTCTAGTCCAGGCCTGTATTCTCGACAAGTTACGATATATCGTAGGCTTCGGTTTGGTCGAGACAGCCATATCGACCAATCCGAAGCCTACTTGATCAAGAATACCGGCCCAGTATTTAAAGGCAAAGATTAAAAAAAAATTATAAGCTGAAAATTTCAGGACTTATTTGAATGGTCATCCTTAATAACATGTAAAATATTTTCTACGAGCGGAACATGGTTTTCTTTTGGTGAATATTCAAAATTTCCACTAGAGATCATACTAAATTTGTAACTTCCTTCATAATACCTCTTTTTCACATAATTTTCCAAGGGAGACTCATTTCTGGTCTTAGTTTTTTTTATTATTTTAAAGCCTCCTTCGTGTTATATAAAAAGGTACAAATTGGCTACAAATTCAAAATAGCGCTTAATGTTCCTCTCCTTTTGATGTTACAGGTAATAAAGGGGGACATTCAGAACACATCCTGAAATAGTCAGCTTTATATTAGCTTTTTTCCATTTGAAAACCTAAAATTCCTGGCTTACTCCCATTATTTCACTTTCTGACTACGCCACTGTCAACTCATGGGACTGACATGGGATTTATATGGCTGTTGAAATATACAGATCTGACATATAAAAAAAATATGTAAGACAATAGTGATATTTTTATTATTGCTAACTGTTCTCATTGAAATAGTCCTGAAAATAAGGCAAAGTTCCCTGCGACTTCAATAGAATAATGGTGATGGCTCAGGTTATTATCCGGATCTAAATAAGCTCACGGAGCTGCCGTCTATTTGAAAGCACCCACTTAATCTGATAACGCTACACAACCAACATCCAAGTAAACATGATGCGTCAATCCAATATTGAACTAATGCTGGTCCACCGTCTGCAACACCCCCCCCCCCCTCCTCGGATAGCCTGCTCCTTATAACAGGGTCCTGCGTCGTACTCTTTATCATGTTTATAACATGGTGTTTATAACATGATTTACAATATTTCAAAAAAGCTCATGTAAGACCACTATTTAAAAAACACCTCTTCCTAAAAACCAGCTGAAAAATTACAGGCCTCTAGCCAACTTGAGTCTCATTTTCAAAATCTTAGAAAAGGTAGTAGCCAATCGGCTGCAAACTCATATAAAAAATAACCATCTATCTAATCCATTACAGCCTACAGGAAACATCATTCTACAGAATAGGCTCTACTGAAAGTACATAACGATATCATTAATAGTATGGACAAGGGTGAAGTTACGGCTCCAACCTTGCTTGACTTGTCGGCCGCCTTCGACACCATTGACCATGCTACATTAACAGATAGACTTTCTGATTGATATTGAATATCTGGCAAGGCTCAAATTTGGTTTTCTTCTTATTTGCAAAATAGGCAAAATAGGCACCAATATTAAAGACACTCTGTCAGATAAAGTCACACTCTCATAGTTCCACAGGGCTCTATGCTGGGACCAGTGCTTTTTTACCTTATATACTACACCACTCAGCGCTATTATATCTAGTGTTGACATCAACCACCATCTTTATGCCGATGATCTCAAATTTACATGTCTCTATCAGTTTCAAATGCTAAGGAATCTCTTGAGATGTTGCAACATTGTTTAATCGGTGTGTCGGCCTGGATGACAGGGTCTAAGCTGAGGCTTAATCCTAGAAAGACAGGATTTCTTCTTATTGTGACCAAACTTTAGCGAGAAAAATTCTTGCATACTTCCCCATGCTTAGTTCTAGGTCAAGACACAAATCCATCTGCATCAGCCTAAAATCTTGGTGTAGTATTTGACAGTAGCCTAAATTTCCGAAAACACATATCCCAAACATGTAGGGCATGCCTCTATCATATCCGTGGCCTGCGTCGAATTCGAAAAAGCCTGTCCTTAGATCTTGCCAAGCAAATTGCAGTGAGACTCGTCACTAGCAAGTTAGATTGTTGTAACTCACTTTTTCACAATATGTCAAAAAAGGATATCGCTAGATTACAACGCGTTCAAAACTGCCTTGCAAGAGTGGTAACCAAGGTCCCATGATTTAGTCGTTCCGTCCCTATTCTAAAACGATTACATTGGCTTCCTGTCAAGTTTCGCATTCATTTTAAAAAATGCGCAATAACTGTCCGAACCATAAAAGACAACCAACCGGCATATCTGGCTGACTTACTTGTTCGGCCAAAATGATCAAAATATCTATCCTTCAGAAATTCAAATAGATTTGTTGTTCCTTGTATAAAAACTAAGACTGGGTCAAGAGCTTTCTCTATATCTGGCCCAGCCTAATTATGGAACGCCATGCATGTGCCCGTACGCAATGCCGAAACAATTTTAACATTCAGGAAATTACTTAAATCTCACCTATTTGATCTGGCTTTCCCACCCTAGCTCCTCAGTGGTCCGGCTCCCTGTTGAAGAACCTGCTTTGGCCTCGACTACGACACATGATCACGCTAAGGATGTGTGCGCTCCTGAGCTCGGTCCGCTGGTGATATAGGCGCTATAGAAGTTGTATTGATTGATATTGATTGGAAGACCAACGTTGACTGCATGTAACAAGGACGTACACAGGGGGTGGTGGGGCAGAAGGGTTCTCGTCTCGCCCATAATCCCCGTATTTCCCTATATTTAACCTAGAACCAACATGAAGATTAGCTCATAGTCGACGATGAGAATATTATATATTCATGATTTTATTAGGAAGTCATAATTAGGACATCGCCAAATCTACGCCATCAAAGCATATATGTGACATTATAGACACGGACCAGTCAAATATAGTTTGCTATAATGAACCAGTGGGTCTGTTTGCTTCCTTATCAAATAATGCTATTTTCAGAACATTTTATTGACACAGACCAGAGCTATCACAAATCTAATATACATAATGTCATAATTAATCGCTGTGGTGTGTTTGATTATTGCATCTTCATCAAATATTCTGAGGATACCGATTTCTCTTTGTAAACATGGTAGGACTTATTAGAACCCTTTGATGCCTATAGTGCAAGAACTTTAGTAAAAAAATACAGGAACCTGGAATAAAATTGCAGAAAGCTGATTTTTTTCAGGAATGATACCTGGACATATTTAGGTGTCTCTACTTATGTTTTAGGGTAAAAAAGGTCATCCAGATGATCAGAAATGATATCAGTACTTTTCTCAATACCGAAAATCCAAGATGGCCGCCATATTGTTCTGAGTATATGTTATCGATCTCTTAAAAAAACGAAAATATGAGGTAACTATCTCGTTGTTGAATTTCAAATGTATTTTTTGGCGAAGGCCATGGAATCTAGCACTTATTAGGTTCACCAATATTTCATTACATTCAATTTATCAACATAAATGTTAGTTAATTCAATATAACACCACGCAACGCCATTTTTCGAAAAACAGGGGTATTCCCCAATCTCTTATTTTGCAATTAAAAAAAAATGTTGGCGCCTCTACACATGTTTTAATTCACACAGAGCTCATTAACATGATCAGAAATGATAACATTCCTTTTATTATCACCACAAATCTAAGATGGCGACCATGATGTCAAGCGTACACCCCCCCCCCCTCAGAAAATCACTTACATGCCATAATCATCATGTTGTTGCACCTTTTTTTTGGAGCCAGCGACTAATTCCAATTTAGGTCTTGTATATAGTATCTAAAATGTTTTTCGATTTTGATTAAGTTTTAGTTGTGATTATTCTAGGATATGAATATCAGCTAATTTAGTGTGAATGTATATGAATATCAGCTAATTTAGTGTGAAGTACAATATTACACTAGCTTGAACACGTGCCCTACGTTGGTTATTTACATGTACTACTAAAACAGAAAATGTTTTAAATCACCTTTTGCTGACAGAGTTTGGCCATCTATAGGCCTACGTAATTTTGTCAATTTCCTGGAAATGGCAATATTGTATTTTAATACCCTGCATTATACATTTGAATATTCAGATATTTTATTTGATATATGACATTGTATGATATTGTAATGTGATATTACATTAGAATGTCAGAATATGACATCAAATTAGAGGATGTGACAGTTTACCGTCAGGATATGATAGTTTTATGTCAGGATATATGATTTTAATATCAGGATATGACACTTTAATATCATGCTTTTTAATATAATGTCAAAACATTGGTGTTTTATATAGCAAGCTCACATTATGATGGCTCAATACAGCTTTATAAAGGCAGTATATAGTAGCTAAACATCACGTTGTTGTATTAAAATGACAAGATATGGCATTATATTATCACGAAATGCATTAAAATATCGTGATATAGCAATTTAACATCACTATGACATTTCAATGTCAGGATATGACATTTGAATATTAGGATATGGTACTTGAATATTATTATCATATGACATCACACATTGATGCAATGATACATTGATGTCACAATATAGCATTGTGATGTGATGATGTAGTAGGGTAAAAAATCTAACTTCCGTGACCTTGGAAAGGGGACCAAAGTTTTATAGTTTTATTCACTTCATTAGATGTTAAGCTCAAAATTTTGCGGGGGCCCACCTTGGAAAAGTGTGGGCGGAATTCTGTAGGCGGCCATTTTGAAATTGGCCACAGCTTAAACCGTCAAAGTGGTAAAATTGTCATTTCCAGTCTGATATAATAGTGTGATACGTCAATTTAGGGATAACATGGGTCAAAGGATTCACCTAAGACAATTTCAAACCAAAATAATTATCTCCAAGCCAAAATCCAAGATGGCCGACCATAGAAAATGGTGATACTTGGCATATCTATAATTCTTGCTAACCCCCCCCCCCCCATTGATTCTCTGAAACCAACTTGTCTTTGTATTTTTTTGTGCTCTTTCAGAAGAAACATGTTGCCATTGCCAGAAATTGGACAGAAAAGCCGAAAAATTCCAAAAGGCCGCTATTCAAAACGCTATTTCCTATGAAATCGTATATCTTTTGATATAATTATGCTACAAAGGTCAGTAATACCTCTATTTCAATGTTTTCTGGCATGCTGGATCAATGGAATACTCAAAAAGTGATCATAGTAATTATAAAAATAACAAAATCCAAGATGGTTGCCAAAATAAGTTTTTTTTGCAACTTTCGCGATACATGTATTACACGTAATTTCACTGACTTATCAGTGAGCTAGTGCCACAATACGTCACCAACTGATCTTTTTCCTCGCATTTGCCATTAGTTACCACCAGGGGTCTCTGTTGTCTGTTACGTCTCCGTCTGCCAACCAGCAGCCAGTTATTCATAAATCTCTCAAGCCGTGATCATTTGGTCAGTTGTGTTTAGACGTACATTTGCCAGAACGTGGAAATCTGTACACACATTGCGCACCATACAAGCCAGAGGGTATCCAAGAGTGTGCCTTTCAATTTTATGTTTTTATACTTATTTTAATGGAGTCTGTTGAAGTATGAACTAAGCACTATTTTTACTATATACGGTATATATCAGTGTATATTCAACCTGGAAATTTGTATCTCATTTTCAGAAGTGTCAGTGCTAATAACATGATTTTGGTTATTTTACACTGGGTTATTTATTGGGTTATTTTTTTTAAACAGAATAGAGTACCACACCTGTATCTGTTTCCTCTTGGTTGGATGTAAGACTGTGAATCTTCCTTTGTGAAACTGTTTGTCCATCGGCGGATGTTAGGCATATTACACAGCCACTCACAATAAGCATAATCTTCCTGCCCTGTATTTGCGGGGCAGTAGCATCACTGGACCAAACATAACTTCCAAGAGTTCGGGGTTTTTTTGCCCATTATGGAGGTATAGCTTGTAATCAGATGGTCTCGGGTGTTTGCACCTTTTAAGAGAAGCCGCTCACTCTCACCTCTTTGTGATCGCTCTTGCCCAACAGCAGAATTACAATCAAGTGGTCATCAGAAGTTCTGATAGTGACATTTTCCACATATTGCTAAACCATGCTCACCAGTTGGGTATTGTAGTGATGCTGATTAGAGCGCGGAGCTTTGTCAATGTTGCTGCCTACCGTGCGGTTTCAAATCACACTTGGCGCAGGATTTTCATAGAAATATCATGTTTCTCCCCTCTCAATGTTGGGACATTGTTTCGATCTTGTGTTCTTGGACAAGGCACTTAACTCTCAAATGCTTCACTTGACTCAGGTGAAAATTAGTACCTGGTAGGACAGAGATGGCAATGTGTATGATAAGTTCAATGCGCCGAAATGGCTGCAGGACTGTATGCTCTCCGTGGGGCTGAGATGGCACACGAATGAACAGGTCCAGTAACCAAGGGGTAAAAATGTAAAAATAGAATTAAATACTTGACATCAGACTATAAACCTGTGCCTTTATCTTTTCACCGGAACAGGGGACAAGAGGCGAATGCTGAACGTCACAGAATTAGTCGGAGAACTTGGTGCTAAATATTGTGATTGTATTCTTGGATTTTTTACGGGTGAAGACACCAACTGCGCATTAAAAAGCAAGGGGAAAATTCTCCCATTAAAAAAGTATACTTTGCAGATTGGGAGACGAGTGGGATGTTGATGATGGTCTTGCGGACGAGTTGGAAAATTTGACATGCACCATATATGGATACCCAAGAATCATCAGAATTGATGTTGTTAGATATTCAATGCTCAAGAAAATGGTTGGCGACTCTGAGACTCAAATCATCTAAGGTTGATCTTTCCAACTGCCACCCTGCCGCAGATCTCTCTTCCCTCACATTCAGAGGGCAAATTACCGTACTGTTCATAGGAAGAGAGCCAATGAGGGTTTTGTAGATGGCAATTCCTACTCAGCATGGCTGGTTAGTAGAAGACACACTCATAGATCCAGTATGGTCTGAGGGTCAAATTCTCCCCAGCAGACTAATTGACATCCTTGCTGGTGGTCAAGATAACAGTGACGATGATTACCCATCTGATGATGAACCAGACGTTGACGTTGTCTTCTCATCCAATGATAATGATGATGATTATAATAATTGAACAGTTTTTCACACATAGGGCCTAAGCTTAGTTTTACATGAAAGTACCATAGATCACGATAGTAACATATTAATTTTGAAGAAGGGTGTGCTTTTTTCATTCAAATGGCTAACATCCAAGGGTTGTAAAGTATCCAAAAGTGTAAATCATATAGGGTTATAGTACATGATAATATTTTAATGCAACTTTTCACTGAATTTATTTACTTTTTAAAATTTCACATTACGTGTTTCACTCGTTTCACCTGTGTCTGTACTTCAGACACTTAGTCGGGTTGCCAGGCTACTATAAGATGACTGAACCTTGCAATCGCTGAAGTATGATGTTTTTTTGATTTAAAAGTACAATTGATATATCTAGATTGTAAAACGATCGGGTGCAATTTTTGCACCCTTGAGCATTTTTTTTTATTGGCCAGATTTGGCGGCCATTACTGAAAATTTTGTTTTTACTCATAATCCAGTGATCGTTTTTCGTAGCATCACGAATATGGTGTCTACACCCATGTTTTTGTGGTCAAACATAACAGTGGTAATGTTTACAATTATATCAGATAAATATTTTTGTCTGAAATGAAGAAATATATGATATTTTGATACTTTCATGCATGATAGCATGTAATAATGTGCCTAATTTAAGTCAGACAAATTATTTCCAAGTTTGTGCTGGTCAGTAGACCTATATTGTGATTTACATACTTGTCTGTGAAACCTTGCAAAATAGGATAGACCTGACATATAGGCCCTTCGTCCATTAGTTCTGCGGAAAAGTCACAATATTGACTATTCGACCTACAATTAAGCCTACTTTTCAGAAAGAGTGACCCACATAAACTGATATACATATAGTGTGGGACCCAGCTACAATATCGTGTGCATTTTGTTCTCTGAGAATAATTTTAGATTTTCTGATAGTATATGTCTTGGCCTTAAGAAAACCGAGGCAAAATCCAAAATGGCCACCGGCGGCCATCTTCAATTCTTAACTTTTTAAATAATTGGCCTAGAATCTGACGTAATACCTTATTTTCGACTAATTTGGTACACTGATTGCGTTGGAATAATCATTTTCACGTTTCAAGGTCATCTAGAGGTCAAATCAAAGATGGCTGCCAATGGCGGACTTAAAAATCATCAAATTTTACCAGTGACTACTGGTAATGTCCACATTCTAAAAAAATAGGTCTATGATATAATTTTTCATCTTCTTTTAAAATAACATGGAGACGTTGGTTGGAAAAGAAGTATTTGTTCCATGTCTCAAGGTCGTGTAGAGGTAAAGACAAAATGAATTAGTAACTTTTGACATAATAGGCTCAGAATCTTCTGTAATACCTCATTTCTGATTAAGTTGGGTACGCTGAGATCATTGGAATATTATTGTTATTTCTACGCTTCATTTCGATTTCAAATCCATGTTATTTTTTAAATGATGGTCATACCAAATAAATTGTATATCAAATGCGTTAAGTGTATGCATATTCTAAATAGTCACACTGGAGTCAAATCCGAATTGAACATATTCAAATAAAAATGACAAATGTTACCATTATAAACATAAATCGAAGAAGATGGCTACCTCTCGAGCATTTATGGTAGCACATATGTCTTGAGAATGAAAGTAATACCTCCCATGCCTTAGTAATGTTCAGTCAGACCCTTACAATATGTATCTTAAACTTTTACAACATCATAAATAACAGTAAATATATAATTATGTTCTTTGGACATAATCACGTTTTCCTCTGCACTGTTGGTGTAATGCATAAAACAATTTTCAGTATAAACCATAGAATTTTGCATTATTATAAACCACTTAACTCTTAGAAAAAAATGGCCGGGTAAAGTGTTTTGAACGGCAAGACTTGTATTCAGAATAATGTTGAACGTGTACATGCTTTTTATGTATCCGAAATCCAGTCTCCAGCACACTTCCGGGTCCCACATGATCAAATTGAACGGACCTGGGGTGTGGAATGCGGTGTTCGATGATCAATTTGGTGAACATACATAATATTAGATAAGGAAAGTCAAAAGGTGGGCTTGTTGGCTTCATCTTGTCCGAAGAGCAAGTTGTTCGGTGAGTGCTATCAAACAGCATTTTCAATCTCGTTTCTTTTTCAATGGGCAAAATGTTTGATGAAAAGACTGACGAGTATGATGCTACTCGTGACATTCACAGAGAGGAGAAGAAATCTAGAATAAAACTAGATGCTCAAGACAGAAACAAAGTCTTTAGAGAAATGGAAACACAAATCCTTTACAAACAGACACTAACAATATTGTCAACATATATACAATGGGTGTGTTGCAGACGAACACGTCAACGTCCATAACGTCATAGATATTGGTGAAGAAATGACATTTAAATTTAGACAAAATCTACCTGGTGGGTTTCACCCCTGCAAAAAAGTTGTTACTGTGGTGTCTATGAAAAAGACTGTTCGGCTAGGAGACACTGGTGCAGTGTATGATATGGAAAAACTGTTTGGAAGGCTATTAATTCTTTCACAAATACGAGTTAGCTCCGATGCCATCATCCCTTTCTGATGAATATCGACTTTTGCGTAAAGGTACAAAGGCTGTACAAACCAAGAAACAATCAGTTGCACCAGAACATACACAAATGTATCATGGTTTCATCATCGATGATTTACGAGATGATTTACCATGTGACATGGCCTAAGGCAAGTAATGTGCAGCAGTTCCAATACAATTTTGACAAAGAATTATGAGAAAGATCATAGATCAGGAAATAAATCATACCCAAATCATAAACTCACTCTTGAAACTGATCTTCCCTCACGTGACATTGTGATGACGAGTACGTGTAATAAAATAGATTGATTAATCTGATGTGTGAAGCTAGTACACCTCACACCTTGCGTATGATGGGCATAGGCAGATGCATCTACAAGCAAAAGGAGGCTGACATTACTATCGTACGATACATGCTCATGCAAGAAGGAAAATTGTCAATTCAGGTGGTGGCTGACGACACTGACATATTCATTATTCTGGTATACTACTGTTGGAAATGGTGTCTTCAGTCCAGGAATATATATATTTATATATATCTGATGGCTCCATTATTGACATCAATGCATCTACAATACAGCTTGGTGTACAATGTCGTGATTTATTGGCAATGCATGCACTATCGGGTTCAGACACTTCTGGAAAAGGGAAGATGACTGCACTAAAAATATTGCCAAATGTTGAACTTCAATGCATAGCGAACCTGGAGTCATCCTCTGAGGAAATAGTTGATGCTGATCAAAAAAAAATATCTTCTTTATGAAACAAAAACAAAATTAACAATGGCTGAACTTCGCTACAGAATATTTTGCTCCAAGAAGGACATACCCAAGATGAAATCACCACCACCAACATATGGGCCACTTTAGCAACACATCCTTCGTGCACATCTGCAGGTCATTTTGTGGAAATTGGCTGAACAGAATGGTCCACCTGACATAGACATTTATGCTTATGGCTGGGTTAACACAGCGGGTAAGCTGGTGCCCAGAAATGACACCAGCCGATCTTTACAAGGTTGTGGCATGTGGCTGTGTGTCTGTGAATGCATGTAACAAAAATATACGCAGCTGCAGAGCTGGTGGATTATCCTGCACTTCATTTTGCAAATGTGAAGGACATGAAGACTGTCACAACCCTTATACGATACATACACACACATCAGATGATGAGAATGAGGAGAATATATGAAAAAGTCATAAAAAGATGTGATAGCGATGTATAGCTCTAACTTTAAGGCCTGCATCACAATTTGATCCACAGTTCCCTAGTGGTATCGGTACCCTGTTACCTGGCTCTACTTCATTTCTAGTCATAAACACATGATTCGAAATGAACTATGTTTTTTATATATGTATATTAACCAGTAGGTAGAGGTTTTAAAATGTCTATACAATGTATGCATTGCAGTTTCATTATTATTGTAGACAAGTTAGCCAAGTATTGGTTCTCAACACCAGCAATAAACTGGTGGTGTTTTATATGTGGTGAATTTAATTTACGTTTTACTGCCTTCAGAAGGTAGCATTGTATTATAAGGCGTTATTTATTAGTGATATTTTACGTTTAAATGTATTCACACAAATACAACCATCTTTGCCAGACACATAATTCACACATGTGTATATTGTGATTTGCATTAGAGTGACATTTTATATGTATGAGCGATTGTGTGAAACGCGAAACACTGCAGTATAATAGAGAAACTAATGTTTATTTCTGCTATGCAAATTAAGTACAAGTTGAAATGCAAATGAACAATCCACTTGTTTTCAAGTATTCTTTTAATAAACAAATGACATATTTTAGTATTGCAGTTTATTCAGATCTTATATTCAACCCGATTACAAGATCAATGTATATGGCCTCAATACCTCTAAATGCACCAGGGCGAGTGTTAATTGATCTCAGAATGTTTTTTTTGTGTTCTATGACCCTGGAAACCTGGGTGTAGGCGGTTATTTTATGTGAATCCAATTAATATTTACGAAGGTATTGAAGAAAAGGGGATTTTCAGTAATGGCCGCCAAAATATGGCGATTAAAAAAAATGCTCAATGGTGCAAAAATTGCACCCGGCAGTTTTACATTCTCTACACCCTACTGGTGCAATCTGTGCAAGAAAACATCATACTTCTTTGATTGCAAGGTTCCTATGATCTGCCACCCGACTAACTGGTACTCATCCCGACTAGCTAATAATCACCACCAGGTGCTACAGCTTTTACAGCCACTGCTTGTATTGTCGCGTCTAGGTGTGTGGGAAAAAACCCTACTTTCAGAATGGTAGCCTCACAGAGTGTAAAATAACCCAATTCATGTTATTAGCACTGACGCTTCTGAAATTGAGATAAAATATATAGACTGAATATACACTGATATATAACGTATATTGTAAAAATGGTGCTTAGTTCATACTTTAAAAAACTCCATTAAAATAAGTATAAATAAATATAAAATTGAAAGTGGATACCGTCTGGCTTGTATGATGCGCAATGCGTGTACAGATTCCCACGTTCTATCAAATGTGCGTCTAAACACAACTGACCAATCACGATCTACCTCACAGCTTGTGCGATTTATGAATAGCTGGCTGCTGGTTGGCAGACGGTGACGTTACAGATGACGGAGACTCCTGGTGTTAAATAATAGCAAATGCGACGAAAAACATCAGTGGGTGACGTATTGTGGCACTAGCTCACTGATAAATCAGTGAAATTAGGTGTATGTATCGCGAAAGTTGCAAAAAACTTACTTTGGCAGCCATCTTGGATTTTATTATTTATATATTTACTGTAATCACTTTTTGAGTATTCCATTGCATCCAGCATGCCAGAAAACATTGGGATAGAGGTATCACTGACCTTCGTAGCATAATTATATCAACAGATATACGATTTCATAAGAAACAGCGTTTTGGATAGCGGCCATTTAGAATTTTTCGGCCTTTAAGTCCAATTTCTGGCAATGGCAACATGTTTCGTCTGAAGAAGCACAAAAAAATACAAAGATAATTTGGTTTCAGAGGAACATAGGGGGTGCAGGGGGGGGGGGGTCTCGATACATGCCGGACTATTATGCATATGCCAGATATCACCATTTTCTATGGTCGGCCATCTTGGATTTTGGCTTGGAAATAATTACTTTGATTTGAAATTGTCATAAGTAAATTCTTAGACCCAAGTTAACCATAAATTGACGTATCACACTATTATATC
This sequence comes from Flabesymbios commensalis, assembly GCA_964017125.1. Lineage (NCBI taxonomy): Eukaryota > Metazoa > Annelida > Polychaeta > Terebellida > Flabelligeridae > Flabesymbios > Flabesymbios commensalis. The sequence goes on along the minus strand of OZ024914.1, from coordinate 12,664,119 downwards.
AGACTGGAAATGACCATCTTACCACTTTGCCGATTTTGGCTGCGGCCAATTTCAAAATGGCCGCCTACAGAATTCCGCCCACACTTTTCCGAGGTGGGCCCCCGCCAAATTTTGAGCTTACCATCTAATGAAGTGAATAACACCAGAAAACCTTGGTCCCCTTTCCACGGTCACGGAAGTTAGATTTTTTACCCTACTAATATGTCATTATAATAACAAACATGTTATTATATCATAGAATATTCTATTTTATAATAGACTTGTCGGAATATGACATTAAAATAGGAGATGTAACAGTTTGAAGTCAGGATATGGCATTTGTATGCCAGGATATTAAATTGTAATATAAGAATATGACACTTTAACGTCATGATATAGTCTTATAATGTCCAAATATTGTCCTTTAATATCACAAAATAAGATTTGAATGTCAAGATAATCCATTTTTAATGATATAATATGATATGACATTATCAAATCAAGATATGGCGGCATTCTAATGTGACATTATAATGACAGAATATGACATTATTATATTTAAATATGACCTTAGAATGTCACTTTAAAGTCTGGATATGGCATTTTAATGTCAGGATATTATATTGTAATGTCGAGGTATAACATTTCATGAACATTGCATTGACAGGCGCACGTTACCATATGGTACAAACCAAATCGGCATAGAACAGTCCAATATCACATGTCAGTTCAGCATAAATATAGCAATATACTTCAGGAAGGCCTCCACATCGAACAAATACACCAAAACTGCCAACAACAAAAGCATTTCGGAAGATTCAATAAAATGGAAAGTAAGATAGGGTTAGGACACACGCTCTTTGAACAGCACGTGTCCTTGTCCTCTCTTACTTTCATTTCCTCTTCCGAGCAAACACATGGCATTAATCCAATTCTGTTTAATTTTTGGGCAAGCGTCGAAGACGGTCAGTCATTATTGAAACAGCGTTCGATGAATGCCTCGTGTTTTCTGGGATAAACTCCATTATGATACAGAGCATATTTTGCTGTACATGAGGGTGTGGAAGCTACAGACTGCGAACGGAATTTATCTCATGGTCGTTTGTCACCAACTTAGACTGGAAGAGCAGTCGGTCCAGAAAGAGTTAGAACTACAAATAGTGAGTTGCGGGTGCAGAGTGGCTTGTTCAAAGAGGGAAAATTCTCGAAAAGCTAGACTATACTGTACAATGATATGCTCTTTTTGTATTGGCCAAACATGTTGAGACTGTGAGAGTTCAGATGATTGAACGCAGCCAAAGCCGTAACAGTTATGATAAACATAAGGCCTATTTTATGACCTACTGACAGTGCTGACAGAAATACAATAAGACTGAGATTTCGATCTGTGTATTCGTGTTCATTTTCTAATAAAAAAAATAATGTGACACTTATAACCATAACTTAGGGGTGTGATTTAAAAAAAATATTACTATGTTTGATGTGTTTTATGTGTTTTATATTAAAATCGACACACAAAGCCTACATCTCATATGTTGACATTAACCGTTTCATTTATTTGAAGCAGAAATTATGCTGACGCAATCCCTACTTCAAATTATTAAAAAATACCAGTACCTTTTGAATTAGACTTGTTACTGTTTGTAAATAATTATTTACCAGAGAATAATTTGTTAACTTGACAAATCTCAATCTATATTTCTAGTGGAAAAGCAGTTCGAGAACACTCCAAAAAGCATCACCCGCCACGATAGAATTAACTACCATGTGGGATTTATGTCGAAAAACTCAATATAATAAAATATTGGTTATCTAAATATGTAAATAGACTCCATGGGTTCGACTGAAAAATACATTTTAGTTTCAACAACGAGATTGTTATCGCATATTCTCATTTTTTTTACGAGATCGCTTAACAAAATAATTTGGCGGCCACCTTGGATTTGTGGATAACCTTCTTGCACTTTAAGACATAGGTCGAGACACCAAGATCATTATTTTAATTGCAAAAGTGAGGAATTGGGGTATACCCCTTGTTATTTTTCGCAAAATGGCGTTACATGGTGTTACATCGAATTAACTACTATCTGGGAGTTATGTTGATAAATTCAATATAAGAAAATAATGGTGATCTTAATGAGTGCTATATTCCATGTGTTTGGCCAAAAATGTATTTTAGGTTCAACAACGAGATAGTTACCTCATATTTTCGTGTGTTTTTTAAGAGATCGCTTGACATCTCAGAACAATATGGCGGCCATCTTGGTTTTTGGTAGTGAGAAAAGTACTGATATCATTTCTGATCATCTGGATGAACTCTTTGTGCTTTAAAACATAAGTAGGGACACGTAAAAAAAAAATTCTAACTGCAAAAGTAAGGAATTAGGGTATACCCCTGTGTAAGATCGGGATTCCAGTCCATTGATCTTAGCAACGCATCCGACTTGGTTCAATCAGATCCCTATTCCCAGTACCGTAGTACTGGCAGAAAGTAGTAACTCGAACAAGTATTCAAATTTAATATAGCATGGCTGATGACAGTGCTTCTCTCGTACTTCAACTCTCGTTACTCTCTGGTCTTAATCTCGTACCAATCTGCCCCTGTCATCAGCATGGCCTCTTTTTATTCAACCTCTCATAGCATCACATTTACATAGCATACATGGCGCGGCCTATCGGCGAAGCCCCGGGGCGAGGAGATAGGGCCGGGAGGTGGATCCCAGTGCCCTCTCCTGGCGACGGGTCGCCGGTAGGTGGTGCGATCAGCGGTGTTTACTCAGGCCTTTGATACCCTTGCTTGTGTGCTGAATGTTTAACCTCTGTCGCCGATTGCTTGGCTCAGCAATTGGTACGTCTGGTTGCGTCATAGACTTCGCCATGTCCGTGACGATCTGTGGCAGCCGCCTCGATCACAGATCGGTTTTATTAGGGCTGTCATAAATGTAACAAACAATCTAACCACTTGTCAGACTAGGGGATTACAGATCGTCCTGTCTTACGCCAAGTCGTTGTTTTGTCGTGCTACGGCAGTCCCCAATAAAGGTGAATAATAATAGTAATAATATAACACTCTTATATATGTGAATCATTGGATGTACATCCAGGATTCTACACCCTGCTTTTTCGAAAATGGCGTTACATGGTGGCGGCCATCTTTAATTAAAAAAAATGCACAAGGGGGATTTTTGGGGACTCTTCGGTATTCGTCTGGGAAGATGTCCAGGTATCATTCCTGAAAAAATCAGCTTTCTGCAATTTTATTCCAGGTTCAACCCTAATGCTCTTGCACTACTACCGGTAAAGATATATGTGCCTATAATACCGACCTGTATTGTTTGGTTTGCTAGTATAACAGATCCCACTAAACTTAAGTCTGGTTCAATGTCGGGCCAACGTCGCAGACGATGGCCCAACAGTGAATCAGCCAACCTTGGGTTGAGCGCTAATTTGCTCGAATTACATCTCTGCCATACCTAATATGTCTACGTACATCGGGGGTGGATTCATGGGGAATCAAGACAAATAATTGAAAGCATATCATAGTTAGAGTCGATTTTATTAGTTAGTTTTCCATTTGTTCTTCCTCAGACACCTAGATACTAGTATGGTTCATTGATATTTTATTAGCCAAGAATCGTGACTGATAAAATCAACCAGCCTCGACTCCAGTCCAGTCTCATACTATACTGCTATTGAATTGGATGCTGCTGGAGTCGATCATAACGTTCATTTGTGTGGTCCGTCTACACTTACCGATTTTCGAAAATAATGCCACAAATTCATTTATTATTTTTATTTATTTATTAAGATTTGCCAAATACACAGTATACATTACTTTGTTCAATGATAACAAGAAATAGTCATGATAATACTGTTGGCTGGGACATGGCATCAGATATGTGATATCTATGCTAGGCCTGTCCCATAACCAGATAACAATGTTATTAAAGTATGTGTGCAGCAATTATGAAAAACGCATTCAAGCAAAACACGAGACGCCCATCAAACGCCGAATCAATGCTGGCCCACCGTCTACGACGTTGGCCCAACACCGACTCAACACCAGGTGAACTTCCCGTGCCTGCTGGGATGTGTCAAAAAGAAAAAGAGAGAAAAGTGTTTCATGCCTGGCGACATCGCGGACAGCGACAAACGGTAACCCACGTGCAAGAGTTGTCAATATCATAGGTCGTGGTCAACTTTACAATGTAAAAATTATATAATAGTTTCTTAAAAGGTTTCACAAATCTATTGCGGCAATTAATTTGTTTTATTGTGTTCGGCAGGATATTCCACATTTTTACTACCCGATTAGAGAAAAATAGCACAGCCAATTCAGAATTAAAGCGTACAGATCTTAAAGGCAAGACCTGTTGACCTAGCCTAGTTCTAGAGGTGTCAGCGTTATAAAAAGAAAGAATATGTCTAATATCTATATCTATGAAATTATGTATACATTTATATAGAAAACACAAATCGTAGATATATTTTATAAAAGACAAAGGAAGTTATTTGGTGTTATGTAGTCTGGTTGGGTAATCCGACACATAATCATTAGGAATATATTTCGTGGCTTTACGTTGTATACGTTCAATCTGGTTGAGATCTGCCTTGCTGCAGGAATAAACAATTGATGCGTAGGAAAATAACGGTTTAACCAAAGTTGTATATAGGTGTAGTTTGACTCTATATGAAGCATTGAATCCGACTGTACGCTTTATCAGGCCAAGCATTCTGTTCGCCTTGCTAATTTTAGTGGCAATATGACTTCTCCAGGTTAAGGAAGAATTAATTAGTAGTCCTAGATCATTAAACTCTTTAACAGGTTCTAGATGAATGTTATTTAAATGGTATTGAAAATTATGTTTAAAAGATCTGGCTATTGTGAGGACTTTGCACTTGGTACCATTAAAGAAAAGCTTCCAAATATCACTCCAACGTGTAAAAATATTCAAATCGCTTTGAAGGTCTACACAATCCTGCATTGATTTAATTTCTCTTCCGATTTTTGCATCATCAGCATATAGAGTTTTAAAAGATAGATTTGAAATATTGTCCGCAATGTCATTCACATATAATATAAACATTAATGGGCCAAGTATTGACCCCTGGGGTACCCCAGATCTAACAGATAGTTTAGTAGACATGCTACCGTGAATTAATTTAGATAACTATGGAACCAGTTAAGCAGCATCCCATTAAAACCGAAAGTCTGAAGTTTATGTATTAAGAGATGATGTGGAACTGAATCTAAGGCTTTTGTAAAATCAAAATATATAACGTCAGTTTGGCCACCAGAGTCTAAAATTTTTGAGATTTTGTCGTAAAAAACATATAATTGAGATTCTGTTGAGCGTCGTTGGACAAAACCATACTAGTTGTTAGAAATTAAATCTTTGATTTCTGGATAAATTATGTTGCAGATTGCACGTTCAAAAATTTTGCTTAAAATACTAAGTAAAGATATAGGCCTATAATTTTCGCAATTAGCTCTATCACCTTTCTTTAAAATGGGACATATATTAGCCATTTCCCAGGAATTAGGAAATATGCCAGCTTGCAAAGATATGTTTACCAGTTTGGTAAAAGAAGGTGCCAGTTCCTTAGCACAATTCTTTAGAAATACACCTGGAATGCCATCCGGCCCTGTCGCTTTGCTTGTGTCTATATTCTGTAATATAATGCGGACTTCAGCAACTGATAACTGTACAATTGATAGATTAGGAGTAATAAAACTATTGATGGGAGGAAGGTTATCCGTATTATGAACGTGAGTAAAGTTTGAATGAAATAAATTGTTAAAATAATTCGCTACAACTTCAGGTTCGTCTTAAGTATTACCCTGAAATTTCATTTCAGAAGGGATATGTTTACTTTTTGTCTTTGATCTTAAGAAGCTCCAAAACCTTTTGGGATTAGTCCTAATATCATCGAGCGAATCCTTAGTATATGTATTGTATTTTTGATCTATCATGTTTCGGAGACTGTTTCTGAGTCGACGGTATTTAGCCCAAGCACTCTGGGTGTTAATCCTCCTTGCTCAGATTTATTACCTCACTGTCAATCCAAGGGGGAGAATTAATGTCACGAATAATGCGACGGGGTACAAATGTATTTAATGTTTTTTTCCAATTTAGAGACCCAATTATCACAAATACGATTAATGTCGGGTATACCCACTGAATCACTAACTATGTCGATGAGATCAGCGTTAGTTAAATATACCTTCACCTTAGTCCAATCCACATTCATATAGTCAAAAACTGATCTAGTCAGTTTATTATTTTTAAGGCCACTAGCCTTGATAGAAAAATGTATAAGGTAATGATCCGATGGAAATAGGTCCTGTTCAACATCTATATCCGTAATTAAATGGGGTGATGTAGATAATATTTAATCTAATCTGTTACCATTTTGATGGGTTGAGCACATAACTATATGTTTTAAACAGAATTCTTGGAATATATCATAATAGTACCAGTAGTTATTATTATCCGTAAGCGGAACATTCAAGTTCAAGTCAAAGTCTGGTAAATTGAAATGACCCATAACAAGAATGTTGGAAAAACTTATTATCAGACGGTGGTCGGTAATAAGTCAGAAGAGCTATCCTCGGGAGTTTAGGAATAATTATTTCAACAACAATAATCTCATTATGTCGATCATTCTGTACCATTATATCAGGTCTCAGTTTTGAATAAATACTCGTGTGGATAGCTGTTAAAAACGCCACCGTACCCTCCGCGATCCTTTCTATAAATAATAAAATCAGCTTCAGGTAATATTTCACAGTTTTTTATATCTTCTGTAAAGAATCATTCAGCTTCAAAACGCGCATGCCTGGGACAGTCAAGTGTAGGCCAACAGTAGCTTATTGAGTACAGATTGACGGCATTAATATAGCCACTGAACTGATTACAATATACTACTCAAACGAGACATTGATCCAATGTTGTTTTAATGTTAGGCCAACGTCTGCGACGCTGGCCCAACATTGGAACAACATTAGATAAATGTACAATGTTTGAGAGAAAGACCTCCTGCCCAGCAAACGCAAGACACTTGTATGACATTTATGCAATGTCGGACCAACGTCTTCCTACATTGCATAAAGTCATACAAATGTTTTGTGTTTACTGGGTGACAATACAAACTTGGGGGTCAAGCAGTTTCCAAATCCCCCAGTAATACAGTCAGTTTGTTTGCAAGTAGGCGACCAAGTAGGGGCAAAAGACAAGGGCTTTGAATTATTAACTCATAGATGTCGCTCAAGTATATATGAACTTGCTGTGATTTGAGAACTTGCTCTTAATGAGGCTTTGGGTATGAAACGCATATTTAGTATTATTATGGAATAGGGCCTTGGCTTACCCACGGGCACTATTGCCTTCTGGGGGACCCTTGTCCCGCGAATTTTGACAGTTGACTACACCTTTAACCACGACTCGGTTACTGAAATAATTCTAGCTTGTTTTAATTCTACGAGTGATTGAAAATCTTTTAATTTATTATGATTTTTTGAAACCGACTTTTAACTTCTAGCATTAAGTAGAAACCCGTTTATATAATTAGATGGGCCTGGATTACGCTCTATATCTCCGCTGAGTAACAAGAGTGTAAATAACCAATACAAAATTCCCACCCTACAAAGAAAACTGATGATAAGGTAACCATTGAAAATTATACCAGGCTTACCACGACCCCTATATGTACCAATACGCGCTCTATATGTTACAATATCAACAGTCATATTTATATTTTAGAATTAGGGTAGAATTAAAACATATAGAGCGCGATATCACCCGAGCACGTGGAATCACAAAACCTATCGCATTTCGGAGTCGTAGGCATGATACACAACATAATAGATGAGAATACAAGATTAATAAACTGTTCTTTACAGTGTGTGTTATATATGAACACACTGCACACATTACGAGGTCGAGTGCAAAAAGTGAAAGCACGTGAAAAAATTGGGCTAACCCCAATCGACTTATCTTGAACATAATTATTAGCCAATAAAATAATAACAAGTGTGTACAAGCACTGGTCCAGCGGTGGTGCAATATCAATTTAGCTAAATAGACCTCATCAAATATGAAACACGGGACCGACCTGGCCCAGTGCAGGCCCACCGTCTACGACACTGTGACCCAACATTGAACCAACTCGGGACCAGTGCACTGAACGGATGCGAACAATGAATAAAAAATGTGCGGGCCTTCCGAGCCAACAACAGACTGGCCAGTGCCATACCAATATCGGGCCAACGTCCGACATCGGCAAGTTTCATATTTAAACTTGACATTACGGTGGCTGCCGAGTAGACACGTCACATCGAGCCAGGGCCGGCTCAATGTTGGTCCACCGTCTGCGACGTTGGCCCACCACCGAGACGACGCCGGACCAATGTCCCGTGTGTGCCGTGTATATGAAATGATGAATACATATCTAATAGTTGACTTGAATCATGCAATCGTTACACACATACATGGAGAGCCATTATAGTTGAATACAAATTATCTAATATATATATAAATTGTCTATAACTTTGGTATGTTTTGTGAAGAAACTGACAAACATAAAAGCCAAATCCTAAGAGCACATCATTATAAAAGCAGGCTCAATATATATATATATAAATATTAACAGGCTATACACATACATATGCACACATACATATGCACACCTACATATACACACATATATACATATACATTTATTTAAGTAGGCCTACATCATTGTTATGCATTTGTGATTGTAGACTTGACATAACAGTGGCTACCGAGCAAACACGACAAATTAACCCAGCGCTAGCTCAGTGTTGGCCACCGTCAGCGACGCTGACCCACCACTGAGGCAACACTGGGCCAATGTCCAGTGGCCGTGTATGTGAAACAAAGAATATTTATTAATTGATTTCTGTCTTGCAATTAATACACACGTACATAGAGAACATAATAGTTGGATGCAAATGTATCAAATATATCTTGAGTGTGTTTTTTACGAAAAAGCAGCAATTACCATACAAACTCAAAAATTCAGATAATATGAGCACAGTTTTCCGAGAGCAGATTCTCTCTCTATTATATATAAACACACATATACATATATATAGAGAGATTTATTTTTTAATTATGTCTACTATTCTGTAATAAGTTTGTGATTACATGTGGGCAGCACAAAATTGAGAGCAAGATTGAAAAGAAGGCTATGGGTAACGTTGATGTACAGACAGATGGATATGCTGTGTGGGTGTTGATTGTTCAAACATCTGGGTCATTTCTATTGTACTTGTCCGGCTTGTGGGTCAATCTGAGTCACCAAGGCACCTTTCTGTTGTTGTTGATCGCCGTCCTTATTACCAGCCAGACTGAGCCAGTAGGTCACAGGGCTCACGTATGACAATAACACGCCCACCTTGCAGGCGTGCAAGCACCCTTCCATCCTTGGTCCAGACGTGGGAGAAAACGCCTTGTTTTTGTTCCTGTCGAGCTTTATAAAACAGTCCCTGTCTGTAAAGAGTTAGGTCCTCAGATATATAGGTGTTTTTAGCCATCTTTTTTCTGTTGCTATATAGTTTTTCTCTCATTCTGTAGCTTACAAATTTAACCAAAATGGGTCTGGGTTTAGAGCCAGGACGACCAACACGGTGGGATCGGCTGATGTCGCTACATTCAATGTCAACACCAAGTTTTTTCGCAACATTCACAACAACTTCGTCTGTGTTTTCGACGTCTTCTTCTTTTGTATTTAACGAGAGTCTCAAACTGTTTCTCCTGTCGTATTGCTCAAGTTCGTCTACTTTTAATACTGATTGATTCAATTCGTTTGACAATTTGTTCACTTTTTTTCTAAGAAAAACAATTTGTTTGGCTTGGTCTTGTATAGTGCTTGCCAGAGGTCCAAAGTGTTTAGTCTTGAGAAATCATCAAATCAGCTCACACAATTAAGTGACTTGTTCTAAAAACGAAAAATTGTCAGTGGCTGTTATTGGATAGTTATAATCATGGCAGAATTTGCGACCTGACACTACATTTTTTAAATGAGAAAAAATATCGCATCCAGAACAACCACACTAAAAGAACTTTTGATAGCTACCCAAACCGACTTATGTTTACTCGGGAACGGGAACCTTTATTTAAAGGTGATCTATCACCCCTTATATTGTATGAATAATTATGTCCTTATATGGGGTTATTGGCTATCATGTGACCCTCTCAGAGGGTCACATGATAGCTAACCACCCCATATATGGGGTTATTGGCTAGCATGTGACTCTCAGATTGTCACATGATAGCCAATCACCCCATATAAGGAAACACTTGTGCCCCATCTTGTGGCAACTTTGATTTATTTGTCACAAAATTATTCATACCATATAAAGGGTGATAGATCACCTTCAATAACAATTTCATAAATATAATCTGTGATTGAATTAAGCTTATCATAATGTCCAGCAGACCCAGCAGTATACAGCAGTATTACGTTACAACTGTTAATTTATATATCTCATCAACCGATAATGTATTGTAACCTTCAATGTAATGAACATGATGAAAAGACCTATTTCTAAAGTCAATGTGATTGATTTTAATAAGTGTTAAATTGATAAGATATAAAGCCTATTTGTTCAAAAATGCAAAATTATCATTTCCGAGATATGTCAATCTTCTTTCCTTCCATCTATTGTTCAGATTTTGAACATGGCTGATACTCCATTACATTTTAATACAAAACTGCTCCTTAAAATTATTTTAAAAATATAACTAGAAACTAGAAAATGCATGCTTCATCAATAGTAATTTTGGTAATAAGGTGTTTGATATGTTCCTAAGCCAATTGCTTGACATAGAAGTTGGTGGCCATCTTGTATTTTTAGGGCACTCAGTAATCAGAACACAGCCGTATAATCAAATAATGATCTGGACGAAGCATTAATTAGACAATCAGTGAACAAAGTAATTTTAAGATTAGCGGTTCAAAAATATCGTTTATAAATGGATAGGCTTAACCCTTTGACTTCCAGGCCGGAGTGCATGCCAGGATCCAGATATACTGGTGTAGGAGTTCTATTTTTCGTCATTTGAAGCTGGAATTGCTAACGCAATTTCCAGCTTCAAATGACGAAAAATACATAAATGTAGTATATATTTGACGAAAATTTGTGTCATTTTATGGTTACGCTCATTGACAAAGGACGACGGAAATTTCCGTCATGTATGGTAGTGAAAAGGTTAATAGTCGCCATCATGGATTTTGAATGTTTTGCTCTATAGCGGCGTTAAGTCATGACCTCCTGAAATGTTGAGTGCATCACGGATCTAGTTAGCGAACGCCACCCTCCATACGGGTTAGCAAGCATTCCATATCTGAACCGTGATATGGAGTGTCGCCGACAGCACGTGTTCCACTTAACTCTCATTCGCCCTCGAAATACATTTTAATTGGGTTTACCTAACTTAGTGACCATTTATGCATCTACTCAACTTATTTTGAAAAATTATATCAATTATTTATCATGTGAGGGCATTTTTAGCACACGTTCCGAAAAATATGTCGGTCATTTTAACCATTTGTGATGATGTCAGTATCTTACGTGTTGCTGCGTTCTAACCCGGAATATATGGAGGGTGAGATCCTTCTAACTACAAGAATCAAACGAGAAACTCTCTACACTCGGGCCTATTATATAAGAGGGCAGATCCTGAACTGGTGCCAATAATACAGCAATATTAAAATATTCACCAGGTGACACCTAGCTGACAGTAGTTTCATGCTCAATCACTAGAGGGTGTTAGTTTACTATAATGTGCCATGAGCACTGATAATAAACGTCATGATCAGCCGCTTGTAGTGTTTCTGTGTGTCCTTCATGAAATGAAAAAATATAAGAAAAGTGTGCATTAAATTTGGAAAATTTGCATATATTTTAATTAAAATTGTTCAAAAATAAGTAATTTTCATCCACTTGAAGTTGTGGGTCGCGGTAACGAGACACAACTTTAAGTGGGTGAAAATGTAAATCTTATAACGTATCGCATTGAGGGTTAAAGTTACTCTTTTCTAATGTGAATGAGAGAAGGTGAAAATGAATCTTAAGAAAGTTAAAAGGATCGTAAATAAATCACTAATAAACTGGATTAAACCAAGTCTACATTTTAAAAGTAACTGTATTTTTTATTCATTAAATTTAACGATTACGTCCACAGTTAGCTGCTAAACAAACGTTCGAGCATCCTGTCATATATCTTATATGATAGGATGCTCGAACGCTGCTTTATCATCTATACCTATAATATGATATAGGCATGTGTTATATGTATCCATAGTATGGGAAGAATCTATCACTATATAATATATGATAGGATGTTTTTCAAAGTTTTGATGGTCCGAGAGAAATAAACGGTGTGTACAATAATAAATACAACAATTATATATTTCTGAAAACTATGTCTATGTCAACAATAAATGAGAGCAAAAAATGTCTTCTGAACACCTTGACGGTAAAGACTGTTGTGAACACAAAACTACGATCATGTACTGTATTTCTCTTCTTCGCTAGGGGTGAATACTGAATTTAAACAGAGATAGCAATTGTTTGGTTGACCTCTCCAGACAAATTCATCCTTAACGCGAAAAGCTAATTTATTTAAATTTTCAACCAGTTGAGGTTATGTTTATATTTTGTTTATATTTGTTTATATTTGTTTAATTTGTGACCAATCATTTACAAATCTTGATGTTTAAACAGTCCTTTCATTCCCAATAACAGTGATTTAATCGGTAAATAAAACGGGTTAAAAACGTCCATCGTCGTGATTAGCAGGCAAAGGGTTAAACCATGTCCTGCTAGCTCCTAAAATTGGTGAAATATTATGTGGTATGTGTGCACAGCTGATCAAATAATTCAGTTTTTTTCTATTGAAGCTGGGAATTTCATTAGCAAACTTTAGTTTTAAAGTTTGAAAAGAAAAACGCTTTTACAACGATATAAAACATTCTACACAATATTTTAAATAATATTTGAGTTCAATATTATAGGAATATTATACATAACGTAGACTTTTTTGTAAATATCATTGAAACCCCTCCCCTCCCACAAAATACCGTTTTCATGCAATTGTTTCTCTCCAGCTTGAAATGTGAATTTGCGCCACAATTACCATCTAAGATCAGCCACTGCTCTCTTTGGTCATTTGTCCTTGAAAAAAAAATTCCCCCGAAATAAATCACATTTTATAACATTTACAAGTACTTAATTTCATTCACTTTAAGATGTGAATTGCTGTCGCAATTCCCATCTCAAGGTGAATGAAAATCCTTAAAATATCTTCAAACATGTTGTGCTCTAGATCAACCACTGTCTTTAACCCTTTAACCGCCAAATTATTCAATCTGCATTTTCACCCATTGAAGTTGTGTCTCGCTGACGCGATCCACAACTTCAAGTGAGTGAAAATTATTCAGATTTGACAAAATGGAGGCCAACTGTTTTCAAATATTGCTGATTGATGTCACATTTTATCTTTGTCACAGTTTAAAAGGTGGTACTTAATGTGCTAATAAAAAATGAAAACCCGAATATATGCGACACCGGCGGTTAAAGGGTTTATTGCCATCTCGAGGTAAACCCAAATCCTCAAAATGTTTTCAAAATATTTTATGCTATCCGATGCAATTCCCCCCCCCCCCCCCTCTCTCCTTCAGTCGCAGATCTCTGTCTTATTTTTATTTTAGATCAGTCGCATTCTTTTTCCCCTTTCATGCCTCAGTTATCATATCTGGTGTATGAGTACATGACAGTTCTGATTCTGCGCGTGGCGCTGAACTTCCCGTTAAAGATGGCGATTCCTTCCTGGCGCATGCGTGGTGCCTGCTCCTCCAAATATTTGTCCAGCACTTTCTGATCGCGAAGGTGGTACTCACAGCATCTCTGAGCCTGGCCACCTGGCGAATACAAAGGAATTGAGATACCTTTTTAGCCAATAAAGTTAGACATTTATATTTTTTTTAGTTACTTATTTTTCAACATGTACAAAATAAATATTGTAATAATAAATCAATCTGAATTCATCATAAATGTCTTACTTAGGCCATTGAAAATGTTTTACTCTTTCAGTTTGGGGACCGACTTTAGACGTAAGAATATGACGTCTATTAACGTCAGATTCTGACGTCTAAAGTCTAGTTCTCCGCGTTGAAAGAGTTAAACCACATTTTGTGTACATACAGGTTGAACTGACCTGGGAAAACCGGATATATCCACATACTTTTCGATTTTAGAGTGCGTTGAAATGGTATCTTAGAGCTTTTGGCAATATAAGATAATCCTGATGCTAGTGAGTGTAATTCAAAAACATCTATGATAACTTTAAATGATACAACGTTACTACAAACAAACAAAATAAGACTAAAAAATATATACGTCTCCACGTACACAACCCAACTTACCCTCGTCGTCTTGCAGCCGTGTGACTTCTACACTCAGAAACCCGGGTATTTTCAGCATGTCAGTCACGTGATCAGCCAGCCAGCCAGAGAATTTCTCCAGAATATCCTGATCTATTTTCAAATTCACCTCATAAACTACCTGCTGTGACATGGTGGACTAGAACAGATAAAATATGACAGTTATGCATCTATTATTTTAACAATGAACTTGAAATTCCAAAGCCTTCTACCCAATGTTGATTTAATGTATGTCTTGATTCGAATGCAAGAATGCAATTGACCCACTTGAGGTTTGGGTCGCCTCAGCGAGACACAACTTCAATTAAATTATATGGCCTTTCGCTTTAAATGATAAAACAACTCATTCAAAATATTTCAGGAAGAATTATAATAATAAATTTTAATAGATATTTTCAAAATTTAACGCATTTTTTGTTTAAATAAACATTTCCGAATGATATTCTTGCAAATTTGTTGAGTTCTTTTTGGTTTTTACACAACAGCTGCCTGAAAAATAGCAGGCCTTCCATTGACATCGAGACGGCTAGCACCCTCACTATATGTATATGTCATTAAATGATAGATGCAGCACCCTTACAGAATTAATTTGATGTAGAAGAAACCAATTGAAATGATAATAATTTTCTAATGTATAAATATAATTAGAACATCTTACTGATGGCGCGGGACGGTAGCTTCCACTGGATAACTATACATACAGTATCTGTATCGGCCACAGCTATTAGATACATTCGATGTGTTGTATTACAACCTGTAAGACAGCTGTCAAACGCAAGATACTGGACCAAAGTTGGCACAACGTCAAACGACGTTGTGCCAACGTTGGATCAACATCTTGATTTAAGCATTTCTTCTTGAGCTGCTTGAGTGCAGACAACTTGAACTTTAATCTTCCGCCGATCGAAGAAGGTGGGCTCTCCATGCCTACAGCTGAGAAAATGTCATTTTTTATTTTCTCTGATCTATGATTTCTAACATTAAAGACGCAATCATGACTCTTCTTCAGAAAAAGAGCCACCTGGTGAATGACTGTAGCATAAATGAGGCAATATGTGTCTGTGATTGGTCGCAGTGGTGCTTTCTGGATATCGTCATAATCAAGATAATCTGATGCTGGTAGGCCTAAAGAGTGAACGACTATGGAAATTGTTTGTAGTTGTTTTTCTGTGATTTATTGCAGGCGACATGCTCTAGAGAGTCAAGGTTCGCCACCCCACCCCCACCCGCCGAATACAAGTGATCATCATAGACATATGCACGATACCAGAAATATCTATTTCTGACGATACTGATTAAAATCTAGATCTGGACACAAATGAATAGGTCTGAATAACTCCAAATCAGCTAAAACCAAACAAATAAAAAAAGGAAATTTGAGAAAAACGAATTCACCCACATATATTACTTGTTCTGAGCTGATACGTTTGGAATTCAACTGCAAACGTTGAATAATAAGTTTGTGTCTACAATGTATACAGTGCATAAATGTCAACGACATATTGCAAACTTTAAACCGTTCGGCGCGGGACCGACTTTAGACGTGAGATTCTGACGTCTCAAGTCGATCCCCGCGCTGAAAAAAAATATACATAACATGGGTATTCAAATGAAGCGGAGAAAGCTAACCAAGACATTTATAATGATTTTAAACTGAAAAAACCCTCTGGTCTCTATGGTTTATACAAACATATCTCAGCGTTGTAAGAGTTAAAGCTATATGTTTCCGTGTCATTTTGTATTTATTTGTAATATGCGATTGTTTTTTTTAACATGTTCAATGTAACTAATATTATTATTTTCTTCTTTATACATACTCTCACTCATTATGTAATTACTCGGCTTCTACGCTTTCCAGAGGGTTTTTTTGCTATATGCAGTAGCTATTTTATCTCTTGTTTTGATGCGGGAAACTTATCATCAAAAAATATCATGCCAATGCTGTTTAACTGTAGGTTATTTTAAATAGTTCTCATGCATATTTTATTTAACCTATGCTTGTTTTAGTATATAATGTCATTTGATTTTAACATGTTTAAGTTAACTTAGCATGCATATTTTACCGAACTAATCCTGGTGTATATAGTGTTGTACATATGCTCATTTTAATGACGCATAAGTCTGCATAGACTTACCGTCGTCAATAAGTATCTATCTATCTGTAATTTGAATACTTATATCGTACTATTAACCCTTTCATCGCTAGGCACGACAATAGTCGTTTTAAATCCGTCTTATTAGCCAATCAAATCATTTATTGGGAACGAAATGAGAGTTTAGACATAAAGACTTGCAAATATTTGGTCTAAAGTTAAACAAATATGAATAATTTCCACCCACTTAAAATGGTGGGTCGCAGTAGCCAGACACAACTTCAAGTGGGTGAAAATTTAAAATAGCGCTTTAAATGTTAAGTAATGATTCTACTCAAAATGAATGACGGATGATTTTTGAATGTATTTTTTCAGATTTACAGGTCTAATTACCCAGCACAGATTCATCTAACATTACATCTTAATGCTGGAGTATACCCGAGTAAATAAAAAACAACATTTCACGATTTTATCGGAGTGGAGAAAAATCATAAAAGATAAAATATCAACCGGCCATTCACTTAAATCAGTCAGCTAGACTAGTGGGACGAACGAATTAATGTAACAAATTTATTCAGGTTATTTTCATTCATTCGGTCATTCATGCATTTATAAATAAATTTCTCTGACAACCCATCTAGTCCTTAGGTCCGACGCTATGTAGCTCCAGAAGAAAATTGAATCGAAAAATATTACGTGAATAAGTATAACACTTTAACCGCCAAATTATTCAATTTGAATTTTCACTCACTTAAAGTTGTGTCTCGCTGACGCGATCCACAACTTCAAGTGAGTGAACATTATTCAGATTTGACAAATTGGAGGTCAACTGTTTTTAGATAGTGCTGATAGATGTCACATTTTATCTTTAACATGTTTAAAAGGTGGTACTTAATGTGCTAATATAAAATGAAAACCCGAATATATGCGACACCGGCGGTGAAAGGGTTAAGGTTTAAGAGCTTGAATGCTCAACATTTATCTACTACTACACTACGCCAACGTCTTATCCCTTTCACCGCGGAGACCGTATTTATACGTCAGAATACGACGTTTGTAGACGTCAGATTCCGACGTATGAAGTCGGTCCCCGCACTGAAAGAATTAAAATATTTATAATGGTCGTAGACCCATAACATAGGTATTCAAAAGAACAGGAGAGCGCTAACTAAGATATTTGTGATGATCTCAAATTGAAAAAAATCTTTATTCTACATGGTTTAAACAAAAATATTTCAGCGTTGAAAGGGTTAACCCTTCTGCTGCAGCATTGTTTGTCTCTATTTTTCGTCATTTTACACTGGAATTGCAAACGCAATTTCCAGTTTTAAATGACGAAAAATATTCCCGTTTAGGAAAAATTGACATCTAACAAAAAATGTTTTATAATATTTTGTGATATTTCTGTTGTTCTAAAACATGCTTGAGACTGTATATATACAGGCCTTGAAGGACAGGTTGTCGTGTTACGCCCGTATATATACGGTTTCAAAGTCCGAGATCGCGGGTTCAAACCCCTCTCTGGCCTTCAAGTTTCAAAGAAACAAAATATTTCTTCCCCGCGCACTTGTAAAGATACAACATTGTGATGAGCCACCGTGACCGAGAGCTGAGGCCGCTAGGGCTCAAATTTCGAATCCTGTGTCTGGAGTGCAGTGTCACCCCGTTCATCTCACTATCCTCAGAAGATTCTCCTGACCCAGTTTAGCCTATATGCGCACAAAGGTGGCATAAAATCATCCATTCATATAAGGTTTCAAGCATGTTTTAGATCAATAGAAATATCCCTAAATTTGATAAAAGATTTTTTGGTAGATGTTCAGCTCGGCTAACCATGCTAACGTTAGGGGGCCACCAGTCAATTTCCGGGGGGAGGGCTGCAGTTTTTTTTTTAATAAATATTTTACTTTAAGAACTGTTCTATATAAACATGTAATAAAATTTGAAACTTTCAGCGCGGCGCCGAGCTGGTTTAAAATAAATAATTTGCCCGCGACGAAAACTCCAGCCCCCCCCCCCCCCTGGATATTGAGTGGTGGCCCCCTTACTGTGTTCCCCACATAAATGAAGGGCTGGGACCCTGGACAGTGGTTAAAGGCACCGCCTGTCGCGCAGGAGTAAGGGGTACTTCCCCCCACTTCATTAGTAAACATTCAATATTGTGGAAAGCCTCAGCGACCGAGGGGTAGTGCTTGCATCATGTCAGCAGAAGGTCGAATCCAGTGTCTGGAGGGCAGTGTCATCTGATTAATCCCCATCATCGCGAGGTTCACCATGGTCACCTGGTCCAGTTTAGCCTGTATGTCCACGAAATGTACATGAATTTATTCACTCAAAATAAATGGGCAATCAATTTAAATAGAATCACGCATAAAACTGTTTTAATACGTGGCATTACACAAATAGATGTGCACGGTATTTTTCAGGTATATACTATATATTGTGTATAACATATTATCGATGAATAATGTGCCTTTTATGCTTAAATACTTTGAAATAACCCGCATGTGACCTGTCTGAGTTATAATACAGCAAACTACAGCATGTCCGGTAATGAGAATGAGTCATTCTGGACAAATGCCAGCTTATGTCAGCAAGAGCAGCAAAAAATGGGCAATAATATGGGAGCATGATCTCCTCGGGAATGCACCATTAGATATCTGGGGGGAGATAATATGAAAACAAGAGTTTGTCGCCAAAAAAGTCGGGAGAAAATGTTTGTTGAAAATATTGGTAGAAAAAAAATTGTTGACGGAATCGATGCAAGATATGTTACCCAGAATAAACCAGCAAGTGGTAGGGAATAGGGAAGGCATACAACAAAATCTGATATTTCCGCTCATCAAGGAAGTTAAAAAACAGTTTGTCTGAAGTTCACCGCCCCAAAAAATGGTTTTCTTGCAGAGGTAAAAAAAAATTTGCAACCAACAAAAACTTTATCCCCCCCCCCCCCCCCAGATATCTAATTACTAAAAAATAAACATTGAAATATGGAATCAATGGGGGCTTAATACTATTTTATAAGATAAAGTCATTCAGACGGTAAAATAGGTGCCGTGTAAGTAACATGTCATGCTCTTTACGATGTAAAGCCAAATGAAAATGTTTTATCATATGAAGCAACCGATGAGCACAATCTAAATGCCAAAACGTTATATATACTGTCAAATGAATTTAATGTATTATTTTTTTTGTGAGTGTAGTTCGACTCATTTCACAAAGGGCAGAAATTAAGATTTATCATAAGCGAAAGATTTGTCGACGGGAAATAAAAATGAATGGGGCTTTAGGTCACCGTTGTACACATATAGGCTAAACTGGGCCAGGAGAACCTGCTGAGGGCGTCGATGGGAAGATTTCAAACTGTCATTCACACCTTTTTCCAAGCTGTTGGTCGCTGACGCTTTCAACCTTTGAAGGAGGTGTTGATTCTAATCGTCTATTCAACAATAAAGAACTAATTACCATGCAGCTGTCCATTATTTATAGAATATAAATGGTTCTTAGCTAACTATATTAAGAGCCATTTTTAAATGGTTCCTGTAATTTTAGCAAAAAAAGACCCTTAACCCTTGAAGCGCTAAAATAAATAAATTTACACCCACTTGTAGTTTAGGAACCCACAACTTCAAGTGCTTGAAAATGATTCATAATTGTTTAGTTTCAGACCAAACATTTGCAAATATTGATGTTGAAACACATATTTCGTTGCCATTAGCAGTGATTTAACCTGCTATTAAAACAGATTAAAAACTTGAAGTTGTGGATCGCGGTTGCGAGACACAACTTCAAGGGGGCGGAAATTCCAATTCATTGATGTGGAGGTTCAAAGGTTAAAACACCCACGTACATTATATAATATAACTCGCCACTCATTAAAGAAGGTCTTATTCAGAATCGCCGCCGCGACGCCTCCGCAATCGCGAAGGAATTAATGTTGTTCAGGCCTGTATTTCATAATCACATTACTCAATATAACAACCCTTTAAGTCCAAAGATCAATTAATATTAATTACCTCTTTTCCTAATAACATTGGGCGTATAGACGTCTTCAAGATAAAAAATAATAATTTAAAGTACTTTGGATTAGATACCCAGCTAATCGAATAATTGATTGTTTTGTTATTGGGAACATTAGAGACACAAATTGATGCAGATATTGCCGTATATATTTTTTGTAACAATTGTTCGAAAAAAACTTAGGAATAAAGTATATGTCAAGCCCTAGGAATAAGTTTTCAGGCAACTGACTCAAACCAAATAAATGCCTCTAACATTTATATAATAGGTTGTGCTAGATACTCAAATTGCGATTTATCTACTTTATCGAGAAATATTTTCCTCATTTGATGAAAAAGAGATTTAAAAATGAAGAAAAATAGAAGCAGACATTTCAACAGGACTGGGGTTAAAAATAAAAATATATCAAGTTTGATAAACCTTGTAAATATAAATCAAATATACTAGCATACAAAGGGTGGTGAGATCCACGCATGACCAGAGCATGACAAGCCTGGTAATGCGAGAGGGGAGGCGAGGGGGGGGGGGGTCACGATTAACACTCCGGTCTCAGTGTCGTTTTAGAATGATACATAATTATGAAAAAACAAACACCTAAATTGGAGCTGGTATAATTCTTAACAAGATGGTTCATTTTGAATTGACCTGTCTTAATATAATTGTCATATTCAAAGTATTTTATTTGCACGGAGGCGTAGACATGATAAATCATTTTATAAATTTAAAAACTTGGCGTGAGTGTGAATATATACTGAGAGACTTCAGAATGCAAAAGGTTAATTCTTTAATTCCCTTTAATTCCTTGTTTACAATCAACTGGTTGTTTCTCAGAGCGACGTGAACTGGTATAAAATGGGACGTAGATCAAGTCAAATTATCCACATCGTCTACAGACGTCTCTCTCAAAACAACACAAGTAAGAAAAACAAAACAACCAACAGCAAACATGAGAGAAATCGTGCACTTACAAGCTGGCCAGTGTGGAAACCAGATTGGAGCTAAGGTGAGGAAATAACTACTTAATTGATGTATCCGCACCTTACATTACGGGACACTATACCTTTATACCCTGGTGATTACCGTTTAAAACACTGACATGTTTTGATATAAAGGAACAGATCAAAAGTGTGTTTTTTTAATTTGAAATCTTCATAAATGGCTTACCTTTTTTCTGCTTCATTTGAATACCGAATTCCGTGCCCTGAAACATTTGTATAACAATTATACAACGTCGGCCAAACTTCTTCGACGTTGGTCCAACATTGTATAAATGTTATACAAATGTGTCGTCTTTACTGGGTAGGGCCATTATTATGTTTACTCCTTCAGAGCGAAGAAAGACTTTAGACGTCATAATCTGATGTTTATATAGATGTCAAATTCTGACATCTAAAAGTCGATCCCCGCTCTGAAAGGGTTAATACAACTGAAATTCACAATTTAATAGAAAGAAGGAAGATTAATAACAAATAACATTTACTTATTTGAATATCTTAAAACGACACACCAATAAGGATAACATTGAATATAGAGCGCAGTGATTTTTCAGAGTACTAAAGGTTGTTATTTCTAAAAACGCATGGTATTATTACCATTCTATTAACTATGCTTTTGCGAAGTCTATTCAAGTTCTGCAACTACGATCAATTAATTATTAACTTTACAGTTCTGGGAGGTGATCTCTGATGAGCATGGCATCGACCCCACAGGTACCTACCATGGTGACTCTGACCTGCAACTGGAAAGAATCAACGTGTACTACAATGAGGCCACTGGTAAGGAATATTCATTAAAACTAATTTATATAAATGAAATATTTATATTTGTCATATCTTGTTTAATTTGACCCAATTATTATTTAAAAATAAACATAACGGATGTGTAAAATAAGGGATACCTCAAATTTGTTTCAGGAGGCAAATACGTGCCCCGTGCCGTGCTGGTGGATCTGGAGCCAGGTACCATGGACTCTGTCCGCTCTGGACCTTTTGGTCAGATCTTCCGTCCAGACAACTTTGTCTTTGGTCAGAGCGGTGCTGGTAACAACTGGGCCAAAGGTCACTACACAGAGGGAGCTGAACTCGTAGACTCTGTTCTTGATGTGGTTCGTAAGGAAGCTGAAGGATGTGATTGTCTTCAAGGATTCCAACTTACACACTCACTGGGTGGTGGTACCGGCTCTGGCATGGGTACACTGCTCATCAGCAAGATCCGTGAGGAGTACCCTGATAGAATCATGAACACATTCTCCGTTGTCCCCTCACCAAAGGTATTTATATTTTGAAGATATCTTCATAACTTCTACCTTCAGTAATTATTTACAGTTTTCGGTACAATTTCACTGTTATCACAACCTGTTTTCTTACTTCTTGGTGTTCCATATTAATGTGAATATGTATGCCTTCCGTTGTGTGTTCTAGGTATCAGACACAGTTGTGGAACCCTACAACGCCACGCTATCTGTACATCAACTGGTGGAGAACACAGACGAGACATTCTGCATTGATAACGAGGCTCTGTATGACATTTGCTTCCGTACCCTGAAGCTGACCACACCTACCTATGGTGACCTGAACCATCTGGTATCTGCCACCATGTCTGGTGTTACATCCTGCTTACGTTTCCCTGGTCAGCTGAACGCTGATCTGAGGAAACTGGCCGTCAACATGGTACCCTTCCCCCGTCTCCACTTCTTCATGCCTGGCTTTGCCCCACTCACATCCCGTGGCAGTCAGCAGTACCGCGCCCTTACTGTACCTGAGCTCACTCAGCAGATGTTTGACGCCAAGAACATGATGGCTGCATGTGATCCACGTCATGGTCGCTACCTCACAGTGGCAGCCATGTTCCGTGGTCGCATGTCCATGAAGGAGGTTGATGAGCAGATGTTAAACGTGCAAAACAAGAACAGCAGCTACTTCGTGGAATGGATCCCCAACAACGTGAAGACCTCCGTGTGTGACATTCCACCAAGAGGACTCAAGATGTCTGGTACCTTCATTGGTAACAGCACCGCCATCCAAGAGCTGTTCAAGCGTATCTCTGAGCAGTTCACAGCTATGTTCAGGCGTAAGGCTTTCTTGCATTGGTACACTGGAGAGGGCATGGATGAGATGGAGTTCACTGAGGCCGAGTCCAACATGAATGATCTGGTGTCTGAGTACCAGCAGTACCAGGACGCCACAGCCGAGGAGGAGGGAGAGTTTGATGAAGAGGAGCAAGAGGGAGACGAAGAGGCATAATCTCTTAAGATTTCGAAGGTTTTTTAAGATTACTGTCTAACTCAAGAGAATAAGTGACCTAGGAGGAGGGAGAGTTTGATGAAGAGGAGCAAAAGGGAGAAGAGGAGGCCTAAACTCTTAACATTTCGAATTGAAGCCTAAACTAAGAAAAAAAGACATTTTATTTCTAATCGCGGCAACCTTTTTTACTTATCAACAGACTTTACATAAAGATAAAACTTTACCTTCCCTGTACATACAATGTCATGGAATTCTGAAGAAAAAAATCAAATATGGTATTGTTATTAGCAACTATAGCTTGTAAAGTTACACCATCGCTATGATACTTCAACTATGTTAAATTAATTGAACATTTTTTCTCTCATTGTTTCTTTCGAATTAAAAAAAATATACTTTCGTACATTACATAAAAATAAAAATAAAGAAAAAAATGAATTTTCTGTTTGGTATTAATTCTTCTCATGGAGTGACATGATTTTGCTAGTAGCTCCTAATTTTTGTTAACGTTAGATGCGTTGTGGTGATTGCCTTACTTTCAGTAGTTTTGCCAAGTATAATATACTTCAACTAGGGGACGAAAAGATGAATAACTAGATGAGGAGTTCCAGAACTCCGATGCCCGGCATTAGTCTGCTTGAGTGCCAAAAAATCAGTGTATTGGTCTACCTCATGTACCAGAATCCTAAATGTCTACGACGTGTATTACTTCCACCACCAACTCCGGTGCAGTTCAACATTCATTCAATGAACGATGTACCTGCATGATACAGAGGATGTAGGCCTACAAATCAAACTCCGGTTCAATGTTGGGCTAGCTTTGCAGCCCATTGCTGGTTCAATGCCGGTTAATCGTCTACGACGCTGACCCAGCACTAATCTATCACCGGGCCTGTTGTATACTTTGCGCAAACACGTGTCATTCAACCAATGCTGTTTCAATGTTGACCCACAGTCTTCTACGCTGGCCCGTCATTGGAACAGCATTAGGTGATTGTATCGTCTTTTCTGACTGCTGTATTATGCTGGTGACCTTTAAAATCTTGGCGCCAGAAACACCAGATAACACAATACATTGACCCAATGCTGATGTAATGATGGGCGACGATGGGTCAACATTATTCCAACCAAAACCCTTTAAGCTCGTAACCACAATATTAATCGTGAATATTACTATTTCTCAACACTTGTTAAAGACAAAAGTACTTAACCTATAATAAGGACCTGAAACGTTATATTCGACATGTTCATGAGGACTGGTGTACAGAAATGTCAACCGTTTCCCACACACAGCACCCCTCTTTCCCCTAAATAGGACACAAACTCAGGCAAAATAAACTTAATAGTAACGGCCTCTGGCCGGTCCTAATTATATACATATTTGGTGGGCGAATCTGATAGCGCTTAAAACACTATATATTAATTATAATTTCTCTTGGGTGAATAATATCACAGGAGCATAAACACATCATCTTCCTTAAGCAAGCCCTGTCCACCGAGCTCAGCTAGAATCGACGGGAGAGAGCTTAATTGGCCAAGACGAAATCCATTGATTGTGATGGAACTATTTGTCCAAGGCAACATATCTCAAATTCACCAAAAAACTAACTAATAATTTGCATTGCAATATTAAATGCCACTAGTAAATAAAAATTATTTCAAACTGTATTAAAATAGAAAGCTCAAATTGTAATAATTGCTGTCAGAACATAATTATTTGTTACATTAAGCAATGCACACCAAATACAAAATAAATCAAATATATCATGCAAAACTAAACATGATTTTCCGTAAGACAATGATAAAAAGTATGACTTGGCTTTATCAATATGATTTTTTATTATAATTATATGAAATGCAATTATGCAATGTTTGTAGCAACCCATGGCTTCGTGTATTTATGGCCTTATAATTACATATGCTACTATTTATGGAACATGTATGGTATTCTCCCCCGATTAATGAAAGAGTGGTTCAGTCTGTCACAATGCGAGATCAGCCAATCTGCTGTTATTTAAATTAGGATGTAGAATACCATATTTGGGTCAAAATGCTTTGAAATATAAGTGGCTCGCATGGCAGCTATCGCAAGGGACTGGCCCAGGCTAAAATCATTAAAAAATCGGTGATTTTATTTAGGCTTCTCAATATCACCATATGATGTAAACATGTCCATAGACTAGAGCTGCAAACTTTTTTAAATTTTTCTGCTGCGCATTCACCAGTTAGACTAGATATAGAGACGAAATTCCCGTATTTCTAATTTTTGACATGGTTGTCAATAATTACAAATCAGGAATTTCGTCTCTATATCTAGTCTAACGGGTGATCGCGCAGCAGAAAAAATTAAAAACTTTTGCAGTTCTAGTCTATGGACATGTTTACATCATATGGTCATATTAAGAAGCCAAAATAAAATCAACTATTTTTTGATGATTTTAGCCTGGGCCAGTCCCTTTAAACATGTTTGTATTATCCCGATTAAAATGTTACAAAACGTCGCCTCGGAGCTAAAGGATCCTATCTGACACTCGTTAGAGTGGCAGATAGGATCATTCAGCTCCGAGGCGACGAAAATGTAATGCAATGACGTTTGCTTTTTCGTGTACCGGGTAGTGGAGACTGCTGCTGTGCAGGAGCGCGTAGCGCGAGGCCCTGCACGAAATTAACGAGGCCGACGAGGCCAACGAGGCCGCCAATAACGTAATCCCTGATGGTCACTATCAGAAGGGGGAAACAGTAATATTCTTTGAAAACCCCAAGCAGGATCAGCGGGGTCCGAACCCGGGACGTATGCATGACTGGCGAAGTAGTCAGGTATTCTACCAAAGCGCCACGTCCCCTTCTCTAAACTGCTGCTGTTAATGTATTTATACCAGAATTTAATATTTTGCAAGTTAAATTTATATTTAATTTTGAGAAATAATAAAGCTTCCAATATGGAAACTTCTAGTACTTCATAAGTTATTAATTATATACTTCAGTACAAATGAAATACATTTTAATTCGACATACTGTTTTCTGTAAGCCAAGTAGCGCTTTTAGTAGGTTATAAGTTGTCTCAGATATACCATATCGTGAACATTTATTCAGTAAAAAGGCTGTAGTCTATTGAGTCATATGATTTAGAAAGGTCTAAGAATACTTAAATAGCCTTTTAGACTGGTCCACATATTCAACTACTGTGTGTAACGAATTAAAACTTCAGTGGAATTATTTTTTGTGAACACAATTTTATTTTTATAGAATAATTTATTTAGATAACTATGAAGAAACTCATCAACCAACCAATAAAACTATAGCGCCCATGTTATAAGATGACCGAGCTCAGAGGCACACAAATCATCAGCATGATAATGTGTCATGACCTAGTTTAGTTCAGGCTGTTAGGGGTTTCTCTGTGCACTTTTGGAAGAAATTATCATTTTTGCCCAGATGATCAGTAACATGTACTCTTTCGATACTGATAAAGCGCAGTCACTTCTGACACGATCAACAGATAATTAACATGTAATTAGTATCCATAATTACTGTCATCCTCCTTATGTCGAGCGAAAACTATCTTCTATAAAGTGTGATGGTGTTGTTAGAGTGAAGTGCCAAAGCTACAACACTTTCTAACTAAGGTGTGAGGACGAAGCTAACACCCATAAAAAAGACAATCTTCATAGCAACTGGGATACATTTCAGAGTAAAATATTTTTTTAAATCTTAGCTTCCCTAGCTCTATTCATTATTTGAAGAAACGTATTATCTCCATTTATGAAAAATAAACAGTGGTCAACTCTGACTGGATGCATGTAACGCTTGGAGTGAACACCACTTTCCACCACATTGCATTACATGACATATGTCAGGATATGTCATCCCACATGAGCAGCGTGGGTAAAATGTCAGCATAATAGAAATGGTCAGCTCATTTCACCACCACTACATCCCTCTGCAGTCCCGTATGTAGCGCTTGGTTTAGTGTCCAATGATGACACCAAAATCATCGAAGAAATTGTTGTATCTTTATTCAAAACCGTGTCATCATTCAAGAATGCTAAGCAATCTTATCCGGGATGTCTTTATTTATTTCGCAATCGCCGTGTGCAGCACCCATACAACAAGAGAACCACCCAGAAGGCTACTTATGAATGTGCTCGGTCCTTGGTCCAATCCATTTGGTATGGGTGCACAGAAAGGGAATCAGGATGAACACCTATCGTCAAGCAGTCCAGGGTGTGTGGCCGTAGTGTGACATTCAGTTTGTGTAACCTTGACACTGGCATGACAAATACTATAAACCTGTCTCCATTCACCAGTGGGAATTATCTCTTACTGATCTGACATCTCAGATGGTTCGGTGTACATGTTGTGGATCCCAGATATTTAAATTTTGATAGGCATGTATGTCAGAAGAGCTCTCACACTTAGTCAAAGTGAGACTGAAAATTCAAAACCTACGAATTTATAATCAGTTTTGAATTTTTTTCACGCCAGTGTCCAGTTTAAGGTGTGTGTGTTATTATTAACGTGGCTTTGTTTGCATTTCCCTCCACAAGTATATATGGGCGCATGCTATGGACGTTTTGTTACCCCGCCACAGTCGTCCAAGATAAAGGGGAAAACGTCGAAGTCATAAGTTCCAGCAGGTTTGTATTATTATTATGTGATATTTTGCCATGGACGTAAGCCAAGTATCGAATATATCAATTGCTTAAACTAAATTTCACTTCTACATAGACACTGACCCAGTCATATAATTAAAATTGACCGATTGATTATTTTCGTGTCTCAAACCTATTCATCATTTCACTTTAACTTTGACCTTGACGTTTGCTTAACCTTGACGTTATATGAAATAGTGCATAAGATGTGGAACATCATTGGAAATGTTTTAAAAAAATAAATGCAATCGACTGAATTTTTCCTCAGATGACGATCCATACATGTAAATGGAAAATTAATGGCACATCACTGTGGTGACAAGTACTTGTAGGTGCAAATAGGTAGTGAGAAACCATATAGACACGGCACTGTGGTAACACGATTTATGAGTGTACAGAGACAATAAGAAACTTTATTGACATAGCACTGTGGGAACAAGTACTTGTATGTGTAGATGGGCAGTGAGAAACCATATTGACACATCACTGTGATAGCAATAGCCTCTATATGTAGAAACAAAGTAAGAAACTTTATCGACACAACACTATGGGGACAAGTACTTGTAGGTATAGAGGGCAGTGAGAAATCATATAAACACATCACTGTGATAGCAATAGCTTCTATAATATGTAGAAACAAAGTAAGAAACCCTATTGACACAACACTGTGGCAGCAGTGACTTGTATACCTTATCACTTGTAAGTGTATAGAGACAATAACAAACTTATTGACGCCAAACTATGGCAGCAGTGACGTGTGTATACCTTATCACTTGGAAGTGTATAGATACAAAAAAATACTTATTGACACAACACTGTGGCAGCAGTGACTTGTATACCTTATCACTTGTAAGTGTATAGAGACAATAACAAACTTATTGACGCCACACTATGGCTGCAGTGACTTGTATACCTTATCACTTGTAAGTGTATAGATACAATAACAAACTTATTGACGCCACACTATGGCTGCAGTGACTTGTCTACCTTATCACTTGTAAGTGTATAGAGACAATAACAAACTTATTGACGCCACACTATGGCTGCAGTGACTTGTATACCTTATCACTTGTAAGTGTATTGAGACAATAAAAAACTTATTGACGCCACACTATGGCTGCAGTGACTTGTATACCTTATCACTTGTAAGTGTATAGATACAATAAAATACTTATTGACACAACACTGTGGCAGCAGTGACTTGTATAGCTTATCACTTGTAAGTGTATAGAGACAATAACAAACTTATTGACACCACACTATGGCTACAGTGACTTGTATAACTTATCACTTGGAAGTGTATAGATGAAATAAAATACTTATTGACGCCACACTATGGCAGCAGTGACTTGTATACCTTATCACTTGTAAGTGTATACATACAATAAAATACTTATTGACACAACACTGTGGCAGCAGTGACTTGTATACTTTATCACTTGTAAGTGTATAGAGACAATAACAAACTTATTGACGCCACACTATGGCTGCAGTGACTTGTATACCTTATCACTTGTAAGTGTATAGAGACAATAACAAACATATTGACGCCACACTATGGCTGCAGTGACTTGTCTACCTTATCACTTGTAAGTACATAGAGACAATAATTGGCATCCCACTCTGGTAGCAAGGATTTGTAGTTGTATATAGACAGTAATTAATCTTACTGATACAGCACTGTTAGCAAGGATTTGTCTTAAGTCTACACATACATAAAACTATCTTATTGACACACCACTTGTCGGTGGTGTAGGTGGGCAGTAAGAAACCTTATATATCAGAGATGGTAAGAAACCTTATAGGCAGATGCCTGTGATAGCAAGGACTCTTTAAGGGTACATGAACAAAACAAATATATATATAATTATATAGAAGAAACCTTATTCACACAGCACTGTGGTAGCAAAGACTTCTAGGTGTATAAAAAGGACTAGAGAAAGCTTACGACACAACACTATGGTAATAAAGATTTGCAGGTGTGGAGGAGGGGGGGGGGGTAAAAGAACTGATTGACACAGCACTGTGGCATCAAAGACTTCAAACTGCAAAAAAAAAATAACGAACATTATGAACACAGCACAGTGGCAGCGAGGATATGCGAGAGCAAAAAACATATGGACACATCAATCCAGTAACAACGATATTTCTTTTAAGGGGACGTTGAAACCTTATTGACAAAATAATGTGATAGCAATCAGTGGAGGATACAGAGGGGGGCGCAGCCGCCCTTCCCCCCCCGTCCGGGTCGCAAAAACTTAGTGTCAAATTAGGCCTACTTCCGTATTGACAAACAAAAGAACATATTTGGGCCGAAATATGATCCAGAATGCGTCATTTGAGGCCTCAGATTTCAACATTTTCCGAGGGACCCATTTAGAGCATAATAAGAGGATGACTATGTCAGCTGTGGTGTGTAAAAAAAACCCTCTCGTCTGTCAATTCCTTGATCTGCCAGTGGCAATTACTTGCT
Organism: Flabesymbios commensalis; assembly: GCA_964017125.1. Lineage (NCBI taxonomy): Eukaryota > Metazoa > Annelida > Polychaeta > Terebellida > Flabelligeridae > Flabesymbios > Flabesymbios commensalis. Next base: position 12,633,191 of record OZ024914.1, on the reverse strand, counting down.
GGTGAACGCGGACTTCAAATACTTTCTGATTACCGTAATGTGATAGCATGACCTGAAATCCCTTTAGATATTTGAGCATAAATGAATCTTATTGACACAGTTCTGTGGTAAGAAAGTTATTTTCTGTGATTGGGTTAATATTGTTGTTACACTAATGGTGATTGGTTTGGTGGAAATAGCATTTTGAAACTTGCTGCCACAGTCTGAAATCCTTTCTGTTTGTTTTGGTGAAAATAGCCAATAGGTCTTTTAGCACCACAGTACTGTGGAAGTAACAATACATTCCATCCGAAAACTACATTGTGTATTATGTGCATCTACTTTAAACAACACGAAAAAGTATCACATACATTTAAGAACAACAGGAGAAATAATTCAATTTTTTTGGTAATCTTTATTTTTTCATATAAAATGAAAGTAGGTGAAATAAAATAATTGACAGAAATACAATAAAATGTGCAAAACAAAGAGATGGATTGACCTAATAATGTCAAACCATATGTTATAGAATTTATATTCTCACTCTATGATTCTTATATCACGTATTTTTCAGAAATATGTATGGTAACCTGTTGTTTTTAGGCCAGTCTGCCATTTTATGACATTTTTAGGAACGCTTAAACCATTGTATATTCATGCAAGGTCTGTAGAAGGGAAAAGTTTTGTTATCCATAAAGTACAGTAGATTTCAATTGCTTGTACTTGTTAGCTCACTTATTCTCTTAAAATAGGCAGTAAATTCAAAATAGTAAGAGGTTAGGCCTCTTCGTCGCCCTCTTGCTCCTCTTCATCAAACTCTCCCTCCTCCTCGGCTGTGGCGTCCTGGTACTGCTGGTACTCAGACACCAGATCATTCATGTTGGACTCAGCCTCAGTGAACTCCATCTCATCCATGCCCTCGCCAGTGTACCAATGCAAGAAAGCCTTACGCCTGAACATAGCTGTGAACTGCTCAGAGATACGCTTGAACAGCTCTTGGATGGCAGTGCTGTTGCCAATGAAGGTACCAGACATCTTCAGACCCCTTGGTGGAATGTCACAAACGGCGGTCTTCACGTTGTTGGGGATCCATTCAACGAAGTAGCTGCTGTTCTTGTTCTGCACGTTCAACATCTGCTCATCGACCTCCTTCATGGACATGCGACCACGGAAAAGGGCTGCCACTGTGAGGTAGCGACCATGACGTGGATCACATGCAGCCATCATGTTCTTGGCGTCAAACATCTGCTGAGTGAGCTCAGGTACAGTGAGGGCGCGGTACTGTTGACTGCCACGAGATGTGAGTGGAGCAAAGCCAGGCATGAAGAAGTGGAGACGAGGGAAGGGTACCATGTTGACGGCCAGCTTCCTCAAATCAGCGTTCAATTGACCAGGGAAACGCAAGCAGGTAGTGACACCAGACATGGTGGCAGATACCAGATGGTTCAGGTCACCATAGGTAGGTGTGGTCAGCTTCAGGGTACGGAAACAGATGTCATACAGAGCCTCGTTGTCAATACAGAAGGTCTCGTCTGTGTTCTCCACCAATTGATGTACCGACAGGGTGGCGTTGTAGGGTTCTACAACGGTGTCTGATACCTGGAACATACAACGAAAGGCATAAATATTAACATTAATAAGGAGCATCAAGACGTAGTAAAACAGGTCGTGATAACAATTAAATTGTACCGGAAAACTGTAAATAATTACTGGAGGTCGAAATTATGAAGATATCTTCAAAATATTGTTACTTTGGTGAGGGGACAGCGGAGCTAAAAATATACTTTTTTTATTTTTTATTATACAGGTAAAAAACAACCGTTTATTAATGTGTTGTGCTATAGATAGATTAAAAATACACAGTGAAACGTCGAAATATAAAAACAATGAAACCATCTGTCTTATATTCATTTAACAAAAAATAATAAAAAATTATGTGAGCATACCTTTGGTGATGGGACGACGGAGAATGTGTTCATGATTCTGTCGGGGTACTCTTCACGGATCTTGCTGATGAGCAGGGTACCCATGCCAGAGCCGGTACCACCACCCAGTGAGTGTGTAAGTTGGAATCCTTGAAGACAATCACATCCTTCAGCTTCTTTACGAACCACATCAAGAACAGAGTCTACGAGTTCAGCTCCCTCTGTGTAGTGACCTTTGGCCCAGTTGTTACCAGCACCGCTCTGACCAAAGACAAAGTTGTCTGGACGAAAGATCTGACCAAAAGGTCCAGAGCGGACAGAGTCCATGGTACCTGGCTCCAGATCCACCAGCACGGCACGAGGCACATATTTGCCACCTGCAATAAGTGTATGCGTTTTATTTATTGTATAAAATGTTTGCAAGATATCATTTCTTTTTTATTTACGTGATGATACGGGTAAGGTTTAAGATGAAAGATTATAATAATATTATGGAATATATTTATATCGCTGAATTGAAGAAGTTAAATCAGAATATTCCTTACCGGTGGCCTCATTGTAGTATACGTTGATTCTTTCCAGCTGCAGGTCAGAGTCACCATGGTAGGTACCTGTGGGGTCAATGCCATGCTCATCAGAGATCACCTCCCAGAACTGTAAGCAAACAATTTCATAACATTAGCGAGAGAATTAATGATTGTTCTGTTTAGTTAACCCTTAAAACGCTGAAATATTTGTGTATAAACCTTGGAAATCCATGGGGTTTTTTCAATTAGAAATCATCATAAATTAGTTAGCTCTCGTGGTTTCATTGTAATATCTGTGTTATGGGTCCACAGTCATTATAAATATTTTACTCTTTCTGTGCGGGGATCGACTATAGACACGTTAGATTCTAACGTCTGTTTTAACGTCAGAATCTGACGTCTAATGTCGATCCCCGCTCTGAAAGGGTTAAAGATCTAAGTTGAAGATTTTTGATTTTCGCCCACTTGGAGTACTTAATGTTTAATGTAGGACCAAACATTTGCAAATAGAGAGGTTTATACACCCATTTCGTTCCCAATAACAGTGATTTATTTAATCGGCTACTAAAACGAATGAAAAAATGACTATTGTCGTCTTCAGCGCTTTGAGTGTTTAAGGTCAGATGGTCATAATGTCTATAAACTAAATACGTCTAAGATATTAAGTTGCCTATAATCTTGATCATCAAGTTTTGAAAATAATCACAACTTTTCTTTAGTCCAATATAATATTATCAATAATGTAAGTTACTATTTGATCTTTGACAATACTGTCACGTAAAATGATGAAAAGATAAATAATTGATATATTTAAGTAGTTATTTCCTCACCTTAGCTCCAATCTGGTTGCCGCACTGGCCAGCTTGTAAGTGTACGATTTCTCTCATGTTTGCTGTTGGTTGTTTTGTTTTTCTTACTTGTGTTGTTCTGAGGGAGACGTCTGTAGACGATGTGGATAATTTAACTTGATCTCCGTCACATTTTATACCAGTTCACGTCGCTCCTGGAAACAACCAGTAATTGATTGTAAACAAGGAATTAAAGGATTAACCTTTTGCATTCTGAAGTCTTTCAGTCTATTACACCAACTCAAAACTAATAAACCGATTTATGCCTTAGTGCAAATGAAAATATAAAAATAAGTTATGACAATAACACAGGTCGATTTAAAATGAGCAATCTTGTTGAGAATTACACCCGCTCTAATTGAGGTGTTGGTAATTTTAATTTAATTATTTTATAATTATGTATCAATTCAAAACACCACAGAGACCTGAGTGTTAATCGTGCCCCCCCCCCCCCCCCTAGGCATTACCAGGCGTGTCGTGCTCTGCTCATGCGTGGATCTTACCACGTGCACCCTTTTCATGCAAGTGTGCTATAAAGTTATATTTTTACAAGGTTTGGCAAACTTGATATATTTTTATTTTTTACTCTATTCCTGCTGAATCGTCTCGTACTACTTTGTATTATTTCTTCATCCATTTATCATGATTCTACATCAAATAACGGAAACAGTTCTATTTATAAAACGAGATGTAGGGTATATTACTTTTTCGTTATTTTTCTTCGAAACCATTTTTTCATAATAGATCTACTGCAAATTTATGTTCTTTAATAACTGATCATCTAACAGAACCTATTGGATTCATATAATTTATTTGGTTTGAATGCTGTCCTTAACCCTTGCAACGCTAACATTTTTTGCATAAGCTATGGAGACCAAAGGTTTTTTTCCATCTAAACTCATCATAAATGTCTTAGTTAGCTCTTCCCGATTCATTTGAATACGTATGTTGTGGGTCTACGACCATTAGAAATATGTTTATTCTTACAGAGCGGGGATCGACTTTAGACGTCAGAATCTGACGACTAAAGTCGATCTCCGCACTGTAAGGGTTGACCCTTACACTGCTAAGCGCGGCAAAATTCGTTTTTAACTCGTTTTATCAGCCGTTTAAATCACTGTTATTGGGAACAAAGGATTAGCAAATGCTTGGTCCCAAATTAAACAGATATGAGCAATTTGCACCCACTTGAATTTGGGGGTCGCGGTAGCGAGACACTACTTCACGTGGGTGAAAATGTAATTATTTAATTTAGCGGTCTAAGGGTCAAAACGTCAAGATCTGAATAATTTTGTGTTATTTATTATCTCAATAACAAAAACATGCATTTTTCAAATAGATGGGTATCTAACCCAAGTTACCTCAAAGTATTTTAGTTTGAGACGTCTATGTACATGGGTCTAGTAGGGAAGGGGTTAAATAAAAGGAATTCTTTGGACTTAAGGGGTTGTTATAGAGAGTAATATGATGACAAAGTAAGAAACCTTATTGACACAACACTGTGGGAACAAGTACTTGTAGGTATAGAGGGCAGTGAGAAACCATATAAACACATCACTGTGATAGCAATAGCCTCTATATGTAGAAACAAAGTAAGAAACCCTATTGACACAACAGTGTGGTAACAGTGATTTGTACACCTTATCACTTGTAAGTGTTTAGAGACAATAAAATACTTATCGACGCCACACTATGGTATCAGTGACTTGTATGCCTTATCACTTGCAAGTGTATAGAGAGAATAAGAAACTTATTGACGCCACACTATGGTAGCAGTGACTTGTATGCCTTATCACTTGTAAGTGTATAGAGATAATAAAAACTTATTGACGCCACACTATGGCAGCAGTGACGTGTATACCTTATCACTTGTAAGTACATAGAGACAACAAATGACATCCCACTCTGGTAGGATTTGTAGTTGTATATGGACAGTAATCAACCTTACTGATACAGCACTGTTAGCAATGATTTGTAAGTGTATACATACATAAATAAATCTTATTAACACAACAATTGTAGGTGGTGTAGGTGGGCAGTAAGAAACGATATATATTAGAGATGGTAAGAAACCTTATTGACAGATGCCTGTGATAGCAAGGACTCTTAAGTGTAGATGAACAAAACAAATATATATATAGTTATATAGAAGAAACCTTATTCACACAGCACTGTGATAGCACAGACTTCTAGGTGTAGGAAAGGGACAAGAGATAGCTTATCGACACAACACTATGGTATTAAAGATTTGCAGGTGTGGAAGGGGGTAAAAGAACTGATTGACACAGCACTGTTACAGCAAAGACTTCAAATTGTGTAGAAATATTAGCGAACATTATTAACATAGTACTGTGGCAGCGAGGATTTGCGAGAGCAAGAATCATATGGACACATCAATCCAGTAACAACGACATTTCTTGTAAAGGGACGTTGAAACCTTATTGACACAATAGTGTGGTAGCAATCAGTGGCGGATACAGAGGGGGGGCAAAAGCTTAGTGTCAAATTAGGTCCACTTCCGTATTGACAAACAAAAGAACATATTTGGGACAAAATATGATCTAGAATGCGTTATTTAAGGCCTCAGATTTCAAAATGTTCCGGGGGACCCATCTAGAGCATAATAAGAAGCTGCGGTGTGTATTAATTCTTGTAACACCCCCCCCCCCCCGTCGTCTGTTAATTTTTTGATCTGCCAGTGGCAATTACTTGATGGAGGACGCGGACTGTAAGATACTTTATTGTTACTATAATTTGGTAGCATGACCTTATCCCTTTAGATATTTGAGCAGAAATTAATCTTATTGACACTACAGATCTGTGGTAAGAAAGTTATTAGTAAGAAAGTTTTTTTTCTGTGATTGGGTTAATATTGTTGTTATACTAAAGGTGATTGATTTGGTGGAAATAGCACTTTGAAACATGTTGCCACAGTTTGAAATCCTTAATACTGTTTGGTTTGGTGAAAATAGCCATTTGGTCATCTAGCACCACAGTACTGTACCATACATTTCATCCGAAAACGACATTGTGTATGATGTACATCTATATTAAACAAGACGAAATGGTGTCACATACATTTAAGAACAACAGGAGAAATAATTCAATTTTTTTGTTCATCTTTATTTTTTCATGAAAAACGAAAGTATATGCAACGAAATCAAACAATTGACAGAAATACAATTGTAATCTGAAAACAAAGGGATTTATTTATTGGCTTAATGATTGTAACTCTCAAGTTATTAATTCTTATATCACGTATTATTTCAGGATTTTTTATGATTTTCAGGCATGTTTGTCATTCTATGATATTTATAGAAACGCTTAAACTCTTTTATATTCATGCAAGATCTGGTAATTAAAAAAATTGTAATCATCCATAAAATACAGAAGATTCCAGTTGCTTGTACTTGTTAATCACTTATTCTCTTAAGTTAGACAGTAAATTCAAAATCGTAAAAGATTATGCCTCTTCGTCTCCCTCTTGTTCCTCTTCATCAAACTCTCCCTCCTCCTCGGCTGTGGCGTCCTGGTACTGCTGGTACTCAGACACCAGATCATTCATGTTGGACTCAGCCTCAGTGAACTCCATCTCATCCATGCCCTCGCCAGTGTACCAATGCAAGAAAGCCTTACGCCTGAACATTGCTGTGAACTGCTCAGAAATACGCTTGAACAGCTCCTGGATGGCAGTGCTGTTACCAATAAAGGTACCAGACATCTTCAAACCTCTTGGTGGAATGTCACAAACGGCAGTCTTCACGTTGTTGGGGATCCATTCAACGAAGTAGCTGCTGTTCTTGTTCTGCACGTTCAACATCTGCTCATCAACCTCCTTCATGGACATGCGACCACGGAAAAGGGCTGCCACTGTGAGGTAGCGACCATGACGTGGATCACATGCAGCCATCATGTTCTTGGCGTCAAACATCTGCTGAGTGAGCTCAGGTACAGTGAGGGCGCGGTACTGCTGACTACCACGGGATGTGAGTGGAGCGAAGCCAGGTATGAAGAAGTGGAGACGGGGGAAGGGTACCATGTTGACGGCCAGCTTCCTCAGATCAGCGTTCAGCTGACCAGGGAAACGCAGACAGGTGGTGACACCAGACATGGTGGCAGATACCAGATGGTTCAGGTCACCATAGGTAGGTGTGGTCAGCTTCAGAGTACGGAAGCAGATGTCATACAGAGCCTCGTTGTCAATACAGAAAGTCTCGTCTGTGTTCTCCACCAATTGATGTACAGACAGGGTGGCGTTGTAGGGTTCTACAACGGTGTCTGATACCTGGAACATACAACAAAAGGTATAAATATTCACATTAATATGGAGCATCACGACGTAGTAAAACAGGTCGTTATAACAATGAACTTGTACCAGAAAACTGTAATTAATTACTGTAGGTCGAAATTATGACAATATCTTCAAAATATTATTACCTTTGGTGAGGGGACAGCGGAGCTAAATTAATTTATTTCTAATAAATATTTTTTTTTATTATAAAGATAAAAAAAAACGTTTATTAATGTGGTGTGCTAAAGATAGAATAAAAATACACAGTGAAACGTCGAAATATAAAAACAATGACAATGTCTTATATTCATTTACCAAAAAATAATAATAAAAAACTATGTGAGCATACCTTAGGTGAGGGAACAACGGAGAATGTGTTCATGATTCTGTCAGGGTACTCCTCACGGATCTTGCTGATGAGCAGTGTACCCATGCCAGAGCCGGTACCACCACCCAGCGAGTGTGTAAGTTGGAATCCTTGAAGACAATCACATCCTTCAGCTTCTTTACGAACCACATCGAGAACAGAGTCTACGAGTTCAGCTCCCTCTGTGTAGTGACCTTTGGCCCAGTTGTTACCAGCACCGCTCTGACCAAAGACAAAGTTGTCTGGACGAAAGATCTGACCAAAAGGTCCAGAGCGGACAGAGTCCATGGTACCTGGCTCCAGATCCACCAGCACGGCACGAGGCACATATTTGCCACCTGTAATAAGTGTATGCGTTTTATTTATTGTATAAAATGCTTGCAAAATATAAAAAAAAAAATATTTACGTGTTGACACGGGTAAGGTTTAAGATGAAAGGTGATAATAATATTATGGAATATATTTATATCGCCTAATTTAAGAAGTTAAATCATAATATTCCCTACCAGTGGCCTCATTGTAGTATACGTTGATTCTCTCCAGTTGCAGGTCAGAGTCACCATGGTAGGTACCTGTGGGGTCGATGCCATGCTCATCAGAGATCACCTCCCAGAACTGTAAGTAAACAATATTATGGAATACAATTTTAGAGAATGAATGATTATGTTGCATAGATAACCCTTAAAGCGCTGAAATAGTGCTGAATAAACCATGGAGATCAATGGGTTTTTCAGTTTGAAATCATCATAAATGTCTTAGTTATCTCTCGTGGTTTCATTACAATATCTGTGTTATGGGTCTATAGCCATTATAAATATTTTACTCATTCAGCGCGGGGATCGACTATACTGGGCACGTTAGATTCTGACGTCTGTTTTGACGTCAGAATCTGACGTCTAACGTCGATCCCCGCTCTGAAATGGTAAAAGAAATAAGTTAAAGAATTTAGATTTTCGTTGACCGTTGTCGTCAATAATGCTTTAAGATCAGATGGTCATAATGTCTATAAACTAAATACCTCTAAGATCTAAGCTGCCTATGATCATGATCATCAAGTATTGAAAATAATCACAATTTCTTTCTCAAGTCCAATATAATATTACAAATAGTTTTAAATACACCCGTGACGTCAGTCTATTGTTAAAACAGTAGATTCGGATTTATGAATCTACTGTTATTTTGTACTGGTCAGGTCGGGCACAATATACGGGTTTAACCATGAAAGTTTCTGTCTAATATTTCATGGTTTAGCCATACTGTCAAATCTTAGATGCATCTGCACATACTCTGTGTATTTTAAGTCGAAGAAATAACTCAATTACAGCAGATTCGTAGATCCGAATATACATTCGGATCTACGAATCTATCGAATTTCGTTCTTTTTCCTTGACGTAAGATACTATTTGATCATTGACAATACTGTCACGTAAAATGATGAAAAGATAAATAATTGATATTTTTAAGTAGTTATTTCCTCACCTTAGCTCCAATCTGGTTGCCGCACTGGCCAGCTTGTAAGTGTACGATTTCTCTCATGTTTGCTGTTGGTTGTTTTGTTTTTCTTACTTGTGTTGTTCTGAGGGAGACGTCTGTAGACGATGTGGATAATTTAACTTGATCTCCGTCACATTTTATACCAGTTCACGTCGCTCCTGGAAACAACCAGTAATTGATTGTAAACAAGGAATTAAAGGATTAACCTTTTGCATTCTGAAGACTTTCAGTATATTTAACCAACACAAAATTAATAAACTGATTTATGCCTTCGTGCAAATGAAAATATAAAAGTAAGTTATAACAATAACACAGGTCGATTTAAAATGAGCAATCTTGTTGAGAATTGTACCCGCTCTAATTGAGGTGTTGGTAATTTAAATTTACTTAATTGATAATTATGTATCAATTCAAAACGCCACAAAGACCTGAGTGTTAATCGTGACCCCCCCCCCCCCTAGGCATTACCAGGCGTGTCGTGCTCTGCTCATGCGTGGATCTTACCACGTGCACCCTTTTCATGCAAGTGTGCTATAAAGTTATATTTTTACAAGGTTTGGCAAACTTGATATATTTTTATTTTTTACTCTATTCCTGCTGAATCGTCTCGTACTACTTTGTATTATTTCTTCATCTATTTATCATGATTCTGCATCAAATAACGGAAACAGTTCTATTTATAAAACGAGATGTAGGGTATATTACTTTTTCGAGATTTTTCACTACTTTTTCACTACTTCAAGTGGGTGAAAATGTAATTATTTAATTTAGCGGTCTAACGGTCAAAACGTCAAGATCTGAATAATTTTGTGTTATTTATTATCTCCATAAAAAACATGATTTCTTCGAATAGATGGGTATCTAACCCAGGCTACCTCAAAGTATTTTAGTTCGTAGACGTCCATGTACACGGGTCTAGTAGGAAAGGGGTTAAATTAGATGAATTCTTTGGACTTAAAGGGCTGTTATAGTGAGTAATATGATTATGAAATACAGGTCTGGACAACATTTAATCCTTCGCGATCGCGACAGCGATTCTAAATTAATAAGACCTTCTCTAATGAGTGTCGAGTAATATTATATAATGTACGTGGGTCTTTCAACCCTAAAGCGCAACATTAATCAATTGGAATTTTCACCCACTGTGAAATATGTCTCGCTATCGCGACCCACAACTTCAAGTGCTTGAAAATGACTCATATCCGTCTAGTTTCAGACCAAACATTTGCAAATCTTGAAGTTTAAACATACATTTCGTTGTCATTAGCAGTGATTTAACACGCTTTTAAAACTGATTCAAAACTTGAAGTTGTGCGTCGCAGAAGCGAGACACAACTTCAAGTGGGTGTAAATTTATTTAACCTTTTCACTACCATACATGACGGAAATTTCCGTCGTCATTCGTCAATGAACGTAACCATAAAATGACACAAATTTTCGTCAAATATATACTACATTTATGTATTTTTCGTCATTTAAAGCTGGAAATTGCGTTAGCAATTCCAGCTTCAAATGACGAAAAATAGAACTCGTACACCAGTATATCTGGATCCTGGCATGCACCCCGGCCTGGAAGTCAAAGGGGTAAATTAGGGGTTAAGGGTGTTTTTTTCGCTATAATTACAGGAACCATTTAAAATGGCTCCTGATATTAAAATTAAACACCATTCATACAATATAAATGATGGCCAACTGCATGTTAAATAGTTCTTTATTGCTGACTAGACGATTAGAATCAACACCTCCTTCAAAGGGTTCAAAGCGTCAGCGACCAACAGCTTGAAAAAGGTGTGAATGACAGTTAGAAATCTTCCTACAGACACTCATCGTTTATGGGGGTCCTGGTGCAGTGGTTGAGGCTTCCTGCTAGGAAAATCGGAGATCGCGGTTTCGTTCCCCAGTGGCGGATCCAGCACAGGGCGTACCCGGCGTACGCCCCCCCCCCCTTCTTGGTGAAAATATTGCATTTTCATGCATTTTTTGGAATCAAGTGAAGCTACCACCCCTTTTTCAGCCAAAATGTGGCTTACGCCCCCTCCTCTTGCACATTCTGGATCGGCCACTGGTTCCCAGCTCTGGCAATGAAGTTTCACTCGTAAACATTCAATATTGTGGGGAACCCGCGTGACCGAGAGGTAGCGTGTTCGGCCTCAGACCGCCAGTACACGAAAACAGTGCATTCACTGCGGGCGACGCTTTCTTGCAGAAACTCAACATGCTAATAGAGGAGTTAAAATCGTCCAAATTTAAATTGTAAATATTATGTTAATGTTTAAATTCAGATTAAATTGGAAAACTCTGACTATTTGAAGGATAAAACTACATAAATATAAATACATATAATAATATAAGAAGGTAAACTCGATTACACGAATGATTGTTTTAGCTGAAGGTGCAGCAGGCGGATTTTTTTCCAGAATGACTTATTCTAATTGAAAGACATTCCGCACTTTAACCCTTTACTTCTCATGTACTCGTTATTAATTTGTTTGATATTGTAGAATAGCTCTGTTGCTTTGACATCAGCTCACCTCACCGCTGGCTACGTCGTAGTCAGAACTGAGGTGAGCTGATGTCAAAACAGCTACTGATGACATGAGTGCCGTTTTTGACTAGTTAGTTTTGACATTCGAATATTTTAGGAGAAAAACAGATCTAGAGAAAACAAGTCCACAGTCTGTTTCACCAGATCCTGGGAGTAGCTTTTTTCAATTTGCTCGGTCGCTGTTTATGAGCAAAATTTTTATCAGGTCAGTTTTTCATCTTCCCACAACTTCCCTGACAATTTGGTGGAATTGTGTTGTGTATTATGGAAGTTAGACCATTTGGCATGTGGTAATTTTTCAAAATTACAGCTCCCATTTCACCATTACCGTGAAACAAGAATTTTATTACATGCCAAATGGTGTAACTTACAAAATACACAACAAAATTCCACAACATTTTCAGCGATGTTGGGGGGGGGGGAAGACGAGAAAATGATACAAAAAAATCTCACACAAAAATTTTGAATAGCGCCCGAGTGAATTGAAAAAAGGCTACTAATCTGGTGAAACAAACTGTAGTGTCAATGTGAAATATTTGTGTGTGAATCTATGCGTCACTAGAATGTAAAAGGTTAATGTAGTGTAACCAGACAGGTGAAATGCGGGTACTTTTCAGCTATTTAAGCATTAACCCTTGTGCTGCTGGAACCGTATATATACGATTTCAAGGATGATTCAAACAAATACTACTAATAATTAATAATATTAATAATGTTCTTATATAGCACAGCTCCAGTCCGTGGGTTTGCTCAGTGCGCTTTACCATGTTTACAGACTAAAACCAAGAAAATGTCACAGAAAGTTACAGAATATGTTTCAATTTTGGAGATGTCTATTTTTCATAAATACAATTATTTTCCGTCATTTGGAGCTGAAAATTGCGTTGGAAACGAATGAAAAATAGAAACAACAATTTAGCAAGATAAGGGTTAACCCTTTGAGCGCTAATCAGGACAATACTCGTTTTAAATCTGTTTTATTAGCAAGTTAAATATGTATTTTTTTAGTTATTGGTAATGAAATGGGTGTTTGAACAGCAATATTTGCAAATGTTTGGTCTCAAATTAAATAAAGATCAGTAATTTTCAACCACTTGATGTTGTGGGTCGCGGTAGCGAGACACAACATCAAGTTGGTTTAAATTTAAACAGATAATCGTTTTTGGTCTGTTTTATTAACAGGTTAAATAAGTATTTATTTAGTTATTGGAAATGAAATGTGTGTTTAAACATCACGATTTGCAAATGTTTGGTCCCAAATTATGAGTAATTTTCAGCCACTTGATCATGTTGATGTTGTGGGTCGCGGTAGCGAGACACAATTTTAAGTGGGTGTAAATTTAAATAAAGATAATTTAGCGGGTATTGGGTTAATGAAACATAAATCATATATAATAGGTAGAAACGATTGTATAATATATAACCAGGACACAACATGTATATCTATTCTGATAACATCACATTATAAAAACAATTACATGCGGGAATATTTTCAAACTGATTGTTATTTTACTTTGAAAACAGTGTACATTCGTACATTCGTGAAGGCCGGTCCTTCGATTTGACTGTGGGTAATCTGAAGGTCACATTTTGTGTCCTGGTCTTTGTGCTTCAAACTGTTCAAATGCCTAATAGTGTTTTGATTTATTGGACAACAATGTATTTTCAAAAAGAAAATTGACGCGGTAGGTTTGTAGGCTACGTGTTAAAATAAAATCAACGAAAGTGTCCATTTTCATACCGCTATTTCGTGAACAGCCATCTATTTCACTTAAGCATGTTTAGGTACACCCCAAATCAATTCGTACATGTATTTGCAAGGTACAACAGCTATTCATAGAATACTTCAACCAACCAAATATAGAACACTTTGGCATAGCTAAATATGCAAATTACTGGTCGTCATTAGTATTCGCTTATTGACGACTCATTAGAAAGCAGGACCGACATGTTAGGGACGCGCAATTAGATACATCTGGGGGGAGGGGGTCTGGAGTTTTGCTGGTTGCAAACTTTTCTTCACCTCTGCAATAAAACATTTTTTTTTGGGGGGGGGGGGCGGGAACTTTTATGTTTCGTTGGACAACGGGAATATCAAATTTTGTCATATGCCGTCCCTACTCTGTACGTTACCATTTTGCTGATTTATCATGTTTATCATGTTTTTTTTCTGGTCAACATAGCCCATTTTTGGTCAAGCCTGTCAAATTTTTTCTGCACTTTTTTTTTACTTTTGTGGCGACAAACATTTTCTTCCCCCCCCCCCCCCTCCCCCCATATATCTAATTCCCTTGGAAAGAGTATCACGCAGGACAAGTATAGCCTACGGAGGGTGTAGAATACAGGTAGGGCCTTTGGGCACCACATACAACCAGCAAATACATGACGCTCAACTAACATTAGGCCAACGTTGGTTCAATTATCTATGTTAGCTGGGCTGCAGGAATCCCCTCATTATACAGCAGGGCCCGTATTCTCGTACAAGTTACGATATATCGTAGGCTTCTGATTGGTCGAGATGGCCATCTCGACCAATCAGAAGCCTACGATATATCGTAACTTGTACGAGAATACGGGCCCTGGGTCATATCATTCACCCTTGCATATACGGTATACAGTCACCCTTGAATATACAAAAAAATGTAGGAAGTAACTGAAAGCACCCCTTAAACAATGCTGAATATAAAACTTATAGGCTACACACAAAAATTGGCTAATGTAACTCTTGATAAGTGATGCTAAAATCCAATATTGGTTTAATGTCGGTTTAGCGTCGCAGACGGTGGTACAACACTAAATCAGAATCGGGTCAACGTCTCGTATTTCACACAGAAAGTGAGAGCGGACAGTCAACCAAATGCCACAATATTATTGTGACGTATTTTATCTATCTACTAGGCCTATGTGTTTGAATTTTTATGTTGCTATACTAGGCCTATGTATGTGCTAATACGATGTAGGTTATACATTGTGAAGCTAAATAAATGATTCTGATTCTGATTGCATGGTCTGCGACATTGGAATAATATTTAGCTATATATACTATAGCATTGGGTCTACATCTAGTATTTTCCCATTACAGCAGACACAGAAATAAGTAACCCCATACTCCTATCATGAAGATAGTATATCCATGCTCACTATCTCCATGCTCCTGTTGAGGTTGGTGTACAGTCTACGGTCTGCGGCACTGGCCCAACATCAAACGAACAGTGGGTCGACATCTCCAGTTTGCATGGTATATCCCAGCAAACACTGGACATTATTCCAATGTTGGATTAAGGTTGGTCCACCGTCTACAGCGCTGGCCCAACCTTAAACCAACAGTCGGTCGTCATCTCGAGTTTGCAGTGTATTGCAGTGTGACCCCCCCCCCGCTGCGGGTGATATACGCATACCGCCATTCCTCATATCACGTGATTGTGTACACCTAGGTGAACACAGCTCACCCCCGGATGTGGGTGTTGGATTATTCACAGTCGCCCATGACGAATCGCCGACACTCTGATCTCCAAACTGAGGAATTTTAAAAATAAATACGTCTAACATCCCACAGCATCCACATCAGCACTGGACAAATCACCTAAGACGACAAAAAAGTGAATCATGTATCTCTCTTCACGCTCCTTAAAAATATTAATATTAACTGAAATACATAATAATTAAATGTCGCCCTAGCCCTAAACTACTAGTAGTACTCAAACTAGTCCAGTACTGAATTACTGGCTGTATTGAATAAAATAGTCTGTTAAATAATTAAATATTGAAAAATAATCAGATATTAAAAAAAATCAGTTTCACCTATTTTTTTTTTATAGTCAGATAGACAGAAGAAATCTACACTTCAGAGAATAGTTCTGAAAATTATAGGCCCTAAAAATATGTCAATAAAGAGCAAGGTCATTTAAATAAGGGTGATAAGTTGAACAAATGTTGATTTAATATTAGTCCACCGTCTGCAACGCTGACCCAGCACTAAAACAACATTGGATCAGCTTAGTGGCTTTAACACACCTTTGCGGTTTGGGCTCGTCCACGACTAGCACTGCCCCACCGTCTGCGACGCTAGCCCAACCTTAAGCCAACACTGTTTTAATGTTTCGTGTATGTTGGTAACCCAGGTCCCCCCTTCCACCAACAAAATACATATATTGAATCAATTTTGGTGCACCGTCTAGGACGCTGGTCCAGCATGAAAACAGCATTGAGAAAACGCCACGTTTTTGCTATGAACCCAGACAATGAACCAAGCCATGACGATGGTCCGACATCGAGCCAGTGGGGAGTAAACGCCTTCCCTGCAGGCTCTTTACGTTGGCCCTATGCTGATCCAATGGTGGCCCAACGTCTACGACGCTGGGCCACCATTGGATCAACAAAGGGCCAACGTATTGGGCGTGCTGGGTTGTGTTTGCCGGCCGTCTCACCCAGCCTCCCCCACCTCACCCCCTCTACATAGTGTGTACACTCCTCCTGCTTATAGTGCACGCTCAATCCTCCATCTTGTTCAGTGTAACACGCATCGCCGACAGAGACGGAGCCATTTTGTCATCTTCCACAAAGAACCAACAAGAAACAGCAAATATGAGAGAAATCGTGCATTTACAAGCCGGCCAGTGTGGAAACCAGATCGGAGCTAAGGTGAGCTGAATATTAAACAAATATTTGTAAAATATATTAACGTGATTTTTCCTGATGGATTGTGCGGCCCGGCTTTGTTCTTGCCGGCTCCCGCCCCTCCCACGTTTTGGCCGTTGATTATGGCGCCAAATGTATTTTGGCGGTTGCTCCTAGCTGTAGCCCGGCTCCCGTCACCGGCTAACAATAGGTAGGCCTATTATTCGGCGATGGTATACTTTATTGTGCTTGGATTTTTAGACTTTTAGTGACTGTCGCTCCCGTATTTTTGTTTGTGATTACGAAAAAATGTTTTTTAAAGTTTTTTTTTTAGCTCACTTCTTTCAGCCCCGAACACGTTGTCTAGTGAGCTTTTGTCAATGTTGTTACATATCTATGACCGTTAAATTATTTTTGCGCAAAAACTGGGAAACCAAAATTTTACTGATTTATACATAATAACATTTATGTTTTTGCATGAATTGTTGTTTATGGATACTTCAAAATAATATAAGGCTTATTTATTTTTAAAACAAATCCTACATAGTAGGCCTATTTAGTAGTTCCGGACACTGTATTCTTCTGGAATAAACTTTAATCGGACACTGTATTCTTCTGAAATAAACTAAAATGACAACGGTTAAATAACAACTGATAACAACTTATTTATATATTTCTTTGAATCTGCGTATTTTATAATACGTTTCCATTCCCATGATCTGATGCTGAGGGGGCCACCAATCAATCTACAGGGGGTGGGCTGGATTTTTTGTTCTATCACTTCAGTTAAATTATGCCATTTTAACCACTCAAATTTAAAACTATATAATTTTTTTGTTTGTGGTTGCCCCAAAGTGACCCCAAAGACTTCCAAATTTAATGAAAATTCGGTTTGAATAAACGAAAGAAATTATTTAATAACAACATGTTTCGGTCAGAATGCGCACAATACATTATGTATCTGAATCGTATTGGATACTCGTATCACCACCTCTACTAATCACCTAATATGATGGTCCGACGTTGGCCCAATGCTGTTTTTTTATGCTGGGCCAACGTCGCAGACAGTGGTTCAGCATTAAAACAGCATTGGGTGACCGTTCATGATGCTTCTGTGAACTGGTGAATACCACTGCTCCCAAATATTTTCTTCGCCTCGCCATGTCCGCGATACTTGGGTTCAAGCATTCCGACACCATGGAATGGGAAAAGCGTATCTGGGGCTGCTACTGTCTAGACCTACCGGTACATGATGATAAAGCTCCCTGTAAACACGCCATGTTGAAGCACTGTTGTCCATGTTGGCCAACCGTCTGCGATGCTGTCTGAACATTAACACATCAGTAGTTCAACGTCTCATGTTTGGGGGGGGCTAGCTCATTCACGTCTAACACTCGCCCTCAATCGTTGTAAACACTAGATTTTAGAATCGGATTCACATTAATCGTGGTCACAGATGAAAATTGATAACATTTTCAACCAATTGTCAGTCCGAAACGAAGTGTAGGCCTAAGTCTGTTACCCGGGGTCTGTTAGACTGATACTACCCTGAAAAATTTATTTGAAAAATATTGTATGGTTTTAAAAATTCGTCTTTTTAAAATGTATTAAACAAATAATAATGTCGCCCTCTATAAAACCATTCATCTCAGAATTTCTTTACATGTCAAATGCTATGACTTCTGACATATACTTATCAAAACTTCGCGAAATTGCCTGGGGAGTCGCGACGTGAATGGAATATAATCTGATATTATGTGTAAAATTTCATGAAAATTGGTTAAGAATTGACTGAAGAATCGGCGAAAATCCAATCATTCACCCTGGTTGATGAATTTAGTGTGAATCTAACAGCGCTGGTATAACCTTAGTGTAGATCTGGTAATATTCGCGAGGACAAACTCGCGAATTCAAGAATCTAGCGAAAATTATTATAATAAAAGCGGTATAAAAAAAAAAAAAAAATTAGCAAAAATTTAAACACGCGAAAATTACCAGATCTACAGTATTGTTGTTCGGACGTCGCAGACGGTGGGTCGTAATGAATTTCGCTTATTTCTCAGTCACTTCCCGACCAATTTTCATGAAATTTGACAAACACTGTTTTCTAGTGATTCGACAACTACACTTTACTACATTTTAATTAAAACATTGCACACTTTAAATATCGTCTCTTTGACATCTTGTATATTTCGCCCTAGGCTTATGAGCTCATTACCTAAGTCCCTAGAAAAAATAATTACATGGCATTATCATAGTCCAACTTATGAAACCCCTACTCAAACTTAGTGACATTTTGAAAGTAGGACGGGAGGGGGGGGGGGGCGGCGACTTGCTCGCCGCAAAACCATAAAATTGGTTTAATTCCCCATATTTATTCGCCCTGGTCAACAAGATAAATAGGCCTATAACCACAAAAATTATTTTTCTCTTACATATAAGAGTATAATGAGAAAATGTCAAAGAGAAATGAAATCCGAATTCGACAGGCTATGTCAATGATTTAAACAAGATATTTTTGAGAGACATGTTTTACATAGATTTATTTTTTGTAACAGAACTGAACATTTTCAAACTTTTTGGTCAATCGTTGAAGCATATTATACGATTGCAGTTGCAAATTATCTTGCTGGTTGACGACAAGACGATATTTTAGTTATTTTGTATGAAACTAAATTTATGTAGTTGGACGTTTCCTAATTCTGTTTAACCCGACCTCATCTAAAAGTGCCTTTTATTTAAAAAAATATATCAAAAGATTTGCTTTTAAAAAATTATTGCCAGCCTCCATTCTGGCGTCTCAATCGAAAGTAGTGAGTATCTACTTTTGGTTTGTTTTAAAACGGAAGATAAAATCGACAAAGAAATTTATGCCTTGAAGGATTGTCAGTAATAATTGTACAAATTATCCCCTAAACAATTTTTACAATCGATTACAAGAAACAATTAGTCTTCGGGGCCCAGCCTATTTTTAACAGATGTGAAAGGTTATTTTTTGTATTCCCATAGTTTTGGGAAGTGATCTCTGACGAGCATGGCATCGACCCCACAGGTACCTACCATGGGGACTCTGACCTGCAGCTGGAGAGAATCAACGTATATTTCACTGAAGCCACAGGTAAAAAGTGCAACAGATTATTAATCTAAACAATTCGCTTGCATTCTTACAGTTTTGGGAGGTTATCTCCGACGAACATGGCATCGATCCCACAGGTACTTATCATGGGGACTCTGACCTTCAGTTGGAAAGAATCAACGTATACTACACAGAAGCCACTGGTAATTGCACTAAGTTTAATTTGCAATTATTACAATTTAATTTACTTTTCTTTTATGAAAGGTTGCCATAGTGGTAGCGACATTTTGTCTTAACTATGGTCTCCTGACAGGGTTTCCTGCAGGCTCATTGAATTCCGGAAGACTTATTGAATTTTTTGAGGGGAATAAACAACCGGACTGTAGAGTGCGTGGGGGCCTACATTTTTTTCGGTGTGGGGTGGACCAAATTTTGGGATGGAAGCTTCCCCCCGCCCTCTAATAAAAAGGCCTCTAGGAAACCCTGCCTGCTTGTTATTTATTTGTACATTAAACTTAATTTTATTTATTAATATAATTTTTCTTCTGGCATGTCCACCTGCATAAAATGAGTGGTGCATTCAGTGCTATCTCACCCAATTGTCTATAATGTCACGACACTGTGCATCTTGATCAGGATTATTCTAGCCAGCGCAGTGGGTGGGGGGGGGGGGGGTGTCAAAGAAAATGTGGACTCTGTAGATGTGCCCCAACTTTTCCATAGACTGAAATATGTGATACTGGAGACGAAACAAAGTTTTACCAGATCCTGAGAGTAGCCTTTTTTCAATTTCAGCAGTCCCTGTTTTGGATTATTTTTTCACCTTCCCCCAACATCGCTGAAAATTGCTGGAATTTTGATGTGTATTTCAGAGTAAGAGAAGACCATTTGGCATGTAATATTATTCTTGTTTAGGCATTACATGTCAAATGGTCTAACTTTGATCATGCGTAACAAAATTTTATCAAATTTTTATTGATGTTGGGCAGTTGGGGGAAATGAAAAAATTGTCCTAAAAAACATTTGTTCAAACATTTCAAACAACGCCCTAGTAAATTAAAAAAGGCTACTCCCAGGATCTGGTGAAACAGACTGTAGGTATAACTTGTTTGGTTGAGCACCAAAAAAAGCCGAATGGCCTCTAATATTTTGTGTGTTTTTTATTGTTTCAGGTGGCAAATATGTGCCCCGTGCCGTGCTGGTGGATCTGGAGCCAGGTACCATGGACTCTGTCCGCTCTGGACCTTTTGGTCAAATCTTTCGTCCAGACAATTTTGTATTTGGTCAGAGCGGTGCTGGTAATAACTGGGCCAAAGGTCACTACACAGAGGGAGCTGAACTCGTAGACTCTGTTCTTGATGTGGTTCGTAAGGAAGCTGAGAGCTGTGATTGTCTTCAAGGATTCCAACTTACACATTCACTGGGTGGTGGTACCGGCTCTGGCATGGGTACACTGCTCATTAGCAAGATCCGTGAGGAGTACCCTGACAGAATCATGAACACATTCTCCGTAGTCCCATCACCAAAGGTATATTTTTTCTCAGTTCGTCCATAATCAATATTTTTATTAATATCTCTGATCAACAATCATTTGTTCCGATACATAACATGACTCGGACTGTATTGTTAATTTATTAAATTCAATGCAATTTTCTTTTTTATGTTGTAGGTGTCAGACACCGTTGTAGAACCCTACAACGCCACCCTGTCCGTACATCAATTGGTGGAGAACACAGACGAGACCTACTGTATTGACAACGAGGCTCTGTATGACATCTGCTTCCGTACCCTGAAGCTGACCACACCTACCTATGGTGACTTGAACCATCTGGTATCTGCCACCATGTCTGGTGTCACCACCTGCCTGCGTTTCCCTGGTCAGCTGAACGCTGATCTGAGGAAGCTGGCCGTCAACATGGTACCCTTCCCCCGTCTCCACTTCTTCATGCCTGGCTTTGCTCCACTCACATCTCGTGGCAGCCAGCAGTACCGCGCCCTCACTGTACCTGAGCTCACTCAACAGATGTTTGACGCCAAGAACATGATGGCTGCATGTGATCCACGTCATGGTCGCTACCTCACAGTGGCTACCATTTTCCGTGGTCGCATGTCTATGAAGGAGGTCGATGAACAGATGTTAAACGTGCAGAACAAGAACAGCAGCTACTTCGTGGAATGGATCCCCAACAACGTAAAGACCGCCGTTTGTGACATTCCACCAAGAGGACTCAAGATGTCTGGTACCTTCATTGGTAACAGCACCGCCATCCAAGAGCTGTTCAAGCGTATCTCTGAGCAGTTCACAGCTATGTTCAGGCGTAAGGCTTTCTTGCATTGGTACACTGGAGAGGGCATGGATGAGATGGAGTTCACTGAGGCCGAATCCAACATGAATGATCTGGTGTCTGAGTACCAGCAATACCAGGACGCCACAGCCGAGGAGGAGGGAGAGTTTGATGAGGAGGAGGAAGAGGAGGGAGACGCTTAATCAATAAAAATTAGACACACTCGAAAAAAACACCCTATTATTATTTGTCCGACTTCCACGAGTCGCCATTTAAATTAATTGGAAAAAAACATACGAAAATATACCTGTTTTCTATTTTGAGAAGCAACTGAGAAATAAAGAAAAAAATAGTAGTTCTTGTTCCCAACTTTTATTCACTCACAGAAAAGTTTTCCGACCGTCGCTACTTTTAACCTTTTCAGGCCTCGGCCAAATTTTGGCGGACATCTATCTTCGTCATGCATAAGGCGTTCTTGCATTGGTCCGTCTGGTCGTGCGTCAGTCTGTCCGCCACTTTTATCACAATTTTTTTTCAGTGTTTCTGGAATGCACTAATTACCAAAGGTTAATTAAATTAATGTAACATCTGACCTTTCTGTGACCTGTATGATTTTTTTCTCGATCGGCAATTTTTTTTCTTTAACGCGATTCACTCAACAATTTTATATTCATTCTTCCCAAATTTATAGCATATATTTATTCTATTTCGCAAATTGCTCAGACGAGTTTGGAGAATTGGCGCTGAAATGTTTGTCACATATTTGCAGCCATTATCGACTTGTACTAAGGGTAATATTTGGAAAACCGTGCCAAATATGCACAGAATGAAAGGATGCATCCTGGAAGAACTTGCAACTCGATCATATTCAAATATCCGCGGCCATTTGACTAAAAGTGCGTGTAATATTTGGAAAAATTGAAATAAATAGTCGTAAATGAAATCAATCTGTCTTTTGTGCACATACGAGGGAGAACCCCCTGAGGATGGCGAGATGACACTGCCCTCCGGACACGTGATTAAGAATTCAAACCCTGGAGGTCTTGAGGCCGAGCACGCTTCCTCCCGAGATACCATAGAACAAAATGTGCGTTTCAGGGTTATCTGGATGCCTTTTTACCCTAAAATTTGGTAACAAAATGCAAGTTTTCAGGGAAGAATGGATATGTCCTGAAAATTAGCACTATATGCAATTAAAGAATCTAACAGCCATAATTGACTTCATACGCGTAATATTAGGAAAACCATCAGATAGCTAGGATATTAGGCCTATTATACTATGAACGTGACGAAACAAAATGTGGGGCTTCATGGAAATATGCACCGTGGAAAACGTCCGACCCAAGTAAATTCTCAAGTTTGGTTGGGGGTATGTCCTGAAATATTTCGGCTCGCAAAATTCATAATCGCAGACTTGTCTATTATTAATGCTAATGTGAATATCCGGGAAACTGCAAATAGCTAGACCATTGCGAAAGAACGTAATGTGCAGTGTCGTGGCATTATTTCAACTAAACGACTTGCACCCATTATTGACTTAATATTTTGAAGAACCGTGACCTAGGCTATAACTATAAAACAAAATGTGGGACCTCTTGGAGGGATGCATCCTGCCAACTGATAAACTCCATTAATTTTAAATAATGCGTGATATATGAAAACATGATTTTTTTTAAATAAATGGTCATGATACCGTAGAACAAAATGTGCGTTTTCTAGAGGCGATATGCCCTGAAAAATTAAATTGCCATTCTATAACATTTACAATGGCCTACTTGCAGCTGTTATCGACCCCATGTGCGGAATATCTGGAAAAACCATGTGTGAGAGTTAATCCATTAGTGGTCCATGAGCCAGAATTGGTCACCGTGTATATAGGTCAGACGTTTAAAAATAAACATTAAAAACTTTTCGACCTGATTATTGTTAGACTAATCTGTGGCTGAAACCTGTTTTAGCCCCTAGGCCAGTGTTACGGGTGCCCCTAGGATACCGCAGGATCGTGATAGTAAACATTGTGTCGAAAATGGGCGAATATTGACCAAAGTGAAGCCGTTGATTGATGTAGGCCTACTGTATTTGCTTTACCGAAAAATTCAACATGGCGGTGACTGACAGCGATCTCGACGCCATGATCCGAAAAATGTCCCAACATTTTTTAATGACTGCGACATCTGAGCTGAGCATGCGGGCATGGAACTGCAATGTCACTGATTCTAAAAATACTATTTTCGACCTGATTATTCAGGGACAAGTCTTAGATATGACAGTTCAAAGAACGATTTTGTACGGGGTCAATCTGGCTGAAAGCTGTTTCAGACACTGTGGCTACAATCGTACCTCTTCTGACCACAGGGAGCTTTCAGATATTCTGTGAAACTCATGACCTCGACCTCCTTTGTTTTCACCGAGCTAATACAATGAAGTATGGGGGGGGGGGTTCTTATATAACCTTGTTTTCACCGAGGGACGTCACCGCGTTTCACAGAATTCTGTTATATCTTCCCTTAGCGATCCTAACCATTTCGAACGAGTAGTGAGATGAAAGGTCAAGAAAATCGTACTGAAAGAACATTATCACAATTTAAAATTTCATATCCCGTTGTAATATTTTCTGAAAAACATGAATAATTGTGGGATGCGGCCGAGTCCAGATTTTGGAAATGTTTTTTTCATTTACCCATGGACGGAAAATGCAGGAAATTTTATCTTGAGGTTAACTTTTGTCGTTGCAGAAAATGTGACCGAAATCAGCTTCCAAAAAGCTTATAATTTCGGTGAATTGTCCTGCGCTATAGCAAATGAATTTGTGAGTTTTCCATTGCACATTTTGATTCCACATGTGTATCGAGTTCTGTAATTTTCCTGAAAAAAATCGTATAAACTATATTTAAACCAAAAAATCCTATATTGCTAGCTTGAAAGTGGCTGGGACCCCTGGCATTAATTCAACGTCCATTCATGTCCTGGTGGGATCGGTGCTTGCTAATATTTAAGTCTCCACCCACTATGTGGAGGAGACTTATTGTTTTTGTGCTGTCTATTGTTATTATTGTCTTCAACTGATTGACAACATAAACGCTCTCCAGTCGCTAATATTCATCCGATCTTCGCTTTTTTTCTGAACACCCTCTGATGGATTATACTGCTTGAGCTCGAAAATCAGCTAATATGCTTATTCAAGATGCGACGTAAACGCTGTCCAGTCGCCAATATTATTCGAAAATCAGCTAATTTGTTTAGTCAAGATGGCCGCTATGGGCTAATTTGCAATCTAAGATCGACGTAAACGCCCTTCAGTCGCCAATATTCATCCGATCGTTGAGATTTTTTCCTGCATACGCTTCTGATGGATTGAGTTTTAAAATAAGCTAATTTGCTTATTCAAGGTGGCCTTCCTTACAGATAGACATGAATGCTCTGCAGGCGTCAATATTCATTCGGTCTTCGCAATTTTTTTTCTGAACACACTGATGGATTGCCCTGGAGGAGTTAAAATCAGTTAATTTGCATAATCTTAATCTTATTAATACATCAATCAGTAATGTTGCTCGACATTTTCAATGATTTATAATCTAGATGGGTTATTAGATCCTAGCCTAAATTGGCTGACAGAAAATAATCGGCACGCGTCGCATCCAACCGTCTGTCTATCTGCCAGACAATTTACACATCTCATTCTATTTTGTAAGGGACTATTCAACAAGGTAGTGGAGCTTTCGGTTAATCTGCCTTAGGCTAGAGCTGGGAAAATTTCTAAATATATATCATCTCTAGCACCTCAATATAAGTTCCATGTTTCAGAATATTATTACATTGTTTTTCTGCAAATAACATTTTGAAGTTTTTTATCATATGAATAGACGAGAGAAGAAAAAGAAACCTGAAATGTATCAATAGGGAGCGGTATCTTCTTTAAAAAAAGGTAAACGGTTGCTAAATTTTGAATTATGGTTGGTGGTTAAAATACTATTCATTATTTAAAAACAGAGTTTAAATTTCCTTGGTCTCACAATTTTTATTGTTTATTTTATATTTTGTCAGATGAAAATATAATTGTGGGTCGATCAGCATTATTCCTTGTCTAGTCTTAGTACTAAATTTCGAAAAACCTATTTTTATGCGTCTTTGTCGAACTACCCCATTCACGTTTTCTATTCTTCTCCAGTGGTGCGGACATTGCTGTATACGATACACACATACATCATAGTATGACCCGACTCACTTGCGGCCGGTTAACTTTTGGCATATACCCAGCCAGCACGAGACGTTAAACCAAACGTTGGTTTAATGCTGGCCCACCGTCTACGACGCTGGGCCATCATCAAACCAACATTGGCTTGTGATGTATCTGTCACACACCCAGCGGGGGCGGTATTTTGTGATCACAGGTTTTGGCCGTCCTTTCCTATTCACCTTATAATGGTGAACTCTATATTCACAGTGTCGTACGGTGGCTCACATTAACCGACTAGTCGCGCCTACAGTTGTTTTTAGTCCATTTTATCAGCCGTTTGAATTGCAGTTATTGGGAACAAAATTTGTTTCTAACCTTAATATTTGCAAATATTTGGTCTCAAATCAAGCAAATATGATTTATTTCAGAGAGACACAACTTCAAGTGGGTGAACATTCCCTATTATTTAATTTAGCGCTTTAAAGGTTAATGGTCACTAAGTTCTCTGTTTTAGATGACAAAATATCTAATGAGAAAGGACGGAAAAAAACATTGCAGATTTTTTTTTTTTTTTAATTGGACCTATTTCTGGAAAAAGTTAGAGGGCGATGGAACAAACAAACAATAAAAATAACCATATGTTAATGTTTTTCTTTCTTGAAATTATTTTCTTTCGTAATCATCTAATATGCTCATGTTGTTGTTTTTTTTTTGGGGGGGAGGGGTAATGCACAGCCTTAATCTAATTGGAGGCGATATATCAGCTAAAATCCCGGGCCAATGTTTAGATTTGATGGTTTTTAATCACTCAGATACATTTTGGAAGAAAAATTGACAGTGGCGTCAGATCCTAGAGGGTAGGGGCAGGAGGACAGGGGGGGGGGGACCACTTTTTTGTCTGATGGAAAAAGTAAGCTTGTCATCACGTAAAAAAAATCGTTGACTTATGGCCGCTTTGGCATATGATGGGAAAAGTCAGTTCAAATTCACACTTTACTTGTATCAGTGCGGGGGCAAACGTCTTACAAATTATGCAATCTAATAAGTGAGTCAATTTGAGGTACATTGTTTTTGGTTTTGAAAGTAAGTGACAAAAAGGATAAAAATAGGCCTATTACTGGTTTGTGGTAACTTTATGCAGGTTTGTCACAAAATTTCTAAAATAAAAATTCCTGACTTTTCACAGACTTTCCATGAATAAAAATGATGGAAAGTATTCATGACGCAAGTCAGGAGTGAAATGGGCAAGACTCAGACGCGAATCCAGGATCTGAAGAAAGGGGGCGCCGGGAGCTTTGTCACAATTTTTTTTGGGTGAATCTAGGGGACTTATAAGACAAACTTACTGACTTCTTCCTGAGTCTGCCTATTTTTTTTTAAAGTAAGGGTTTTTTCTTGACATTTCAAGTTTTTTTCATAAAATTTCTTTATTTTTATTTAAGGTTGAGTGCAAAGGAGCGTAAACAGTCTAAAACATCTACCCCCTGTCCGAAATAAAACACTTTTTACAATGACGTTCTTCAGAACTTAAGAACAATATATACTGTCGGTTTGGTAATATTTGCGAGGTTTTAATTTTCGCGAAGAGGGCAAATTCGTGAATTCAAGAATCCCGCGTTAGAATATCGCTACTAAAGAAAAATTAAAAGTCGCAAATTTTAAACTTCGTGAAAAGTCCCAAAATCAGAAATTCGCGAAAATTTAAACACATGAAAATTACCAGATTTACAGTATTCTAAAATAATCCAGATTTGCTTTTCTTTTTTAACTTTCCAGAACAAATTGAGTGTTTTCAACAGTACTGTTAGAAAAATTGCTCGGTCCCAGTCTTATATTATACCCCCGACCAATCAAAGAGTGTCACAATTTTTTTGGGGTAAATCTAGGGAACTTATAAGACAAACTTACTGACTTCTTCCTGAGTTTGCCTATTTTTTTTAAAAGTAAGGGTTTTTTCTTGACATTTCAAGTTTTTTTCATAAAATTTCTTTATTTTTATTAAGGTTGAGTGCAAAGGAGCGTAAACAGTCTAAAACATCTACCCCCTGTCCGAAATAAAACACTTTTTACAATGACGTTCTTCAGAACTTAAGAACAATATATACTGTCGGTTTGGTAATATTTGCGAGGTTTTAATTTTCGCGAGGAGGGCAAATTCGTGAATTCAAGAATCCCGCGTTAGAATATCGCTACTAAAGAAAAATTAAAAGTCGCAAATTTTAAACTTCGTGAAAAGTCCCAAAATCAGAAATTCGCGAAAATTTAAACACATGAAAATTACCAGATTTACAGTATTCTAAAATAATCCAGATTTGCTTTTCTTTTTTAACTTTCCAGAACAAATTGAGTGTTTTCAACAGTACTGTTAGAAAAATTGCTCGGTCCCAGTCTTATATTATACCCCCGACCAATCAAAGAGTGGTTAAGCCTGTCACATGACGAGATCAAACAATCACCGTCGTCATTCAGTTGTTATTCAAATTAGGGGGTAGAATACGAGACCAAGGGCCCAGGTCAGATCAATTTCTTTCACAGAATTTCATTACATGTCCAACTTCTGTGGAATACTTGTTAACATTTTCAGGGTAGCCGCCGCATGAAAATTGTGTGTGTAAAATTCCTTCACCCTGTTTAATGTGAATCTGGGTGTAATGTAAAATTGTGTGACTCTTCTGTACCCCATATAGGGTAGAGATATGTGTATTGTTCATGCCTAATGTCATATTTTGTGTGAATGAATATTCTGTACCCTAATATAGCTGCGGGGGTACTAGCCGTGTCGTCCTCTTCGAGGCCGTGGGTTGATGTATTTGCTTTACCCGAAAAATCCAACATGGCGGTGACTGAGAGCGACCCCAGGGTCCTAAAAATGTCCATATATTTTTATTGACTGTGCGACCTCTGAGCTGAGCATGCGGGCATGGAACTGAAATATTACTAATTCTGAAATAAGCTATTTTTTACCTGATTATGCCCCTATATTTTCTGATATGACAGTCCAAAAAAATGTCCCCCGATTATGTACGCGGTCAATCTGTGGCTGAAACCTGTTTCAGCCACTGGGGCTACGTGGGTACGAGTGCTCCCGCCCACATCCTACAACATGTGGTTCTGAATTGGTACAACGTCTTAAACGCATCACTGAATATGGTCTGATATTGCTGGAGCTCTGATGCAGTTTGTGCCATCGACTATGTCCCAAATGACAAATAAATGCTGGCCAGCGTCTTTGTGCTGAGCCATCGTCTACGACGGTGACCCAGCATTGAACCAGCATTGCATCACCTAGCGTTTGCTGGGAAATGAATACGAATATGGCCCAATGTTGGTTTAATGTTAGCCCAACGTCTACGACGCTGGGCCAACATTAAACCAACATTGTGTTATCACCTCGTGCTTGCTGAGAAATCTGACGTTGATAGACATTTCCATATCGTGCCGTGCGTGCACCCACCGCCTGCCAATTGTCTGTACATACTATACTCTTTATGTGACTGTAACCAGGGTAACCCTTTAGATACCTGATGGCATTAACCCTTTCAGGCCTGAATTTACAATTGTCAAGTGACTTCATAGAACGTGACACGTTCTCAGTTTGTTTTATTACATGGTCTACAATATTTGATAGCGTCCATTCACTATCAGAACATTTTCCCTGATGATCATGATTGGGAGAGAGAGAGAGAATATTTACGTCACTTTCTACACAATCATGACAATATATCGCGACAAAAGGAATTCCTTATCGACAGACCTCGAGGTTTATTTAGTGAACAGTACGTACATAGACATTACTGAACATTTCAGGCCTTTGAACAGTTTGAAGTACTGTATATGCCCAGCCTCGATGACACTCGACCAGACAAAGATTGGAATCAATCAATATTGCTTTACGTCGCTTTCTGCACAATCATGAACATATCGCGACAGAAGGAAGCCCTAAGTCGGGACTATGTCCTACTCTTATCCAATGACAATGGTTCTTTATAGTGCACAGTAAGCCTACCATAGACTGCACTGCACACTCTATGCCTTTGAAAAGCTTGGAGCACTATATGCACAACCTCGATGA
Source organism: Flabesymbios commensalis (assembly GCA_964017125.1). Classification (NCBI taxonomy): domain Eukaryota; kingdom Metazoa; phylum Annelida; class Polychaeta; order Terebellida; family Flabelligeridae; genus Flabesymbios; species Flabesymbios commensalis. The sequence goes on along the minus strand of OZ024914.1, from coordinate 12,602,988 downwards.
CAAACACTGGACCAGACCTGGCCTATTTATTATGACCTCGTAGCTCGCACAGCGAGCGATCTACGAGGTCATATTAAATAGGCCAGACCAGACCATGATTGAGACGACCTTGATTTCCACGCAAGTACGAGACGTTGATCAAATTTTGAATTTATGTTGGGGCAACGTCAAATGATCATGTATTGCTCTCTATCAGCACTATCAATGCTTTACTGGCTGTTTCGCTGTCCGTTTTACACGTTATAAACGAGCTTTACAAATTCTTTATTTTTTACAAATCATAGTGATGTATTATATATTATTTGGTGTAGTACCATGCACACCTGTAATATTTTTTTATTACTCAAAAACGTAACATTTTTAGGGCGCATACGACAGGGGGCGTTTTGTCCTCTTTGTCATTAGATGCGATATTTAATTTATTCCATCTGTATAATATTTTATTTCTCATCATGTTGTTTTTCTAATGACAATAAAATTCACTTTGAATTAAATTTTTTAATTGAATTGATAAATCTAATCACTGAGATGAAGGTTGCCAGTCAGTGAAAACAAGACAAACTCTCGGGTAGTTAAACGTGTCGCTTGTACCGAAAAGGTCGGTAACTCTTTAAGCACTGCATTACGCTTTCATTTCAAGCTAACATTGTGATTTTCAAAATGAAAATAACCCTGCTATAATTTAAATTTTCCACCAATTGAAGTCGCATCTCGCTACCGCATCTCTCAACTTCAAGTGGGTGAAAATGGTTTACATACATTTTGTTAAATTTTCAAAATTTAAACACTCATTTCCTTCCCACTAACAGTGATTTGATCTGAAAATAAAATGATTTACAAGAGATTATGGTCGCACCTTAAGGGTTAACTCTTATCCTGCTAGTTTATTTTTTTTAAATTTTCCACCAATTGAAGTCGCATCTCGCTACCGCGACCCACAACTTCAAGTGGTTGGAAATGATTTAGATTTGTTAAATTTTCAAGTCTTAATCACTCATTTCATTACCACCAGCAGTGATTTGATCTGGAATAAAATAATAAAATGATTTACAAGCGATTATAATCGTGAGTAGCGCCTGAAGGGTAACCCTTATCACCCTGCTTAGCCCGCTAAGTTTTTTATTTATATTTTCACTCACTTGAAGTTGTGTCTCGCTACCGCGACCCACAACTTCAAGCGGGTGAAAATTGCTTATATTTGTTTAATATGAGGCAAAACATTTGCAAATCTTGATGTTTAAACACACATTTCCTTCCCAATAACAGTGATTTAATAAGTTAATAAAACGAATTAGTGAGGACTGTTTTCGTGATCAGCAGGCAAAGGGTTAACCCCTTAATCACCAAATTATTCAATTTGAATTTTCACTCACTTGAAGTTGTGTCTCGCTGACGCGATCCACAACTTCAAGTGAGTGAAAATTATTCGGATTTGACAAAATGGAGTTCAACTCTTTTGAAATCGTGCTGATTGATGTCACATTATGGCTTTAACATGTTAAAAAGGCGGTACTGAATGTGGTAATAATTAAGTGAAAAACCGAATGTATTTGGCACCGGCGGTTGAAGAGTTAAAGGGTCACACGCACTGAACGTGTGGTTGTTAAAGGGGGTACAACCCCATGAACCCATCATCTCGTTTGATTCTCAATCTCAGTGGTAACCTTGCCAACACAAAAATGCAGGTTGTACACATATGTAGGCCACACATCAAACACTATACGTGAAACCGATGTTGCTACAATGTTGGACCAATGTCGTAGACGCTGGCCCAACATTGCAACAAGACTCGTATTTTCTGGACAGCGATCACTCAGAAAAGCGTAATCTTGCCAACCTGCCCAGAAGGAATTTGCCATTCGAGAGACAAGCACCTAATTTAACCTACACCATGCGGGAGATTGTGCACCTTCAAGCTGGCCAGTGTGGAAACCAAATAGGAGCAAAGGTAATACAGTTTACAGCATGAGACTCTTTTAATATAAAATAATAGGGTTTTAATATGCTACTATAGTCAGATTCACATTAAATTCATCAACCAGTATTATTGAATTTCACGGATTTCTTAGTCAATTCTCAACCACTTTTCATGAAATTTTACACACACTATTTTCCATTCATGTCGTGACTATCCTGAAAATTTCGCGAGGTTTTGATAAGTATTTGAGAAGGTAGACCATTTGACATGTAATAACATTCTGAGACGAAGCTAATGGGTTTCAAATTTATAGAGGGCAACATTTTTATTTATTTGCTACATTTCAAATGGTCTAACTTCGCGAAACTTTCAGGGGAGTCACGACGTAAATGGAAAATAGTGTGAGTAAAATGTCAAAATTGGTTGAGAATTGACTAAGAAATGAAATGAATCGGGCTTTAGGCCACCTTTGTGCACATATAGGCTAAACTGGGCCAGGAGAACCTCCTGAGGATGGTAAGATGATTGAAATGACACTGCCCTCCAGACACAGGATTCGAAATTCGAGCCCTGGCGGTCTGAGGCCGAGCACGCTACCTCTCGGTCACGGAGGCTCCCCACAATACTGACAATTCACACGTGGATGGGGAAGAAACATTTTTTGTTTCTTTCAAACCGCCGAGACCGGGAACCGAACCCCCGAACTCTGGCGTGAAAGGCAGCGGTGCTAACCACTACCCCAGGGCCCCCGCCCAATTGACTGAGAAATCGGCGGAAAGCATTCACCATGGTTAACGTTTTCACTACCATACATGACGGAAATTTCCGTCGTCATTCGTCAATGAACGTAACCATAAAATGACACAAATTTTCGTCAAATATATACTACATTTATGTATTTTTCGTCATTTGAAGCTGGAAATTGCGTTAGCAATTCCAGCTTCAAATGACGAAAAATAGAACTCGTACACCAGTATATCTGGATCCTGGCATGCACCCCGGCCTGGAAGTCAAAGGGTTAATGTGAATCCGACTATAAATGCTGAACTGTATACCGGATTCATAGTTATAACTGTGGTGAAAAATTTTCGCTGCTTTTGTCACAGTCATCATTTCTATGATTGTTGTGGTGTTTAAAATCTGATAAGTTTGTATACAAGGTCCCATCGTCGGCATAAATTATGGTTTTACGAATGCTGCTAGCTTTTGGGAAGTCATTTGTATAAAAAACAGAGGACCTAAATTGAGCCCTGTGGGACTCATGTTGAATATTTTTTACAACATCATCTATCTGGTGGAGGTAATGAGAAAAAAGTGAATTTTTATTTGATTATAAATGACGAGCTCCAAATTTTTTTTTTGATAATGCTTCTAAGAAAAATGTAACCATAAATTTCAACGACTGTAGTAACTTCCTGTAGCTGTAGCAAGTGAATGAAGTATTTGGTTAATTATAATTGTTAAAGGATCTAATATTTCAGATGTAATTGATTTGATCAAACTAGTTGATGAATTCCACACCTGATTTTGTCGACAAATTATCAATAATTTTGGATACAACATTTTCATCAACGAGTTAGAAGGAGAATGAAGAAAACGTGGGATTGTTGAGAAACTTCATATACGAATTCGGAGTAGGATATTTATATTTGATGCTATATCAGGACCAATATCTACAGAATATTTATTAAATGAATTTGCAATTACTTATATTTTATTTTTTTCGATTACTCTTATTTTATTGGGTAATATCATTCCAAGTGTTTTTATTTTTGGAAAATATAATGATAAAGTGTTTTTTGCAATAAATTCAATCAAGTTTATTCAGCATACTAGAATACTATACTATTTAAAAGTTTGATATATCAAATTATATCAAATAAATACATGAAGTACCCAATACAAGTAATAATATCACTGGAATATAAATAGTGGATCTACACCTATATAGGAGAGAAGCTACATATGATCCATTGGAGCCTTTGCTAGTAGTTCCCATCCAAAACTGTCTACCAACCATTTATATTAATATGATCATGATGAGCGGCAATTACAACACCAACATTTAACATGTTTAAAAAAAAACCATGAACAACAATCACTACTGACAAAACTCGTATTCATGTTTTCAAACATAAGTCGCTTTAAATTTATCATGTAAAGTAGAAACAATTCTATATAAGATGAAGTATAAAATATAAGATATAGTACTTACGACAAAGTATAAAGATACATAACATATCGTATAAAAGAATTGGAAACAAATATTAAAACTATAGAATTTATTAGACGGCAATTATATATAGCAATATTTAATAATAATATAATATAACAGTATATAGTAGTAAGTACAGAAAAAAAAGAAAATATAAGATTAGATATAAACACATGATAAATGATTGAAATTCTATATTTGATTGTCGACTAAAAATTCTTTTGAACATTTAAGGTCAACCGCAAATAGTGCGACTTTGCTGAATCTGGTGCAAAGTGGTAAATCGTTTATGTATAATAAAAACAAAAAGGGTCCGTGGGATACCTGAAGTGACTGGAAGCCACTCAGATAATGATCAGGAAATAGAACACCTTGTTCACGTCCTGAAAGATGGGACGTAACCCATTTAAACAAGCTACCCTTAAAACCATATCATTTCATTTTGTGTACCGAAAAATGATGTGGTACTAGGAAATCTAAATAAAGGGTATTAACGTTACCACAGTTATCGATATGTTGGCCTATCTCATGTAATGCCTGTGTAAGTTGGTTACTGTAGATTTTTCTTCCATAATTACCATACCTTACTAGCAATTGAGTTATTGGTCCCCCTTGCCCTTATAAACTAGACATATAGTTGCTCTTAATCATTCGGTGGCACAGTACCATCACGCAGAGATCTATTAACCCTTTAACCGCCAAATTATCCAATCTGAATTTCACCCACTTGAAGTTGTGTCCCGCTGACGCGATCCACAACTTCAAGTGAGTGAAAATTATTCAGATTTGACAAAATGGAAGTCAACTGTTTTCAAATATTGCTGATTGATGGCACATGTTATCTTTAACATGCTTAAAAGATGGTACTTAATGTGATAATAAAAAATGAAAACTCGAATATGACCGGCGGTTAAAGGGTTAAAGTGATGGGAATAAATGAGAAGAGAAACATTCAATATTACAGGTGATTCATCATCAGGACCACATAATGGTCTGTAGTATACCATGTATACCAGTTACTTCCCGTTCAGTTATGATAATGGCATTATGTTCTGGGCGTGGGTCAGTATCATGGTCATTACCAGCAGCATTTGAAAGGTTACTAAATATTGAATGAAACTTTTCATTAAAACCACTGCATCACTGCTTGTTACTTTTACACCATTATAAATCATATTTGACGGTATTACTCCACTGCCAGTGTTCGGTGGTTTATAGTGTTCAGTGCAAGAGGTTGAACATTTTAATGAATTAACTTAGCAGGATAAGGGCTAAATCAAAATGTGTTTTTTTACAAACCACAAGAAATTCCAAAATTGACAATTAATAACACAACTATATAATGTGTCGATGAATTTAACTCTTGGGACTCGTACTAAACAAGCATCTAAATTGTGGAAATGTAATAAATGTTCAACATATACCTCGACAAGTACATAACGTTAGTCCCTTTGGAATAAAATTACTTGGATTGCGTCTGCTCGGGTCAGCTCGCATAGTCGTCGCTCAGCCGAAAAAGCCATCTATACTATCAGAAATAGATAGTCTTTATATATTTCTGATACTATTCTAGTCAAGAGCTGGACTGGTGGCTCTCGCCTGCCAAACACATGAGTATCGACACATGAGAAGCCTCCGTCATTCTTAGGAAGCATAGCGAAAAGCTTTCTCCCATCAACTCAGCAATATAGGTTGCAGTAGTATCGATGATAAGACATGCATATTGAATGTTGGTATTATTGGGTTAATACATGTTGATTATGATAATACAAATATCACGCACAGGCCTGACATCCACAAGTACTTGTCCAAGTGCAAACATTATCAGTTAAAACTGTTTTGAAACTTTAAGTAATAAAAGCTATTCAGTTTACGTACAAAGCCATCCAATGACTGTTCCTGACGCAGATCCGTTGGTAATCTATTTCAAATACTGACCACTCGATTTGAATAGAAACTTTTAAACGTCTTAGTTCTGACTTGCCTCGGATGAAAGTGATCCGTTCTGACCTAATCGAAGTCTACTGTCAGGCTTGTAATCAATCAATCGATATGCGACAATGTCAGAAAACTCTTGACACAAATATTGATTTAAAAAGCTGTTTGATGTCTACCATTTCCCTGCGGAGAAACAATGGTAATATATTTAAATATTGACAGCGTTCCTTGTAATTAATTATTAGATAATCAAGTGCATATCTAGTAAAATTTCGTTGAATTCGTTCTTGAATTCTGGTAAAGGGTAACCAATGCATACTGGGGCAGAATCTTCTATAATAGGCTGTATTAGGGCTTTGTAAAGATTGATGGATACAGAGGCTGGAGCTCTATAACCTAGCAAGCGTCTAATCAAACCATTGACTTTGTTACATTTGTTTATAACATTAGAGATATGGTTATTAAAAGCAAGACTTACCAACTGTGACCCTAGGTCGTTATAACATGTTACATGATACATTTTCTAATATTGTTCCATTTAGATGGTAGTTAAATACAATATGTTTTTTGTTTCTTGTGAATAAAACTACCTTAAATTTAATTACATTAAAACTTAATTTCCAGACCTGACTCTATTCATAAAGACTATTTAAATTGTGTTGCAGTCGCTCACAATCATCTACATTATTAACTTTCCGGAAGCATTTTGCATCATCGACGAATGAGGATGGTACTGAATGTTCAGTGCAGTCTGGCATGTCATTTACAAAAAGTAGAAATAATAATGGACCCAGTATGAATCCTTGTGGCACACCAGAGTATGGATCCTTGTGGCACACCAGATCTGTCAAACTCAAATGAGACTCCATCCAGTACCACTCGCTGAGACCTGTCTTCCAAATAATCGCTAATCCACAAATTGAAGTAATTTACCAGAAAAACCAAGCTTGTGTAATTTGTGATTAACATATTGTGATCCACTGAATCAAATGCTTTTGAAAAATAAAAAAAATATCGTATTAGTTTGTTTACCTTCTTCAAGATGTTTCCCAATTACATCATAGGCAGTTAACAATTGTGTCGTACAAGATTTCACATTCCCACTCATAAATCCATGTTGATTTGTATTAATTAATGGTTCAACAACTTTAAATATATTATTGTAACTATATCTCTTCATAACCTTGGATACTATATATAAAAGTGAAATTGTTCTGTAATTTGAGACGTGTGATTTATTAGCATCTAACCCAGATAATATTTTTTGAATCTGTAAATGATCAAATTCAATAGATGATAAATTTATGTTTTCGGTTCTCGTGTTTTCAACGTTGAGGTGGGTGTGAGAAATATCCTTATTAAAAACATATTGAAAATATTTGTTAAATAAATCAGTTTTAGCAGCTATATCACTGTATTCTGAAATACCATCAGTTAGAATATCTAGTATCGCTTTTGATTTTGTTTTCTCATGAAAAAAAGACCAGAATCGTTTTGGATTTGTCTTAACTTTGTCACTCGAATCTTCTACAAAGATTTGATAATTATGTTTAATTTTTTTTTCTGATTTTTTCGCAACGTTTTATAATTGGTCCAATCATTAGATTTGGCACAGCGCTTAGCTCGACGCCATGCTGTCATTTTGATGTGGCTAAGGTGGCGCACTTCGCTGTCATTTCGTAGCGATTTGCCTTCACCTTGACACGGGGAATTGTGGCAGACATAAACTGCTCTAGTAATCCCAACTATTCACCCCAAGCCTCGTTCACATCGGTAGCATTGTCTATTATTGCACAAAGATCAGCGTCTGCCATTTTGCTTCTCAACCACTGGGCATGTTTATAGTTATAGATAAGCCGCTCTTTACTTTATTCCGTGGCTTTGATATGAAAAGTGAGAAGCTTAGAACAGCATGGTCAGTTGGAAATATACAAGAAAATTCAGAAATAGGTGATATCATTTCCGTATTATTTGAAAAAAGAAGATCCAATATATTGCCTGCCGAATTAGAGATCACATCATTTATTTGTGTGTGACCAAATCGTACTTCAAAACAATTACCACCACCAGAGCCTAAGGTTGACATATTATTATCTGTCCAATCAATTGATGGAAAATTGAAATCTCCTATAACACACACGTTATCATACTCGTTACGTACGGCTTTTAAGGTATATTATAGCACAAAAGACGGGAGGCCTGTAACATAGTACAATAGCTACTTTTTTAACATTGCTGACTAGCATGTCACACACCATTATCTCACAATCCGGCTCTAAGTCAGCGCGACGACGCGAGATAATTTCTTTAGATGCCATTAGAATACCGCCACCTCTTTTATGTTGAATAGTACGTTCTCCATCTTTGCGATAAACAATGTAATGCTCCGGGAACAGTTCACTGTCCAATATTTAGCCAGGTCTCCCGTTATTCCATAAATATCGCTCTGACTAAAACCGTTTTTAGAATAGAAATCTTTTGTCATGAGTAATGGCTCTGGAGATGCAGATGACTTCTGAAGTTGACTTAGTTGTACTGGATGACACTACAACCGTGTAAATCTTGATAAATATACCAAAATGTGTGAACACAAATCTGAACGCGTCTGCCTTACTTAGGACCACAACAGTTGTATAATTGGTCTCGACTTAAAGCAGATTGATGTTATGGTCACCTGTCAAAATGATTTCATTGTCATATTTTTCTGAATGTGTTAAGGAAAGACAATGTTCATTGCGTTCTCGAGGAGGTATGAGTTTCTTTAAGTCTTCTGTTTCGACGAAAAAAACTTCTCATGTTTTTGTGTGTTGATCGAAAGGCACTAATTTATGTTTGTAATATTCTTCCAGATAAACTGCCAAGCCAGTATGGGGGATGCAAATTTCAATAAGGGTATATCCTGGCATCTGAAAAAGTGTCAAATTTGAGTTGTCGGTCAAACCAAATTTCTTGAATACTTATTGCGTTAACTTTAACGTGTTCAGATTTTAAATTTGCATGCCCCCGACCACGAACATATATTATTGACAACACATATTAAATTATTAAAATTGCGATGCAGACTACTTTTAGAACCATGCAGACACCGACTGCTTCTTATATTCTGTGGAAGGGTATACTGTTAAAGAAGGATTGTCTGAACGACGTTGTTTTGGAGGCCTTATGGGAGAAGATGCAATTTGCACTGGTAGATCGAAAAGTTCTTCCAAGTCCATTTTTGTCTAAAAATCTTGTAATTGTACCTCGTACAATCCAACTATTTATAATATGCATTTATAAAAGAATATTAGATATCTGAACATCTCATCGAAATGTTAGTGATAACAGATTAAGTTGGTACATCTATCATTATATTTTACATGGGATATTTCAGTATATAACATGTAGCTGCCCGTTGGATGAGTTCTAGTGAATGCATTTCATTAAAGTTAAATGGGAGACCAAAAACTGTATGGAGCATTGTTCAAGGTTACTGCGGACAAGTGTACTGTACAAGTGAGCTGTAACATTTATAGGAGCTTTGTAACCAACAGAACGTTTTCTCATCCCCATCATTATGTTACATTTGGATAGTAATGTATTTATACGATAATTCCATGACTAATTACAAGTAACACAAACACCAGAATATTTCATACAGCGCACCCCGCTAACTAGTATATCGTTGATAGAATGATAGTATGATTAAAAGCAATAGGAATTTTCTACCTGGTAACAGATAGGCCTAATAGGTACATTTCTCGAAACCTAATACAGTACATTTCTCAAAACGTATTTTAATCTCCAACATATAATCATGATGAATCATATACATTATTTATATCACGTCCTCACAACCATTTTGAGCCTTTTATGTATCCTTCAAGCAACAAAAATGAAATTATCCTCACCATACCAGATTTACATAAATTATCTTTTGATTTAAATTGCACAAATGTACTTCATTTTTATACACTTCGAAGTTGTGGGTCACTCGAGACGCAACTTTAAAAACATCCCAACGCTATTCACTGCTGTGGACACTGCTGTTTTTTCTTTAAATTCATTTTTATACATATCAAATTATAAACTTTTCAGTTCTGGGAGGTGATCTCTGACGAGCATGGCATCGACCCCACAGGTACCTACCATGGTGACTCTGACCTGCAGCTGGAGAGAATCAACGTTTACTACAATGAGGCTACAGGTAAGGATATTCTGCTACTTGAACTGATGTTTAGTTACTTTATTTTGTTTAAATAACTGTAGTTTTAAAGTTTCTTTCAAAATTGTAAAAACATATGACTACTGAATCTTAGGGCTGGTCGATCAGTTAAATATTGTTCTTTTTTTATTACTTTCATCGGGGACTGTGTAACATGGTTTAACACCTCCGCTAACTGAATGCATGTTTGAATTCTTAGTTACTTTTTGTTTCTTGTTTTAAATAATAAAACGAAATTCAATGCTTTGAATAAAAACATTATAATGGGCAGTAGAATATACAGCCTTTCGACCTTGTTTAGCCGTAACATTTTCATTATGCACCTTGCCTACATATACAGTGTATAAACATGCACATGAACATGATGACCATTAAGTGTTGTAGAGCTATTTTAGTCAATATTGTATGCTTTCTGTAAAATCTCCTGTGTTTTCAGGAGGCAAATATGTGCCCCGTGCCGTGCTGGTGGATCTGGAGCCAGGTACCATGGATTCTGTCCGCTCTGGACCTTTTGGTCAGATCTTCCGTCCAGACAATTTTGTATTTGGTCAGAGCGGTGCTGGTAACAACTGGGCCAAAGGTCACTACACAGAGGGAGCTGAACTCGTAGACTCTGTTCTTGATGTGGTTCGTAAGGAATCGGAAGGATGTGATTGTCTGCAAGGATTCCAACTTACACACTCACTGGGTGGTGGTACCGGCTCTGGCATGGGTACCCTGCTCATCAGCAAGATCCGTGAGGAGTACCCTGACAGAATCATGAACACATTCTCCGTTGTCCCCTCACCAAAGGTAAATTTGTTTGTGAATGTCTTGATATTTTCCACCGGTAGGTGTTCTAATTGTCATTATTTTTACTAACATTCTATACGTCTTTTGAAGTTCTACATTGCTTTCGTTGTATGTTCTAGGTATCAGACACTGTTGTAGAACCCTACAACGCCACCCTGTCTGTACATCAACTGGTGGAGAACACAGACGAGACATTCTGCATTGACAACGAGGCTCTGTATGACATTTGCTTCCGTACCTTGAAGCTGACCACACCTACCTATGGCGACCTGAACCATCTGGTATCTGCCACTATGTCTGGTGTTACATCATGCTTACGTTTCCCTGGTCAGCTGAACGCTGATCTCAGGAAACTGGCCGTCAACATGGTACCCTTCCCCCGTCTCCACTTCTTCATGCCTGGCTTTGCTCCACTCACATCCCGTGGCAGTCAGCAGTACCGCGCCCTCACTGTACCTGAGCTCACTCAGCAGATGTTTGACGCCAAGAACATGATGGCTGCATGTGATCCACGTCATGGTCGCTACCTCACAGTGGCAGCCATGTTCCGTGGTCGCATGTCCATGAAGGAGGTTGATGAGCAGATGTTGAACGTGCAGAACAAGAACAGCAGCTACTTCGTTGAATGGATCCCCAACAACGTAAAAACCTCCGTTTGTGACATTCCACCAAGAGGACTCAAGATGTCTGGTACCTTCATTGGTAACAGCACCGCAATCCAGGAGCTGTTCAAGCGTATCTCTGAGCAGTTCACAGCTATGTTCAGGCGTAAGGCTTTCTTGCATTGGTACACTGGAGAGGGCATGGATGAGATGGAATTCACTGAGGCCGAGTCCAACATGAATGATCTGGTGTCCGAGTACCAGCAGTACCAGGACGCCACAGCCGAGGAGGAGGGAGAGTTTGACGAGGAGCAAGAAGAGGAAGAAGCTTAAAGTTGTAAACGTTAGCTTTGTGTGCCACATCAATGAGGGAAATATGAAGACATACCTACCATACCATTATTGTATGTTTTTAGAGAGTATGCTCAATTACAATATACTATGACTGAATTGAAGGGAATTAAGTGATTACATAATGTTCTGTAATTTTCAAGTTATCATTTTGATTAAATTAAGCATAGACAAAACTATATCTTAGGTGGGTGGGGTGACCATTTGAGGTTAAAAGTCAGTGTTTTTTATCCGAACAAAACAAATGTATTTGTTTCCCACATTTTTATCCAAGTAAATTAATTAGTCAAAATGTTAAAACGTGATATGAATGTTAAATTGTTGTTATATCAGATAAAATTAAATAGCTCCCTAAATTGTGTTTTAGTATCTTATTCAGTAAAGCATAAGGTGATATACCTATGTACAGATGATATACTTATGCATTTAAACTATTTTGGATGTGTATGTATCTCATTGAATCTATTCGTCATTCAAACTTTTTGTCGCTCAAAAGTACATTGCACCTTTTTGAATTCCCAGTGCAAACTTGGATATTCAAGTATAAATGAACTAAAATACCTTTAACAATTATGTTAATAAAAACGAAAATCCCATGGGTCGCATTAAAAAAACACCAATATATAGATAATAGTTGATCAGCCTACAAATCGCCAGTATCTTTGTTGACCCTTCTACTAATTCTGAAAGATGTTTCTCGATAATATTAAACCATAAAGCGACGGGTCTTATAATTAATTATTCACCCACTCGCAATTGTCTCGCTACCGCGATCTACAATTTCTCAATCAAAATATTGTATATGCTAATGCTGCAAATGTAATGCTCAGATTCCGCACTGAAAGAATTAAACAAATTATTATTGTCGTAGACCCATATCATTAAGTATTCTGAGAAAATGCTGATTTCAAAATGAAAAAAATAACCAGCTTTGCATATTTAAAACAAAAAATATATCTTGTGTTGTAAGAGTAAAGGTATATAAAAAAACCTTTTTATTAACAAGACACCATCACGTGTTGTGATTTAGGCGGAAAGTTTTTAAAAGAACTATATTGTAACAGTCTCTAGCAAAACCATTAGCCGATATAATGATTATTTATGAGAAATACATGCCTGTATTTGTAATAATATATAGCAATGTAAAAACTCAAATTAGACCGGATAATGCACCACGAATTGTTTTTATTTGAAGCAAAATAAGTTAATGATCATGCTCTGTATTTCAACTATCCATTCCGGATTTGATGACGTGTAACAATAATCTGGGTGTAGAATATTAATTACGGTTTTCAATGAATCAGATACTCCGACCACATGCCTGCCCGTCTGTGTCTGGTACTGCACTCCCAATTTATATCGGCAAACTAGGTTGTTGTTGTTATTGTCAGGCCAATGAAGCTGGGTTAATGTTGGGCCAGCGTCTACGCCGCTGGCCCAACATTAATCCATCATTGGATAATATATTTTTTAGCAGAGTGTAATGACGGACGTTTGTAACACTAGATTAGTAGGAACATGATCCCGGCATGCATGCACATATATTCGGTATTGATTAACCCTTGCAGTGCGGGGACCGACTTAAGACGTCAGATTCTAACGTCTAAAGTAGATGATGGCACTGAAAAATGTCCGTAGTCCCATAACATAGATATTTAAATGAACCAGAAAGAGCCAAGACATTTCTGATGATTTCAATATGAATATAACCCTTTGTTTTCCTGGTTTATATATAATATTTTGGCGATATAAGGGTTAAATGTTAGGCCAGGGTCTCCGATGATGCAGCAACATTAAATTGATGTTGGTTCCACTTTTCATGACTGCTGGGTGGGTGCAAGATAAGCTACTAATTGCATTCTTTATATGCAATGACTAACATAATATCGATGAATGCAATGCCAGCTGGGTGGCCCCATCGTGGATGCTCATCAGTGGTTGTAAACTAAATTATGCACATTGGAATAATTTATTTAAGCAAATTATTTATAGAATAAGCTTTTTTAAGGTAACAGGCTATCACCAAGTTTTTTAATCTAGCATAATAACATGGATGTAATGCCAGCCGATCCAAATTTTATCGTGATAGCTCATCAGTGGTTGTAAATGTGAGCTCAATTATGCACGGCCGCACATTGAATTATTCTAATTGAAACGATAATAATTATTTTCAAAGGGACAATCACACCACTAAATCTTAGGAATGTTTCTCAGCTACATTTTCAAAATGCAAAAAAGTCCAATTTATGGCTGAAATGCTTTAAAATTATTAGTATTTTAACAATAACAAATTAATGGAAGTTTATCTTCTATTAATGAACCAGGTCAGTTCGGACTTTGTCACAAACATGACTAAATCGTGAAGGTGGTCTGCTCATTGAATGCTACAATATTAAGTCCTACAACGCTGAAATATTTTTTGTGTAAATCATGGAGACCAAAAGGTTTTTTTTACAATTTGAAGTCTACATAAATATCCCGGCTAGATCTTCCCGCTTTATTTAAATACCTATGTTATGGGTCTACGGCCATAATAATTTTTTAATTCTTTCGGCGCGGTGATCGTTTTTAGATGTCAGAATCTGACGTTTGTAGACGTTAGATTCTGACTAAGTCGATCCCCGCGCTGCAAAGGTTGAATCAATATCGAAACATAAACATATGGCGGCGACTCTGATGTTGTGTTAAACGCTACCACGCAGGTGATTACGAGTTCTCATCCCGCTCTAATACTTCAACGAAACAAGATATTTCTTCCCTGTCCACTGACACTAAGTGGACATTTGAAAAGTGCCACTGAATTTTATACCTAGGTCACTTTTTAAAGTGACACAATCAGGTTGAAATCATCAAAAAATCAGTATGTTTTTATGGCTCCTTGATATGTCCATAATATGACAACATAGACTAGAATTGTGTATGTTTCTTTTAAATTTTGTGTTGCCCTTTTGCTAGTTAAGCGAGAAATAAGGACGAAATTTAATTTCGGACATGCATGTTCAAATTAATAAATACTGTAATAACTGATAAAGGGGCTTTCGGCACACTGGCCACGCTGCCAAATCAGCGCTAAATTTAAAAGACTTCCGTAACTGTTATAGTCTACGGTTATGTTTACATCTTATGGCCGAAATAAAAATACTGATTTTGTTGATGATTTTATCCTGATTGTGTCGCTGTAACTATCTGTGGCAGCAGGGCAGACACATTGCACATGTGACATGCTGGCAGGGAGTGAATCTGATCAGCTCCCTTCGGGGAACTACTGTCCCGATATCGACCGGCCCCCCTCACAACTATCCATACTGCCTCGAGTATAACCAGCGAACACGAAAAATTGACACAATGATGTTTTTTTAAAGCTGCTCCATCGTCTGCAACGCTGCCGCAACATTAGTCAAATATTGGCTCAGCATTCAGTGTTCGCTGAGTAGCTACCACATAATACAGATATGTTGGTTTGATATTTATATCTATTGAGCTCCATGCACTTCGAGGTGTCCCATTTTTATATCTTCCGTATATTTACCTATTATTACTGACGTTTAAATACCCACGTTAGGGCATTATTTCATTAAGATGTAAATTTGTCATTATAAAATAAAATACAACTGATGGTGGTGTAATCGTGGCCACAGTTTACATAACGTGAAACCTCGGCTTGGATTCGATTATTTATATGCTGTAAATAACCATAATAATAAACTAAAATGTTAGCTTCTGCAAAATAAGACAACGCCATGTATGAGGTATAGCTACGTCGGTGGCTGGATGAGGAGCATGAGATTTTTTTTTCATTTTCATTTCATTTGATCTATTTCGTGGGCACGAAATACCAATTAGTGCCAGCGAAAAAGTAATTTGTGGCCACGAAATAGTATCTCACGAATTTTTTTCGTGGGTACGAAATAAAGCAAATGAAAAAATAAAAGTATAGGTGACCGTGCTCGCCAGTAAAATGTCCTCCTGTGTGAGCTGTAGGGACTGTTTGACACGCCCTCCCAGAAAACACGACCTGTGCAACAGATTATGTTTTAATGTTGAGCCAGCGTCCAGACGTGGCCCAATTTTGACACAACACTAATATAACCCTGATCAACTTCATACAGACTATATCCACTGCTGCATGGATCGCTTCCATACACGGAATGCCGCCTGCAGCATGCGCCAAAATTAGAAACGCCATAAATAGGTGCACTATGTGAGATTCCATATAGGCACGGTCAGCTTTAGCATAGGGACGCAAACGCGGCAAATTTAACAAGGAACGTATATACGGTTTCAAGCATATTTTAAATCAATAGAAATATCACTAAATTGGATAAAATATGTTTTGATAGATTCTTAGTCAATCCAATAATTCAATATTGGAGATGTCTATTTTTCCCATTAAATATAAATAGTTTTCGTCATTTGAAGCTGGAAATTGCGTTAGCAATTCCAGCTTCAAATGACGAAAAATGGAAGCAAACAATTCAACAGGAAAGGGGTTGTTGGTCTATACATGGAATGAATGAACTTGGCTACTTCTGGCAAGCCAATTTGGGCGTGAAATGAAATGAATGGGATGCTAGGCCACCTTTATCACATAATAGGCTAAACTGGGCAAGGAGCTAGAATCACCTGAGGATGGTGAGATGACACTTTCCTCCTGACACAGGATTTAAAATTCGAGCTCTGGCGGTCTGAGGCCGAGCACGCTACCTCTCGGTCACGGGCGTTCCCCACAATATTGAATCTTTACGAGTGAGCGGGGAAGAAACATTTTGTTTCTTTGAAACTTGATCTGCGGCGATCCGCGACTAATTAGGGCGAGGGGAACCTCTTTATCATGGATCGGATCACACTTCTCACCAGACACAAGATTCGAACCCTAGCGATCCGAGGTCAAGCTCGTTACCTTTCGGCCATGGAGACTCTTTGTAATACTGAATCTCTACAAATAGACAGGGGAGAAACTTTTTTTCAAAGTCAAATAAATAACTCGATCACTAAAAACTCGTAGATCTGTGCATTTCGTACATTGGGCGGATCCACGAATATATTGTTTTTTTTTGTGACTGAAGCGGTCGGCTCCGATGGCTTATTCGGTCTGGTTGTGGTTTGAAACTCAAGAGGTACTGGGTTCGAATCCCGGCCTGATCGTATATTTTTCATCGGGGTTGTGCATATACAGTGTTCCAAACATTTCAAAGGCCTTGAGTGTGCAGTGCTCTCTATTGCACTGTGTACTATGAAAAACCTTTGAAGTCAGAAGTCAATTGATAAGAGTGGGGCATGATAGTGTAAAAAGCGATGTAAAGCAAAACTCCCTCACTCATTCTTGATTGAAACAAAAGGGTTGGGTGTGGAAAGTTAATTCTGAAAGCGTATTGCTTGCCGTATTGCTAGAGGAGAATGACACATTCCCAGCTTCAATATAATGTGTTCCGACGACAAAAACTTGGATTGTGGTCAGCAATAGCCATGATACCGGCACCGCGAGGATAATTTACACAGATTCCCATCCAATCAGTCCCTATATCAACCAGGGCCAAAGGTTATTGTTTCATATACTCTACTTTACAGGCGACGACATTGCTTGAAAAATCGTTTAATATGAAATGGCACACGCTTCCCAACCGTGATTCGTAAAAAAATAACTTGTGTTTATTCTCATCACAATGTAGATCATAACCTTAATAACAATACTCCGCTCGCGCATCAGATGACTTGAATACCTCTGTTATGGGTCTACGACAATTATCAATATTTTAATTCTTTCAGTGCGGGGATCGTCTTCATACGTCAGAATCTGACGTCTACAGACGTCATATTCTGACGTATGAAGACGTTCCCCGCGCTGGAAGGACTACGTGTTTTTTCGAGTGCTAGTTTAGTGTTATTAAAGTAACCTCGAATTATTTGGTATTGCAAACATGGTACGACCTTTATTGGCTGAAAGCCCGATAATTTTGTCTGTATTCGTAGTAATTTTTAAATATTGTATTCGTGCTATTTTTAGAAAAAATAAATTAAAGAGAAAATGATAATTTTAGGACCTCCATTTTTAGCTATCATAATACTGTTCAATAATTTGTTTATACATTTTCAGTGATAATAATGCTGTGAATGTACTAACTAATGACATATAAAACAGCAAAAAATCATCTCGATAGTAAGGCTGATATAGTTAAGTCAATCTGAATCAATACATTCATGTGACGATCTGGTAGTTCTGCTCTTGAAATGGTCATAGAGCACGTGGTGAAATGTAATGTTTTAAGGGCTATTAAATGCTGCGCATAAGCATATATCGAAAATTAAAGTTCATTTCATAGTTGGATGTTTATTTATGTCTTTCAGACAATTATTTATTTCGCAAAGAAACTGGAAATATTTATTTCAAAAATACTCCTCTCTTCCTGGCAATTCAATGGTGACCCCCTAATTACAATCATATAAGCCTGTCGTTATATTATTATCATAAAACATAATCAGAGCACATCTGCCAGAAGTCATATAATTAGTGCTGAAGGTTCCAGGTTATGTGCATTTATATCCAATATTGGCTAAACGGAACTGCCATTATTTTAGGCGCATGTATGAAACTGGATGGTAGACCAACAAACCACAGCATCCGATTAAAAAAAAACATAGCATGGAGCCATGGACACATGGTACAGCTGCGATCGGCCCGACGTAAAAGCCATTATATTAGATTCTGACGTCTATAGGCGTCATATTCTGAGGCGTCAGATACAGACGTCAGAAGCCTATGGGGGGGGACCCCTGACGTCAGAATCGACAGAACCCAAATTTCACAATTTTAGAATCCAGCCCATAGGACATTTGATTGTCACGACTTTGGGCTTCCTCTTGTCGCAATGCTGCCACAATATGAATAAAGTGACGTATAGAAATATTAATTCTCCCACTGACGTGACAACGCACCTGCAATCTGTCTCTCTTAGTTTTGTCGCCAGACAGGTTTTGCACTAGCTTCGTAATTGTTCGTCTGATTGAAATCGATCCATCACCAAAAATGGTCAGATAAATCCCCAGCTTTGAGGCCGTGCTGTGCCAATGCTGTACATGCTACTATAACTCAAGACTGGTTCAATGTTAGTCCACCATCACTGACCCAGCACCTTGTCAACGATTCTTGTTTATCGGTTCATTATTCTAATTCTCAAGTTAATTTGTGAATTTGAGCCTCGATACATCTGTGAGTGTAGTGTGTATCCTACATACACAAGACGTGAACCCAATGCTGGGTTAATGTAGGCCCGTCGTCTTCGACGCTGGCCCAACATTAGTCCAGCATTGGGACAACGTCTCGTATTTGCCGGTAATTGTGAATTTGATCCTCGGTTTTGGCTACCTGTGTGTGTGTTATGTATCCAACATACCGGCCACCTGACAGCTTAATTGGACAACCCAAAGGTTAGATATGGCGGAATAAATATTTTGACGTAGATAGGGGTATACACATAATACATGGGTTAACCCCTTAACGTGTTTCATCACGTAAATTGGAACGAAATGAGCATTTATACAAGATTGACGAATTTTTCGTGTTAAATTAAACAATTATGAGTAATTTTCATCCACTTAAGGTTGTGAGTAGCAATAGCGAGACATAACCTTAAGTGGGTAAAAATTTAAATTGTTTAATTAAGCAGTATATACGAATTAAGTCCCACCAAACGCGGGACCCAATATTGGTTATTGTTGGGCGAAGGCGGTGTGACAATATTAAACCTCAAATGGTTTAAAGTATACAAGTCGGTGAATTTACCATGCTGGGAGATCGATCTACCGACTCGCGTATTTTTTTTGTCTTGTGACACATGATGCACATGGCTTTATAAAATCTGATCCCCAATAATTGCCCTTAAATCAAAATATGTCTATGCACCTGGTGAAAAATATGCTATGCCATGCAAGTGTCTCCTACAGAATATAATATGAATTGGAATTTTTAAAAGACCCGTGTACCCATATAAATTAATTTAATTAATTTGCTTTAAATGATTTTATTTTTTTTTATTAGCCAGATATATACGGACTAAAACAAAAAAGCTACACGTATCTTGTTAACAGGTTAAGTACAGATCAGCTTTATCAATATATAAAAAAACATGTGCCTGTAAATAGTGTTATTATTGGCTATGCAACCAGCTAGCCATTATCTCCAACCCTGTCCCAGCATTGGGGCAGCATTGAATCAAGTTCTCGTTTGATTTGGAATTGCATGCAATGGCCTTAATGACACCAGACGTGGTCACAATGATGGTTTAATATTGGGCCAGCGTCGCAGACGTTGGCCCAATGATAAAACAACATCGTGTCAACATCTCGGGTACGTTGCCATAATGTTTACTTAATTAATTAACATTAAAACTACATTGGGGGTCATCATATCGTATGAGTCGTATCGTGTGCTCATTAGAGGGGGCGACCGTTCAATCTCCAGGGGGAAGGGGGGGCTGGAGTTTTTGTCGCGGTCAAATTATTTATTTCAACCCGGCTTGGCGGCGCGCTGATTATTTTGAATTTTATTACATGATTATATAGAACAGTTCTTAAAGTAAATTATTTATTTCACTTTCGAAATTATCTTTTTAAAAAATACTTCACCTCCCCCAACCCTCCCTTATGATAATTTATGCGGTTGCTACCAACAGATCCCTGCAGCCTATTAAAGCCGTCGTGTCGTCAGGCGTCCGTTACAAGTGACAAATCCAGCCGCCGGATACATCCTCCAGAGTCTCCGTCCCCAACACACTAAAAAAACAACATGAGAGAAATCGTCCATCTTCAAGCTGGCCAGTGCGGCAACCAGATCGGAGCCAAGGTAAGAGAAAATTGCAGAATTGAGCCACCCCCCGCCAGTAATACACCCAGGGATTTTCTGGACGTGTACTTTAACTGCGTAAACATGGTAAAGCAAGACCCCTTCCGCTCACGAACACTTACATGGTTGAGCCGACATACGGACACTATCAAGTAGAACTGTCCACAACCCAGTAAACACAAAACATCTGTATAACATTTATACAATGTTGGACTAACGTCTAAGACGTTGGGGCGACGTTGTATAAATGGTATATACAAATGTTTTGTGTTTACTGAGAAGTAACGAAAAATCGTCTTACTGCTGTAGCCCCACGCATTCGGCATTATCAATACAATTTGTTTGATTTTTTTGCAGTTTTGGGAGGTGATCTCTGATGAGCATGGCATCGACCCCACAGGTACCTACCATGGTGACTCTGACCTGCAGCTGGAGAGAATCAACGTCTATTTCAATGAGGCCACAGGTAAATATATTCAAAAACTTATTGTAAATAGTTAATTTAATATAATATTTACAAACTCACCAAATTCACCATCGGCGCATTAAATCTCATTACCATCTCTGTCCTCATCTTACACCTGAGTTGAGTGAAGCATGTGAGGGTAAAGTGCCATGCCCAAGGACACGACATTGAAACAATGTTCCAACATTGAGAGGGGAGAAACATGATATATCTCTGAAAATCCTGCACCAAGCGGGTTTCGAAACCGACGACAGTTAGCGTCAATAGCAAAGCACCACGCTCTGTCCATTGCGCCACGTACTTCTCTAATAGCTGCTTACAAAATTATATGATGTCATTTTATATGGGCCTACATTCTGACAGGTTTAATAATCTCTGTTATTTCAAAAAAAATTGGGCTTATTATTAACTGAAGCTTACTTTAGTCATTCGAATATTTTGGTGAATGAATAACAATATTGGTAATAGCAATAACTGCTAATTCATAATTTTTTATTGTTTCAGGTGGCAAATACGTGCCCCGTGCCGTGCTGGTGGATCTGGAGCCAGGTACCATGGACTCTGTCCGCTCTGGACCTTTTGGTCAGATCTTCCGTCCAGACAACTTTGTGTTTGGTCAGAGCGGTGCTGGTAACAACTGGGCCAAAGGTCACTACACAGAGGGAGCTGAACTTGTAGACTCTGTTCTCGATGTGGTTCGTAAGGAAGCTGAGAGCTGTGATTGCCTTCAGGGATTCCAACTTACACACTCATTGGGTGGTGGTACCGGCTCTGGCATGGGTACCCTGCTCATCAGCAAGATCCGTGAGGAGTACCCCGACAGAATCATGAACACATTTTCCGTTGTCCCCTCACCAAAGGTAACGTTTTAAGAACAAATTCCTCATAACCACACTGCAGTTTTTATCTAGTTTTCAGGTACCGTTTTGCTGATACCAAATCATAATTTATCACGTATAAGATATTGCAATGCTTAACAATGTAATAACGTTTTCATAAACTAAATATTGCCATGTTCTCTTCTGCAGGTATCAGATACAGTTGTTGAGCCGTACAATGCCACTCTGTCTGTACATCAACTGGTGGAGAACACAGACGAGACATTCTGTATTGACAACGAGGCTCTGTATGACATCTGCTTCCGTACCCTGAAGCTGACCACACCTACCTATGGTGACCTGAACCATCTGGTATCTGCCACCATGTCTGGTGTTACATCATGCTTACGTTTCCCTGGTCAGCTGAACGCTGATCTGAGGAAGCTGGCCGTCAACATGGTACCCTTCCCCCGTCTCCACTTCTTCATGCCTGGCTTTGCTCCACTCACATCTCGTGGCAGTCAACAGTACCGCGCCCTCACTGTACCTGAGCTCACTCAGCAGATGTTTGACGCCAAGAACATGATGGCTGCATGTGATCCACGTCATGGTCGCTACCTCACAGTGGCAGCCATGTTCCGTGGTCGCATGTCTATGAAGGAGGTTGATGAGCAGATGTTGAACGTGCAGAACAAGAACAGCAGCTATTTCGTGGAATGGATCCCCAACAACGTGAAGACCTCCGTTTGTGACATTCCACCAAGAGGACTCAAGATGTCTTCTACTTTTATTGGCAACAGTACCGCCATCCAGGAGCTGTTCAAGCGTATCTCTGAGCAGTTCACAGCTATGTTCAGGCGTAAGGCTTTCTTGCATTGGTACACTGGAGAGGGCATGGATGAGATGGAATTCACTGAGGCCGAGTCCAACATGAATGATCTGGTGTCTGAATACCAGCAGTACCAGGACGCCACAGCCGAGGAGGAGGGAGAGTTTGATGAAGAGGAAGACGAAGAGCAAGAGGCTGCTTAAGAAGTAAACACCGAAAAACATGATAAAAAGATTAAGCATAAAACAACAAATAAACATCGCTTTGACTGAAGATAACTAACTTAATTCCTCCTAGTCTGTTTTGGTTTTGTTAAAATGGCACTTAAAAATAAGAATAAACTAAAAATTGAAATGTCGTTTTGTCTGTTTGAATTATGCTTTACTACTGCATGTTTTCTCGTCTATGCCGCGAAAATTTCGTATCGTTAATGTGTTATACACTGATAAAACGTAGGTTTGTTTCTTCGATTCACAGAATTAAAACCCTTCAAACAACACAATGAAAGAAAATAATATAATGTTGATCGTGAGACACATAGTAATTTAGTAGTCTAGTGTGTAATAATACGGTAAAAAGATGTTTATAAATCTTTTTTTCCAGCAAAAGAAGAAACGTAACTACTTTTTCAACTGGCCCTAGTTCTTCTTTTCACTAAGAGTTGAATTGCTGATCTCAAGATAGTGCAAAATACATGAATTTATAAATATGACGTATTAAAGGGATTGAAGGGTATTAAAGGGATATATATCTACTCAGGATATAAAATGATAGTGTGTTGTGAAGGTATTTTGGGATTATTTAGGAATAAAAATGTTGTTCCGTTTTAAAAAAGAAAAGTTAAATTGCACTTCAATTTAGACAATCCTCAATATTAAACATTAAAGCATGGGTCAATGACTCGTGTTTGACGAGTTGGATTCAACTTTGCTAGATCATCCTTCTTATACACAGGTGGGGTAACTATACATTATATGGTAAGGTAATGTGTACTCATGATGGCCTGTTTTGTAGACGGTGAGTATAATATAATCGCAAGTTAGGCCAAACTCTTCAAGCACTGTGTACGACTATAGTCGTTTTCGTCTGTTTGATTAGCATTTTAAATCACAGCTATTGGGTATCAATAAGTGTTTAAACATCAACATTTGCAAATGTTTGTTCTCAAATTAAACAAATATGAGTAATTTTCACCCATTTGAAGTTGTGGATCGCGGTAGCGAGACACAACTTCAAGTGGGTGAAAAATTAAATAAAATCACTTATCGTTAAGGGTTAAGTTGAATGGTTGACTGCTTTTCTCTTAGGGCACACTGTAAAGATATGCTATCTTACTTCAGATAATGCTACATGGGCTTTGTAGAAAGTAAACCTTACACGTTATGGTT
Source organism: Flabesymbios commensalis (assembly GCA_964017125.1). NCBI lineage: Eukaryota > Metazoa > Annelida > Polychaeta > Terebellida > Flabelligeridae > Flabesymbios > Flabesymbios commensalis. The sequence goes on along the minus strand of OZ024914.1, from coordinate 12,578,628 downwards.
GTCCTGACTTCTGTGTAGTGGATAAAGGCTCACAATATACATAGCTGTCTGCGTAAAAAAACACGTTACATACTGAAATGGGAATGAATGTATGTGGTTTTAGGCCACCTGTGTGCACATATAGGCTAAAGTGGGCCAGGAGAACCTCCTGAGGATGGTGAAATGAATGAGATGACACTGCCCTTCAGACAGATTCGAGTTCTGGCGGTCTGGGGCCGAGTACGCTACCTCTCGGCCACGGAGGCTCCCCACAATACATAACTTTTACTAGTGAGCGGAGAGAAAAAATTCGTTACTTTGAAACTTGAATGCCAGAGCGGAGGACGGAACTGCTCCGACTTTCCAAACAGACAGCTTTAACCACTGCATCTTGTAGGGCCCCCACCAACAAAAATATTTATACGAGTCTGGCTGAATATTTTCAGATTTTCTCTATAATATTGTCATTTACCCGGAATCTAATTAACCACGGTGAATGAATTTTGATGATTTTAAAGTCAATACTCAACAGATTTTCAGGAAATTTTACACATACTATTTTCAAGTCATGCGGTTTTATATTTTTATAGATATTTCAGATGTCAGACAATTTGACATGTAATGTTATTCTCAGAGGAAGTCAAAATGTTTATAAAGGGACGACATGTTTATTGAGACTAACTTTCAAAATATACAATTGTATGATTATAGGTTAATGCGATACCTAATATAGATAACATGCTTCTGATTGGTCAAAATTAGAACCTTGACCAATCGAATGCTTCAAATTCTGGGCATACTAAAGATGTGTTGCAGGTTGGACAGCATGCCATTTTTCCAAGTTAGCACTTGTATCTTTCTTTTTTTCCACACACTGTATGTGAGCTGTGAGAACTTGAGTGGTTTTGGGTCATTGATTTCCCGATATACAGTAGGCACATTGTTAACATGGAGTATGTGATCAATGATAATACACTCGCCTAGTTAACCTTTACAACACTGACATATGTGTGAATAAACCATGGAGACCAAAGGGTTTTTTCCTGTTATACAATTTTGAGCCTTGTCATTTACGCCTTGTCATGAAGCCTGCTAGTCAAATCCATAAACGCAATGAATGCCAGTATTTTAACTCTTTAATGCTGATCACGACAATAGTTGTGTTTAATCCGTTTTATTAGCCGCTCAAATCACTGTTATTGGAAATGAAATAGCTGTTTAAACATCAATATTTGTCAGTGTTTGGTCTCAAATTAAATAAATATGAGTGATTTTCAACCACTTGAGGTTGTGGATCGCGGTAGCGAGACACAACCACAAGGGGTTGGAAATGTAATAAAATTAACTTAATCTAGGATAAGGGTAACCCTTCGCTGATATGCCCGTATAGCCAAATTATAACCTCATCAAATGTCGCTAAAATTGATGAAATTGTTTGTGATAGATGCTCAATTCATCGAATAATTCAATTGAGGAGATGTCTATCCTTCATAAATAAAACATATTTTCGCCATTTAAAGTTGATGATTGCGTCAGCAGTACCAGCTTTAATAGAAACAAACTATTCAGCGACGCAAGCGTTAATATGTTGATTGAGATGCAAATAATGATAAAAAAGTATGTGTCTTGTAGGAAAATGCGTTAACCCTCTGCCTGCTAATTACGACAATAGTCGTGTTTAATCAGGACCGGCCGTAGGCTGGTATCCTATTAAGTTTATTTTGCCTAAGTTTGTGTCCTATTTAGGGGAAAGAGGGGTGATGTGTGTGGGAAACGGTATAGTCCAGGAACATTAGGTTTTGAGGTGGAATAAATTCGTTAAAAGCTGATTGTTTCAGGAACTACTCAGAAAAACATATTAAAAGTCCCCAAGAATCCGAGCTCGGGAAAGTACTAAAATTCAGTTTCGGATAAGCGAAATGGACTAAATACAATCATTTTTTTCATTTGCACCGTGTCATTAGTGGACAGAGGACACCAAATAACTCATATATCCTAGTAAAAATGTAATAAAAAGAGAAATATATTTATTTTGTTTCAATGGCACAATATGTCGATAAATGTCCCATTTTTTGTTAAAAACTGAAATAAATATTGCAAATTTTATAAATTCTTGCAAACCTTTAATTTGACAATTATCACTATTGCCAGCAAAATTAACACAATGAAAGTAGCCGTGAATACCACCTGTGACATTTACAAAATACATAAAATCCAAAATGGCCGCCGAATACAAGCAAACATTTATAACACAGTTGAGACGTTAGATGGCTTTCAAAGCTAGTATTTTTCTCTCATCAATTTTTATATGTGTGTTCGAAGTTTTTTCCTTGGCACAAACAATAATTAAAATAAAATATTGGAATATATGTGTCTATGACATATCGGTCATATGCTACATGTATATCACTGAAAGCATTCACACAAAAAAGTTTAATGTTTTCTCAGTTTACTACCGTAAGTAATTCTCCGACATAGTTAATGTGATGACTGATCTAAGATATCTGAAAATGCTTTAGAACCTATATAATATACTTAAAATAATATAAGCTATCGTAAAACTTAACTACTGTATAGGCCAATATTTTAATTAGTATAACATTTTCATCATTGTAGTTAAGTTTTCTTTTCACAATTGTAAATTATTGACAAAATAATGGATGTAGTAACAATACTTTTGTTATATGTAGTGGAAAGTGAGCAGCTTATAAACCTATCATTTACCAAAATATATTTGAATTGCCAAAAAAGCAACTGAAAAGGAATCGAAGTTCGATCCTGCGATGTTCAGCGGTCATGAGAAGGCTCCTCGTTTACATCCATGCATACTGCCCAGATGGTTATTCATATCACCAATCGTAAATAAGCATGCCAAATTATCTGTATGACTAGATGCAGAAGAGGGTTAATTACACTAAGGCTACCCCATACTGCTTAAATTGTTTTATTTTGCAAATCCCTAGAAATTGAACTTGTTCTGATCTGTGTATCAAATATAATGGTTTAAAAATTGTGATCGTTTGTATTCTTACAAGTCTATATGACAATATATTTAATTAAAGGGACTGGCCCACGCTGAAATTGTCAAAAAATCAGTGATTTTATTTGGGGTTCTTAATATGACCATATGATGTGAACATGTACATAGACTAGAACTGAAAATTTTTATAATTTTTGTGCTGCGGTTTCACCAGTTAGACTAGATATAGAGACGAAATTCCTGATTTCTAATTATTGACAACCATGTCAAAAATAGGAAATGCGGGAATTTCGTCTCTATATCTAGTCTAACTGGTGAATGCGCAGCACAAAAATTATAAAAATTTGCAGTTCTAGTCTATGTACTTGTTCACATCATATGGTCATATTAAGAACCCGAAATAAAATCACCGATGTTTTGATGATTTTAGCGTGGGCCAGTCCCTTTAATGCGCAAACATCATACATACAGAATAAAACTTCGAGGCATGATTTTTGATATAGATATATCTATTTCTAAGGTATACATATTTTCAGGTGCCTCACAGCGAAAACGATACGTCGACCCAGCGCCGGCTCAATGTAGGCCATCATCTACGACGTTAGTCCAACACTGAATCAACACTGAATCAACGCATCGCGTTCCCGGGACGTGACAGCATTGTGACTACTACCCTCAGTACTGCGCATGCACGCAGGCTGCATACTCCAGGCTCTGTCATACACGTATACAATGAAAGAGGCAATGAGTTTGACTTTACATTCATGTACTTGGGTCATGTGGCTATGAAAATAACCAGGGTAGACTTTTCAAAAGTTAGACCTAATGTAACAGGAAGCAAACATTCAAAATGGCCGCCAGGCACACCTGAAAAATTCATGATTGCTCATAACTTTCAAAGAAATGCACCTAGAATATTCATTTTGGAGTCGGTTAGATATTACTATGTTCATACATTATCTTATAATTTCTGTTCGCATACTTCATTATTTTTCTTCAGAAATCTTCAATTCCCTTATACATTCAATTCCCTTATACATCTGCCGACTACCTGGCCCATGTAATATATTTTTGACGAATTTGTGTGTGCTGAATGCGAATCTGTATAATGACATTCTATACTTGATGTCCTTCACCTTCAAATTAGCAAAACAAAAAATACCCTTCCCCCCCCCCCAAAAAAAAAGACATCTTTCCATTTTTTTTTGTTGCACATAAATACACAATTTCTATTTTGTGCGTGATTTTGAGTTGAGAAATGCATGTCTTATTTATGTAATACGAAAGATTGGGTTAAAAGGCATCCAACACTATGTTTAAGCACATTATATTCTAATATGCTTTGATGTACTAAATATTTCGAATGACGCCATGATGTATGGCAAATGTATGATCCAGAAGCAATGCATTATCAATTTAATGTCATGGTCTTAGAATGTGAGTCACAAGACATTCCTATATCGTCCACAATGACACGTAATACATCTAATTATTACAACACATAATATTCAGCATAATATATGGTTTGATGTAATATTTTTCCATGCATAGGATCATTGTCTTTTATGTAACGCAAATAGTTATGTCTTAAATCATAGAACAAGCAAGTACCAAATTTATTATTTAATATACCATGATGTTCATCATTAAATAATTGAACCACTCTAAACATGTAAATTTAGAACACTAATCGACCATTTCTTTTGGGAAAACCAGAGGTCATCCAATCAGCGACGCAGATGGCGGTGACGTACGTTCGGGGTCAACCATATGACATCTTTAGATGTTCAGGCCAGATACAAAGTTGTTATTTTAAGTACGTTAGATAATATTACAGTGGACTGGTTTGTGGCACAATTTAAATATATATATATTGCTTGCGAATTAATTAAATATATTGTCATTAGAATACAAACGACGATCAAATACAGGCAGTATTGAGTTTGTCGTCTGCTATTCGACTCATTCTGTTGTCCACCTTGTTGTATAATGTAGTGGGAGAGGGGTGGTTGTGGAAAGGGGGTGCCTATGTTTTGAGCAATATGTTTCGAACCACCTAGTAATTTACGTTATTAAATGTATGATGTTTTGGTCTGTCACCATGTTTATAGTATTTCCTATCGAATGTAAATTTGGTTTTTAAACGATTTTACAGCTATATGTCTTTATATAATCGTTTATTAGGGTGAAATTAACAATAGTTTTCATTTTATCCATTTTGAGCACTATGATTCAAACCACCTAGTAATTTATATTATTGAGTGTATGATTTTTGGTCTGTTACCATGGTTACAGTGCTTTCCATCGGATGTAATCCTAATTTTGCAGAAGATATGACAGCTGTGTGTCTTCACAGAGACGTAAATTGTCATAAACTGATAGTTTTATTGATCTATTTGTGTCTTGGAATAAGTTTATTATGTAATACAAATGTATAGTTAATTTTCGCTCCATTTTTTAATAAAATACGAAATTTGGAGAGACATTATAATATAGTCCGTAATGACATTAAGGTACTACTTTTAAACTGTCATCAGGCAAAAATGTATTCCTCTAAGATATATCTTTCAAAAAAATAATATTAAAATTGGCCACCTTTTTTATACCAATCGGCGACATTTTGGCCTGCAGCTGACGGACTAAGTAGCCTTTCGGGGCATACAGCGTCACGTCCCCCTTATGGCAGTCAGAGCAAACCGGGGAGAATCACCCAATTCTGTTCTAGTGTTGGGTCAGCCTCGAATACGATTGACTGGCATTAAATCAGCAATGGGCTGCGACACTGGCACAACATTGAACCGGTATTGGGTAGATAGGCCTACATTGTGTGTACCAGGTACATTGTATAGACGCGTACGCTGACTTATCAGCGATAGTGGTGAAAGGAATAGGCCTACACGTTGAAGATATACTTGTTTCCTTGGTTCTTTCAATAATTACATTTAAGATTCTGGCCCATGAGTAAAACCAATACAGCTATGTTTACAAAAAATTAGGCCATTTTTTGTGTGAAGCTCTCAAACAGACTAAAGCTGGGCCTCGGAGTTTGGAACTTCCTTTTCTAGTTCGTTTTATTATCCGATTAAACGACTGTCACTGAGAATAACATGACTGTTTATACATCACTATTTGTAAATATTTGGTTTCAAATTAAACAAATATGAGTAATTTTCAATCACCGGGGGTTGCGGATCGCGGCAGTGAGCCACAACCTCAAGCGGTGGAAATGGTAAATAAACTAACAGGGAAAGGGTTAACTTGAGGTAATCGGGGGGGGGGGGGTAAAATGACATTGCTGGGGCTCAAATGTCCAAAAATCGGGCCTCACACCTACACATTGGCCTTCAGGCACACACGCTAAGGTGATAATAGATCTCCAGGAAGCATTCAACACGGTGGACAATTTAATAATTCTTGTGTCAAACTAAAAATAATAAAATAATACTGGAAACACGAGATATAGACCCACTGTTGTTTTTATTATTGTCTTACTTATGTTGTCAAATTAGACAAGTAGACCGGCTTCAGATGGAGCAAGGTGCCACCTGGAATGGACATTAATGACATAAGGTTTTTTTTAATCCTCATGATGTGTGCGAACATAAAAATTCAGGTAAACGTGCATCTCCGGCTGCGTTTGGCTAAAATAGGCTAATATACTCAAATTGGCCGTCAAATTATTAAATTTGTGAAAAAATGATATATTGGCCATAAACATATTCAGAAAAATGTACATCCTGGTGAATTTTTTAGTAGAAGCTGGGAACAATGTTTTTTTTAGGGCATATGTGTGCCGAATCCAAAAATAAGTGTTATCAGACTGAAAAAATAGTTCCACATGCTCCAATTTAGCCTATTTTCAATGGTAATTTAATCATTATCGACTGTTTTTTTTATATTGCAAAATTCACTGTTGAAGAATAAATTTCAGCTTTTTCGCAACATATATTTTTAGATTGTTTTCCTATTGCTTCTACTAAAAAAATGCATCCAATTCTTTTTCTAGGCCTTATTTCAAAATATCCGACTCGTCTAAAATAGAAATATATAGGCCTATATAAAAACTCAGCAAACTTAATATAAGACAACCTCGGGGAATAATTTGTCAATAAACTTCATCATGTGTTGTCGAAAATCCAAACAATAGATATATTTATAAAAGCTTAGCAGAATCAAGTCTATTATGTCATCTCAGCACAAGTCGCCGCATCAAGACTGACCCTTTAGTCGAGGACTTGATTGCCGAGATCAGCCCATCTCGCCCTCCCAACGATGGAGGAAGCATTTTTTATGTCTATCTGAAACTAGCTTAACAAATGCAACATTTTTTTGCCACGCACTCATGTCATTGACTTTCATAAGATTTATGGTTATATCAGTCGATCTCATATTGCTAATGTAAAATCACACCAGAACACATCAAGCGATTTTCCATGTTTTTATTATTTTGTAAAATACTCAAAAAGAAATAATCGAAAAATAAAATGACGGCATAATATATAGAAACATAACGATGCAGTGATTTGGAACTGTTATAGAAAAAAAGTTTTTTTCTGGGACATTTAGAATAAGATGTTTTCCCAATCTCATGAAATGGGAGTCTAAAATCGTTGTATCATCGGGCAAAGTCCGGTATTGGGTACTTGTCATTGATGCACTACACAAGAGCAGTTAATCGTAGTGTATTTTGTCTCAATTTAGATGCATTCGAAGCATTTTAAGCCTCCTCTTGCTCCTCTCCTTCCTCTTCGTCAAACTCTCCCTCCTCCTCGGCTGTGGCGTCCTGGTACTGCTGGTACTCAGACACCAGATCATTCATGTTGGACTCAGCCTCAGTGAATTCCATCTCATCCATGCCCTCCCCAGTGTACCAATGCAAGAAAGCCTTACGCCTGAACATAGCTGTGAACTGCTCAGAGATACGCTTGAACAGCTCCTGAATGGCGGTGCTGTTACCAATGAAGGTACCAGACATCTTGAGTCCTCTTGGTGGAATGTCACAAACGGCAGTCTTCACGTTGTTGGGAATCCATTCCACGAAGTAGCTGCTGTTCTTGTTCTGCACGTTCAACATCTGCTCATCAACCTCCTTCATCGACATGCGACCGCGGAAAAGTGCAGCGACTGTGAGGTAGCGACCATGACGTGGATCACATGCAGCCATCATGTTCTTGGCGTCAAACATCTGCTGAGTAAGCTCAGGTACAGTGAGGGCGCGGTACTGCTGACTGCCACGGGATGTGAGTGGAGCAAAGCCAGGCATGAAGAAGTGGAGACGGGGGAAGGGTACCATGTTGACGGCCAGCTTCCTCAGATCAGCGTTCAGTTGACCAGGGAAACGCAGGCAGGTGGTGACACCAGACATGGTGGCAGATACCAGATGGTTCAGGTCACCATAGGTAGGTGTGGTCAGCTTCAGGGTACGGAAGCAGATGTCATACAAAGCCTCGTTGTCTATACAGAAGGTCTCATCTGTGTTTTCCACCAATTGATGTACGGAGAGGGTGGCGTTGTAGGGCTCTACAACTGTATCTGATACCTAAAAGTAAAAGTGGAGATATTAAAATTCGTTTTTAATAATTATATTTGAAGAGAACATTTTTGACTATTTGATGTGTTGAAAAACGAGTAAATTTATTAAAGGCTCAATTAAATTACCTGGAATGAAAATACGTAAATAATTCAATAGGATCATACCTTCGGTGAAGGCACCACCGAGAATGTGTTCATGATTCTGTCAGGGTACTCCTCACGGATCTTGCTGATGAGCAGGGTACCCATGCCAGAGCCGGTACCACCACCCAGTGAGTGTGTAAGTTGGAATCCTTGCAGACAATCACATCCTTCAGCTTCCTTACGAACCACATCAAGAACAGAGTCTACGAGTTCAGCTCCCTCTGTGTAGTGACCTTTGGCCCAGTTGTTACCAGCACCGCTCTGACCAAAGACAAAGTTGTCTGGACGGAAGATCTGACCAAAAGGTCCAGAGCGGACAGAGTCCATGGTACCTGGCTCCAGATCCACCAGCACGGCACGGGGCACGTATTTGCCACCTGAAATAATATGAGGTGTTCGTTATTTAACAAATCAGTAAATGTGAATGCAAGATTAACGAAATAAATTGAGCAAATATGTTCAAAATATTGTAATATATATTCATATCCTTACCAGTGGCCTCATTATAGTAGACGTTGATTCTTTCCAGCTGCAGGTCAGAGTCACCATGGTAGGTACCTGTGGGGTCGATTCCATGTTCATCGGAGATCACCTCCCAGAACTGAAAGAAAAAATTGTAGTTAATCGAACTATTATATACTGTCCACTTATTTTCGGTTTAAGTATGTTTGTAATAATTTTGGTGACTCTGTGTGATTTATTACACATATCTTCAAACGCGTGCCAATCTTCCAATACAATCTGATCCCTCAAACCGCTGCCACCTAAGCACGACTATAATCGTTTTTTATCCCTTTAACCGCCGGTGTCGCATATATTCGGGTTTTCATTTTTATTTAGCACATTATGTACCACCTTTTAAGCATGTTAAAGATAAAATGTGACATCAATCAGCAATATTTGAAAACAGCTGACCTCCATTTTGTCAAATCTGAATAATTTTCACTCACTTGAAGCTGTGGATCGCGTCAGCGAGACACAACTTTAAGTGGGTGAAAATTCTGATTGAAAAATTTGGCTGTTAAAGGGTTAATGCGTTTTATCACCTAATGAAAACATTGTTATTAGGAAAGAATGTGTAATGTTTAAATGTTTAAACATCAATATTTACAATTTTTTCGTCTCCAATTAAACATGTTGAACAAATATGAGTAATTTTCACCCACTTGAAGTTGTGGGTCGCGGTAGCGAGACACAACTACAAGTGTGTGAAAATTTAAAGTATCTAACTTAAAGGGACTGTCCCGGGCTAAAATCATTTTAAAAATCGGTGATTTTATTTTGGCTTCTTAATAATATGACCATATGCTGTAAACATCTCCATAGACTAGAGCTGCAAAAGTTTTTTTTATTTTTTGTGCTGCGCATTTATCAGTTAGGCTAGATATAGAGACGAAATTCCCGTATTTTTCATTCTTGACAATGTTGTCCAAAATGAGATATCAGGAATTTCGTCTCTATATAAATCTAGCCTAACTGGCAAACGCGCAGCACAAAAATTAAAAAACTTTTGCAGTTCTAATCTATGGACATGTTTACATCATATGGTCATATTAAGAAGCCAAAATAAAATCACCGATTTTTTTAATGATTTTAGCCTGGGACAGTCCCTTTAACGGTCCAATGGTTATAGAACTCACCTTAGCGCCAATCTGGTTGCCGCACTGGCCAGCTTGCAAGTGGACGATTTCTCTCATGTTTGCTGGTTGTGTTGGTGGTAAGTAAGTAAAGTTAGGTAAGTAAGTCTCAGTTGGCTGTCTGAGGGTGATGTTGGTTCATTCTGAGGATCACTTATTTATACCACTGGTCATCCTGTTGATTCCACCTGTTGAATCATGTTGCCAACCAACAAATACCTTAATCTAGTAATCCTTTAACATGTTTAGCCCGCCAAGCACGACAACATATCGTTTTTAATCCGCTCTTCTAACCGCTTAAATCACAGTTATTGCAACGAAATGTGTGTGTTAAACAAAAAGATTTGCAAATGTTTCGCGTAAAAATTAACAAATATGTGTAATTTTAACCCACTTGAAGTTGTGGATCGCGGTAGCGAGACACAATTTCAAGTGGTTGAAAATTTAAATTATTTAATTTAGCGTTTCAAGGGTTAATCTGGTGATCTCGAGGTCTGCCGTCACTACCTGCCTGACAACAGTAAGGGGGCCACCAGTCAATCTCCAGGGGGAGGGCTGGAGTTTTTGTCGCGGACAATTTATTTATTTCAACCCAGCTCTGAAAATTTCAAATTGTATTACATGTTTATAGGCCTACAGAACAGTTATTGACGTCAATTAATTATTTCACGCAGAGTCCGCCCGAAATTATTTATTACCCCCCCCCCCCCCTGGAGATTGAATGGTGGCCCTCTAATAGCTTGACTTTAATCTTCATGGACAGCAAGACGTGCCGCGCAATTCACCTATTTAACCCTTTTAGTACAAGGACGACGTCAGTATCTGATCCCCGCACTAAAACAGTAAAATATTTTTAATCGCCGTTGACCCATAACATAGGTATTCAAATGAAGCGGAAAGAACTAACCAAGACATTTATGATGATTTCAAAGTGAAAAATATCCTTTTATCTCTATGGTTTATATACAATATTTCAGCGCTGTGAGTTGAGTTGCACATATTATTAACCCTTGTCCTGCTGAATTATTTCAATTGTATTTTTAGTCATTTGAAGCTGGAATTGCTACCGCAATTTCCAGCTTTAAATGACGAAAAATATTACTATTGATGAAAAATAGACATGTCTAAAATTAAATTATTGGATCATCTAAGCATCTACTAAAAACTATTTTATCAAAATTAGGTGATATTTTTACTGATCTAAAACATCTTTAACCCCGTATATATCCGGGCATAGCAGGACAAGGGTTAAGTAGATAACTGATTATTTTATCGGGTTAAATGTATGGTTTTGATGACTTACTTTGGATTCCAAAGGGTTGTACAATACATAACAGTTGTCAACAAGTATGAACAGAGAATGGTGAACCCTTTGACGTTTGATGAAATATAACACATTGATATGGAGTTGAATATAACAGACATTTCAAGCTTCAAATAAAAGTACACATTTCATTAAATCATCCCTTCCCGAAAAGTGTACATTTTTGTGTTTGAAAAACATCACTGACATACTGATATAGGCCTACGTTGTAAATTAAATTATATAAATCAAAGGGACTAAAATTATTTTTTATAGATTAGATCTTAAATGGCTAACCCTTTCAAGCCTGAATTTACCATTGTCATCCTCATCCACTACAAGTCGCGAATTGCTGTCGCAATTCTCGACTTGTAGTGGATGAAGATGCTTTGAAGTGGGTGAAAAATAAAGAAAAATACCATGTATTAGTAAACCAGTTTCATGGAAATTTTCATTCAAAAAACCCCTAGTTGTAGGAAAATTAAGTGTGTTTTCAGGGATGTAAAATGATGCTTTAATGCATCGTGAGGGCTTAAAGGGTTAATCCCGCATTGGATCAAAGTTATATTACATTAACCCTATGAGCGCTAAGAACGACCATGATCGTTTTGAATACATTTTATTAGTCAATTAAATCACTATTATTGGGAATGGAACGAGTTTTTAAGCATCAACATTTGTATTTGGCCTCAAATGAAATTTTCACCCACTTGAAGGTTCGCGTTACCGAGACACAACTTCAAGTCGGTGAAAATTTAGATAAGATACTTTAGCTGGAAAAGGGTAGATCCTCTATTGATTGCAGTTTCGTGTGGTAAGTAGTCATAAACTGTTAAACTGATTAGTCAACGACATGTTGACACCAATTATTCATGATGAGGCATGAATCATTCTTAAAATTACATGCTTTGTCCCTTAGTTTTATTCACCGCTGGCATAAATTCAAAACATACCAGGAGTTGATGAAATTCAACTGTTATTCTTATTATTCTTTTTTTCTTATTGTTTTAGGGACTGTCAGAAATTTAAAACATATAATACCACCAGTTTATGAAATTAAACTTGTATTCTTATTATTCTTTTTTTTATTATTATGTCTGTGATATGATATATCTGTTAACACATTTAGTGCTGGGAAAGACTTTAGACGTCAGAATCTGACGTCTGTAGTTGTCTGATTCTGACGTCTTAAATCGATCCCCGCACTGAGCGAGTAAAAAATTATATTGGCCGTAGACTGGTAAACCCATTGGTAAAAACATTGGTATTCAAATGAGGCTGAAAAAAAGATAACTAAGCCTTATATGATAATTTAAAATTGAAATACGCCCTTGGTCTCTTGGATTATATACAAATATTTCAACTCTTTAAAGGTTAGGAGACAATACATTTCACAAACTATTAACCCCTTAACCGCCGGTGTCGCATATATTCGGGTTTTCATTTTTTTAGCACATTAAGTACCAACTGTTAAAGTTATAATATAACACCAATCAGCAATATTTCAAAAAAGTTAATCTCCATTTTGTCAAATCTGAATAATTTTCACTCACTTGAAGTTGTGGATCGCGTCAGCGAGACACAATTTCAAGTGGGTGAAAATTCAGATTGAAATATTTGGCGGTCAAAGGGTTAATGAAGATGACAACCATGACCAAAGTAGGAGTGGACAATCACTGGACATATCCATTTAATTGAGGGAATAACTTGTCATCTAGATTCCCTTGCTGGAGAATCGTAAATACTAACCCCTAGTATGTTTATGTTTAAAGCAGCCCCTTGGGATGACATCAATTTTCGTTTTTACTTACGCACTGAAGTAGTGTATCCAACGAATCATGTTTTTATTTTTTTTAGAATTTTCATATTTTTACAAATATTTTAAATCAACATTTCTATGAAACCAGAAGTACCCAAACAAACTATTTGTATACCTGAAGGACGATTGAATGTTTTCACAGCATTGGGCCACATGCTGATGGCATCGGCCCAGCGTTGGGTCGACAATCAGTGCTGCAGGTGTGTTCTCCTGTGTCCTGACTATGAGACACCAATTAGCGGCGACTGCTCTGATCTTACCGTCTGATAGGTGGGAATATGTGATGTAAAGTGCTTAATATTGCTGACTTGTTTTGTTTACATGTCAATATACGACCTGGAAATACAACTATTTCGCTCTTTTTCGGTGCTTTAAAATTGTTTTTTGACTTTTTCGTATTTTTAGCTAAGATCAGTAGGCTATATAGCTTCATATAAATTACATTTTCAAAATTGACAACATTAAAAATGTCTCATCCCAAGGGGTCCCTTTAATTAGTATGCTTGATTATCAATTAAATGATTATCTCGAAAACGCTGAAATAGACAGTGAAGTCACCAAACATTTCAGTGATTCTTGTTGTATGATTGTCACCCTTAAACCGATAAATTAATAAAATCAAATTTCCACCCACTTGAAGTTGTAGATCGCTACAGCGATCCACAACTTCAAGTGGGTAAGAGAACTAAAAAAATTTTATAGGACCCCCCCCCCCTTTGTTTAAATTCTAGATCCGCCCCGGCATCATCTTGGAGTGCAGTCGTCGTGTTCGACAATATGAAGTAAATAACAGTAATAGTAATCTATCATCAAAATGATCCATAAAAGCATGCATTGCTCACATTGATAGCAAATACTAGATTCGACATTAAATAATTGCATGTGGTAATATTTACATTATGATAGTCATAGATGTTATCTATTTTAACTGATCAAACGAGAGGGTTGATTTTTGCGCATTACGATATTCTTATCACGTACATGCTTTGTCTTTTATATACACAGAATAGTTTTTATATAATGAAATTACTGTACTTATGCCATATGAAATGAAGGCAATCTCGCCAGATTTTCAGACATTTCATCTGATTTGTGTGATATTTTTGTGAAATGACGGTACAGTTAGACAGACAGACGCCATTGTATTGACATAAATAAAGTCATTACAGACTTATTTGTCATATAAATGAGAAAAATATCTGCACATGTATATACAAGATGCATAATTTGTTAAAATCATATGACAATATACATGGTAAGATATACAGAATTTAAATCATGTTATTAAGTGTCATTTTAAACACTGGATAATTCGATAAATAACTTCAGCCATCAGCGAGTGAAAAAACGTCAGAAATTCCTTCTAACATATCTTTAGAAATATTTAAAGAACATTTTGAGAAACTCTCGCTTGGGAATGAAAATGGTGATGTAAGTGACACGAACGTGAGCTTAACAACATACCCCCTGATTAAATACTAAACAGACCCTTCACACCCCAGGAAATGATGAAAGCTTTATCAAAACTAAAAAACAATAAATCTGGGGGTTCGGATCAAATAATAAACGAATTTCTGAAACATTCACGCCACGAATTCGCGCCATACTACACAAGAATATTTAACTTGATTTTAGAATCAGGGCACATGCCTGACGATTGGTCGTAATTCGGCCTATTTACAAAAACAAAGGTGACCCTAGCGATTATAAAAAAAGCGTTTGACACTATAAATAGATCAACTTTTGTGGTCGAAGATGCTAGCCTGTGGAATTTCAGGAAAAAGATTTGATGTCATAAAAAACATGTATAAAAAAGGAAAATCTAGCGTAGCATTAACAGCAGAGGCGCAGTCAGATTTTTTTCACCTGTAACATCGGTGTACGACAGAGAGAAAATCTGTCTCCCCTTCTGTTCTCCATATATCTACACGAGCTAAAGTCGTTCATATCGCGTAAATACAACGGACTAAAAGACATAGAAAACATGCAAAAAGAGCATCTGTATGAAGAATTTGTAACATATTTTAAACTTTATATACTTTTGTACGCTGACGATACAGTAATACTAGCTGAAAATCCTAAAGACTTACAAACATCATTGGATGAAATGCAAAAATATTGCGATTCTTTTGACCTGCACATAAATGTGAATAATACCAAAATTCTATTTTTTCCAGAGAAGACACCATATTTTAAACTTTGGAAATGTTATACTTGATATTGTAGAGGAATACAACTACTTAGAATTAGTTTTTAACTACAATGCCAAATTTAAATGAACAAAATCACATTTATATTAAAAAGGCTGCAGAGCTATGTTTGCCCTACTTAAAAGAGCCGGAAATCTATCTCTCCCGATGGATATAAAGTTAAACTTTTTAATGTACTTGTCAAACTAGTAGTAGTGTTGTACGGAGCTGAAGTATAGGGCAGCGAAAATGTGACATACTTGAAAGACCCTAGCTTAGATTTTTTAAATATGTGTTATCTGTAAATAAGTTCACTTCCTCTATGATGGTTTATGGGGAATTGGGTGCAACTCCCTTAGCTGTTGATATTAAATCACGTATGTTAACATTATGTTGTAGAGACAAGCACAATATATCTAATAAAATCTACTCATTATTATATACATTACATAAAAAAGATATATTTAAATCTGAATGAATTGAACTCGTAAAGACAATTTTGAATAATTGCGGATTTTCTGGATTATGGTTGAACCAATCATTATCTTGTTCTATCGAAGTTTTTAAAAGCATTCGGTAAAGATAAGATTAAAAGACCAGTTTATACAAAAATGGCTCGAAATTATATCACAAGGAGGAAAATGCACAGTTTATCGTATCATTAAAACATCGTTTACCCATAGAGGCCGGTGCTCGGTCACAAGTCCTTCGTGATATATGTATGAGCCAATTTTGTGAAACTGATATAGGCGATAAATTTCATTATTTAATGGTACAGCAAATAGTTCACATAGCCTCAGCTGGAGCTACAAGTATCCGAGTAATTTCTGATGACACAGACGTGTTCGCGCTGCTACTCCACTTTTTTCAGTCAGCACATCTTACCTGTGATCTTATTATGGTAGGAACTAGCCATACCAGACGATCCGTCGACATCAGGGCTGCAGTCCAGAGACATGACCAGGTAATCTCATCGGTTCTGGCAGCACATGTGTTCACGAGGTGTGACACTGTTTCATACTTTTGGGGCATAGGCAAAGGTGCTGTGGTGAACAACGTGAGGAAAGATTACCAGCTGAAGAAATTAGGTGACCTAGAAACATATATAATGAATGTTATTTCAGAAGCAACGTTGTTCTTTGCTGGATGTTACGGGTCAAAGTAGAAAGAAGGAATGACTGAAATACGTTTTGATGTTTGGTCTCAGAGGATGGCCAAAAAAAAAATCACTGCAACCCCAGAGCTCAAAACTGTTCCACCGACCACAGCTGCTTTCAATGTACATGTTCACAGGGCACATGTACAAGCTGCAAAATGGCGTGCTGCGCTGGAAGTTGATCCACCAATGGTTGAATTCACACATGGTTGGACCAACGATGAAGTATCCAGCGCATTGATACCATGTCCTCTACCTCCAGATGTCAAGCCAGCCCCAGATCATGTAATGAAAATGATCAGGTGGTGATGCAGCTCAACCCGATCTTGTTCAACGGCCATATGCAGTTGTTCCGCAGCAAGACTCTCATGTTCTGTGTTTTGTGACTACCATGTTGCAGAAGACTGTTGTAATGAATAACAAAATCGTCTACCCTGCCCGATGAGGACGAAGACGAATGAACTGATGTTGTGGGGGCACATTTTTCTCTGTTCTAGTTCGAGTGTTTCTGAATAAAACAGTTCGCTTATATATATCAATAATTTTGTTTATTGACATTATAAGATCACATTCTATTCTTGCTGATGTATCTCCTTCTAAACGCTTGTCTATTAAAAGTACTGTAATATGCTATACCTCTTAAGCGTATAAAACGTATTACTTGACTCTTAAAAATGTATAAGAATTTTAAAAATCAGCAATACAAGGCCAAGACACAACACATAGCTTAAAGCATAATTTATATCAAAAAATGAAAGTTTACAACAATAAAACACTGTTTATAAAATGAAAAGCAAACGAAATCAACACAAAGAATGAAAATAAACTATACTTATGGTCTCACCACCCCAAATGCCAGTCCCATTGAAACACATGTAAACTGCCTCAATTCCGCAGGCCGATTTCACCATTTTTCACCCTATTAGATATTTAGTGTGACATATCAGGATAAAGCTTGAGATGTCCTTGTTCGAAAACAGGCCCGCTATGGGTATGGTTACCAGACAGATTTTGAGCTACGCCCCCTAGAGTGTAAAAAAGTCAATACTGTTAAAATTGGGCTATAATCCGTGCTCTCTTTCACAGAACAGACACACATCATTTTAACCCACTGTATCCCTGCGAGGTTATCATGAAACAGTTATATCTGATATCCTTGACAAAGAAGATAACGTGGGCTTATTAAATATTCACAAAATTATTACTTCTTTGTATTTTATTTTGTTTCAATCGAGGTTGGAACAGCCGCATTAAAAATATTTTGTGTGATGATTCCATCATTAGTAGACACCTCCCTGGATTTCAGCTTATTTAGGGTGGTGAGACCATATGTAGAGATATAATTTTCTTTGATTATTTTATTTCGGCCTGGTATGATGCTTGAAGGTGTTCTGAACAATATAGTTTTTGAATTAGGCAAATATATTGAAAACTTTTGCCCTCGGAGCCCTTTGAATAATTATTGATATCATGAAAATCGGCCTGGTTTCCTTGAAAGTCGCATTGAATAAAACAGTTAAATGAAGTGGCTATTCCCGCCTCTATTTCGTCACACAAAGTCGTCATGGTTACCTTGTATTTCGAAAATTGTTGTTGAAATATGCCACACATATTAGAATGGACTGCTATTAGTAGCATCCATACTTAAATTCACTATTTTTTATTTTTATTTGGGCCCATATGAAAATCAAACTACCAACCAGGCATTTCATCTATGACTAATATCACCAAAACACGGCCTCTTCTGGTCTTTTCTAGACATGGTTATCACATTTATTCACCAATTATATACTTTCTAATCAAAACTATTACACTTAGATTGTTACAGCGATAGTAAAACTCAATAAAATATAGATATCAAGCTGCAGATTTTTTATCAAGCAGCTGGAATATGTCAAGAAAGGACCAGAACATGCAAACCCCTTGTGTCTACTGATGGTCTCACCACCCCAAATGCCAGTCCCATTGAAACACATGTAAACTGCCTCAATTCCGCAGGCCGATTTCACCATTTTTCACCCTATTAGATATTTAGTGTGACATATCAGGATAAAGCTTGAGATGTCCTTGTTCGAAAACAGGCCCGCTATGGGTATGGTTACCAGACAGATTTTGAGCTACGCCCCCTAGAGTGTAAAAAAGTCAATACTGTTAAAATTGGGCTATAATCCGTGCTCTCTTTCACAGAACAGACACACATCATTTTAACCCACTGTATCCCTGCGAGGTTATCATGAAACAGTTATATCTGATATCCTTGACAAAGAAGATAACGTGGGCTTATTAAATATTCACAAAATTATTACTTCTTTGTATTTTATTTTGTTTCAATCGAGGTTGGAACAGCCGCATTAAAAATATTTTGTGTGATGATTCCATCATTAGTAGACACCTCCCTGGATTTCAGCTTATTTAGGGTGGTGAGACCATATGTAGAGATATAATTTCCTTTGATTATTTTATTTCGGCCTGGTATGATGCTTGAAGGTGTTCTGAACAATATAGTTTTTGAATTAGGCAAATATATTGAAAACTTTTGCCCTCGGAGCCCTTTGAATAATTATTGATATCATGAAAATCGGCCTGGTTTCCTTGAAAGTCGCATTGAATAAAACAGTTAAATGAAGTGGCTATTCCCGCCTCTATTTCGTCACACAAAGTCGTCATGGTTACCTTGTATTTCGAAAATTGTTGTTGAAATATGCCACACATATTAGAATGGACTGCTATTAGTAGCATCCATACTTAAATTCACTATTTTTTATTTTTATTTGGGCCCATATGAAAATCAAACTACCAACCAGGCATTTCATCTATGACTAATATCACCAAAACACGGCCTCTTCTGGTCTTTTCTAGACATGGTTATCACATTTATTCACCAATTATATACTTTCTAATCAAAACTATTACACTTAGATTGTTACAGCGATAGTAAAACTCAATAAAATATAGATATCAAGCTGCAGATTTTTTATCAAGCAGCTGGAATATGTCAAGAAAGGACCAGAACATGCAAACCCCTTGTGTCTACTGATGGTCTCACCACCCCAAATGCCAGTCCCATTGAAACACATGTAAACTGCCTCAATTCCGCAGGCCGATTTCACCATTTTTCACCCCATTAGATATTTAGTGTGACATATCAGGATAAAGCTTGAGATGTCCTTGTTCGAAAACAGGCCCGCTATGGGTATGGTTACCAGACAGATTTTGAGCTACGCCCCCTAGAGTGTAAAAAAGTCAATACTGTTAAAATTGGGCTATAATCCGTGCTCTCTTTCACAGAACAGACACACATCATTTTAACCCACTGTATCCCTGCGAGGTTATCATGAAACAGTTATATCTGATATCCTTGACAAAGAAGATAACGTGGGCTTATTAAATATTCACAAAATTATTACTTCTTTGTATTTTATTTTGTTTCAATCGAGGTTGGAACAGCCGCATTAAAAATATTTTGTGTGATGATTCCATCATTAGTAGACACCTCCCTGGATTTCAGCTTATTTAGGGTGGTGAGACCATATGTAGAGATATAATTTTCTTTGATTATTTTATTTCGGCCTGGTATGATGCTTGAAGGTGTTCTGAACAATATAGTTTTTGAATTAGGCAAATATATTGAAAACTTTTGCCCTCGGAGCCCTTTGAATAATTATTGATATCATGAAAATCGGCCTGGTTTCCTTGAAAGTCGCATTGAATAAAACAGTTAAATGAAGTGGCTATTCCCGCCTCTATTTCGTCACACAAAGTCGTCATGGTTACCTTGTATTTCGAAAATTGTTGTTGAAATATGCCACACATATTAGAATGGACTGCTATTAGTAGCATCTATACTTAAATTCACTATTTTTTATTTTTATTTGGGCCCATATGAAAATCAAACTACCAACCAGGCATTTCATCTATGACTAATATCACCAAAACACGGCCTCTTCTGGTCTTTTCTAGACATGGTTATCACATTTATTCACCAATTATATACTTTCTAATCAAAACTATTACACTTAGATTGTTACAGCGATAGTAAAACTCAATAAAATATAGATATCAAGCTGCAGATTTTTTATCAAGCAGCTGGAATATGTCAAGAAAGGACCAGAACATGCAAACCCCTTGTGTCTACTGATGGTCTCACCACCCCAAATGCCAGTCCCATTGAAACACATGTAAACTGCCTCAATTCCGCAGGCCGATTTCACCATTTTTCACCCTATTAGATATTTAGTGTGACATATCAGGATAAAGCTTGAGATGTCCTTGTTCGAAAACAGGCCTGCTATGGGTATGGTTACCAGACAGATTTTGAGCTACGCCCCCTAGAGTGTAAAAAAGTCAATACTGTTAAAATTGGGCTATAATCCGTGCTCTCTTTCACAGAACAGACACACATCATTTTAACCCACTATATCATTTTTTTTAAAGTGATGTAAAAAAAAACGATTTACCGGTTTACGTTGGCGGCCATTTTGAATTTTGCCCATAAAAAATGTTTAATTCTGACAAAGTGGCATCAAGCGGTTTTGGGCTCTGTATGCTATGTTCTACCAGAATCACCAAAAAAACGTTGTATGTATTCTGCAACACACCTACACCAGCTTCCATCAGACTATATACTGTGATAGTAATGATCACTTCAATCACTTCACATGGCCTTTAGCCCTTAGAGCGCGGGCATCGAATTTAGGCATCAGAATTTGACGTCTGTAGACGTCAAATTCTGACGTCTAAAGTCGATGCCCGCCCTGAAAGGGTAAACATATTTATAATGGCCGTAGACCGATAACATAGGTATTCAAATCAAGCAGAAAAAGCGAAATAAGACATTTATGATGATTACAAAGTGACAAAAGCATGTGGTCTCCATGGTTTATATAAAAATATGTCAGCGCTTCAAGGGTTAACCCTTTAGCCGCCAAATTATTTTATGGAATTTTCACCCACCAAAGTTGTGTTTCTCTCACGCAATCTACAACTTCAAGTGAGTGAAACTTATTAAGTCTTGACAAAATGGAGGTTAACAATTTTGGAATCTTGCTGATTGATGTCACGTTTTACAATTTAACATGTTCAAAAGCTGGTATATTGTGTTAATAAAAAATAAATAGTAAAACAAATATAATCGGGACCAGCAGGGACCATATGGTATTTCTTGTGCGTATATAAGCGTCACAAGTCGATTAATTAATTAGGTTAATTAGCAAGAATAGAAAACATGTTGCTCCAGGAATAACAAATAATTATGAAGATTTTTCATCCACTTGGAGTTGTGGGTCGCGGCAACGAGAGCACAACTTCAAGTGGGTGAAAATGGGAATTATTTAATATTGTGCAACAAATTTGTGGTCAAGATGAAAACTAGGAATTCGGGGCTAAGCCTTCTTCTACAATATCAACATAATGTTATTGTCATAATGTTTTTGTCAATGAATATATTCCTATGAGATCATGGACGCCTCAATTAACCCTTTCAGGCCTGAATTTACCATTGTCATCTCATCCACTACAAGCCGCGAATTGCTGTCGCAATTCCCGACTTGTAGTGGATAAAGATGACTTGAAGTGGGTGGCAAATGAAAAAAAGGATAACATTATTATTAAAACAGTCCCGTGAAAATATTCGTTTTAAAACAACTAGGTGCAGGATGCTTTAATGCATCGTGAGGGCTCAAAGGGTTATATTCCAAGAAGATCATGGGTGTCTCACTTTAACCCTTTAACCGCCAAATTATTCAATTTGAATTTTCACTCACTTGAACTTGTGTCTCGCTGACGCGATCCACAACTTCAAGTGAGTGAAAATTATTCCGATTTGACAAAATGGAGGTCAACTCTTTTCAAATCTTGCTGGTTGATGTCACATTTTATCATTTAAAATGTGGTACTTAAAGTTCTAATAAAAAATGAAAACCCAAATATATGCGGCACCGGCGGTTAAAGGGTTATTACTTCCTTCTATCTATGCTAACCCTTTAACCCTTACAACGCTGACATATTTTTTGTATAAATCATGGAGACCAAATGTTTTTTTAATAGTCATGATTGGCTTAGTTAGCTGTTTCCGCTTGATTGAATACCTATTAGTCCAGGGGTATTAGTCTAAAAACCATAGAGACCTGGAACAAATTCGTAACAAGCTGAAAATTTTAGCATATGTTCTTGATACAACATAGAAAGACATTTCAAAAGTCCTATGAAATCCTCCTGGTTTTAGCACCCTAAATTGGGGTAAATAGGGGTAAATAGGGGTAAACCATAAAATATGCGTTATTCGACCTAGCTTCATAAAATTAGTGTCTAGATATATGTTTTATCACCTGAGGAGTCCATTAAAATTATTTTTATTATTTTTCAGCCACCCTTTCATCTCCAAAAACGCACTTTTATATGAGTAAATAGGGGTAAATAGTGGTAAAAATGATAACAAACAATTATTTAACCTAGATTTACGAAATTAGTATCTAAACATGTTTCGACACCCGAAGAGTCCATTCAAATATTGTTTTTAATTTTTTAGCCACCCTTTCATCCCCAAAATATATTCTGTATGATGATATATAATGTTAAGCGAATAATGAAAACATTTAATTTCAGTTTCAGTTATGTTACATTTGGCTTAAATCGTCAATTTTTTAGGATCATATCTAACACTTTTTACCGTGGAAAAAAAGACTCTTTTATACCAAGGTTACAAAATATACTAAAAACTACAAATATTTATCAGAGAATTTGCAATCATTATTAGATTTATACCTCTGCAGATAGTTTTTAGTTTTTATTGAAGTTGGATCTTCCTGGCACATGCATGTTGTACATGTCAGCAGTAGGCCTATACCTTCAGATAAGTCTATTTCAAATGTAGGGGTGAAAGGGTTACGGTTACGGTTAAGGATGAACATGAGCACATCATCACAGAAACAATAGAAGCTGGCTGTATACAGAAAAATGTTATTTTACCATTCAAAGAAAACAATGCTTTTTCAGTGGCAACTCCAGTGATTTGATAATTGAGCAGGATTAGATGCGACTGTTTACAGCAGCATAAGGCATGACGCGAGGAAGAGGAATAACGGAGAACACTATAGAGTGGTTTGTAGATATTCTTGATCAATGCATACCAATATGTCACTACTTGGAAACATTTGCTGATGTCTTCTCCTCATCGTCTGAACAACATAAAGATTTACGTTCATCTTGCCTAGACCGTGGCCTCAAAGATCTTGAATCATTCATTGATTGGCTAAGACTACATTCTCCTTGCATGTACACTGCTTCTGAATCTTTAGTTTCGCTAGCCACTGGTGTCATATCAGATCCCACAGTCAACTGTGATCAGGCCTATTCCATTGGAAAAGTAGCTTCAGAATCTATCAAAGCGACAAATATTCACAACTGTTCAGCTTAAACGTAAGGACAAAAGAATTTATTTCAGCAGCTCAAGGAACGCAGTTAGAGTACGGGGTCAGGACGTTGATATTGATCCTAATATACAGTGGCATAGGCTCTCTCTTCTCACTAGCAGCAACCAGGAAAGGGAACCATTCTTTTTCTACGAAATCGCTCCAGAGCCTACTTCTCTCTTCGAATAAGGGATGATGAGAAAAACACAGAAATCCGTCATAGCTACCATTTATAAACAAGGTGTTGACAATGTAGATTCTGCGCATGAAAATGCCATATACATTATTGATGGAGGGTATCTTCTGCATAAAGTCAAGTGGCCAACAAATTCAACATATGAGGAAGTGTGTGAAGAATACGCCAATTATGTCATCACAAAATTTGGTGGCAACTCTGTAATCGTCTTAGATGGATATACTGATTTGGCCAACAGCACTAAGTCTCACGAGCATTTGCTAATATCTGTGACATCTCGTGAAATACAATTTGAGCTGCACATGAAAACAATCACCACCCAGGAAGCCTTCTTTAGTAATCGTGCCAACAAGCAGAGATTACACGATGCCTTGAAACCACATTTATCTGCTAAAGGGATCACTGTTAAACATGCCAAGTCAGATGCAGATGCTCTAATAGTATCTACGGCCTTGCAAACAGCAGAAACAACACAAAACTCTGTGGTAGTAGTTGGAAATGACACTGACTTGATGGCGATGCTAATTTCTCAGGCAGATCCATCTTACGATAATTTCTTAATGGTCGAGACAAATCCTTCACTTTTCTATAAAATATCAGACATACAGTCAAAATATAACAGACAGCATTGTGAACTTTTTCTTTATTTGCATTATTTCACCGGTTCAGATACTACATCTGCATTCTACAATAAAGGCAAAAAGATTGGTTATAGCTGCTTTTTAAAGATGAATGGTGACAACCTGGATGATTGGAACGTTTTTTTAGATGGCGATTCTAAGGCAGATCACATAGCACGTGCTGTTGAACATTTTGCTTTGCAGATGTACGGAGCGAAAGTGAGTTGAGTTGCAGTGTACATAAGTTGCGATACTTAACTTATGATAAAGCTATTGGAAACTCTATCCTCTCCACATCATTCAGGCTGGAATGTCTCCCACCTACATCTGCGGCATTAAGGCGACATTCATATAGAACCTATCATGCCGTTCAACAAGCATTGGGTCGTTCTCTTCCTGCTCTTGTCTGTGGTTGGATGAACCAAAATGACATACTTATGCCAGTACTTACTGTGTCTTGTGAATGCAAATCGGGATGTCAAAAAATGTGTAGTTGTAGAAAATTTGACATCTATTGTACTGTAATGTGTAATGGGTGCAATGGGCAAACTTGTGTAAATATTTCCAAAGTAGACATGAGTAATGATGCAGATGACGATGACTGAGTCATAATTATATTGTGCTAAATATTTGGACCTGGAATTGTAGTAGTGTAGATTAGGTGCAGGTGGTCAATTTGTAATGTTAGAAATGTCTATACGTCACTCTATGCTAACGAGAGTAGTCATAGTGTTTTAATCAAAGTGATGATGACAGCATGTTTTCTCATGTTTTTGTATAGAATTAGTGCTTAGAATTGAAATGGTGGCATATACAACACGTGTGATGTTTCCTGAAAATGCTATCCAAAAATATTATCTATGTTTCCAGCAGAACTAGCATGATAATTATACCACAATTATCATCTATTACAACAATGATGACAATCACATGATCATAGCTTATTCTTTCAATTTGGGTCATTTCTAGTCAAACAATCAACGCATTTATTTTTGTTGTGATTTACTATAGTTTTGTATACATGAAAAGTTGAAAAAAAAAATTATGCGCAGAATTGAATAAACGATGAATCATATAAAATTGTGTTCTTGGGAATAAAAGGGTGGTTGAAAATTATTAAATGTTTTCATTTGACCCCTCGGGCACAGAAACATATTTTTAGATATTGATTGCGTGAATGTAGGTTATTTTTTTGGTTGTCGCCATTTATTACCTCTATTTACCTAAATACAATTGCGTTCCGGGGAATCAAAGGGTGGCTGAATTTTTTTTAAATAATTTTAATTGACTTCTCGGGCAACAAAACATATGCTTAGATACTAATTTCGTGAATCTAGGTTAAATAGTTATTTGTTATCATTTTTACCACTATTTACCCCTATTTACTCATATAAAAGTGAGTTTTTGGTAATGAAAAGGTGGCTGAAAAATAATAAAATAATTGTATTGCATTCCTCGGGTGCGAAAACATATATATAGACACTAATTTTAGGTCAAATAACTCATATGTTATGGTTATTACCCCATTGCATCCTTATTTACCCCTATTTACCCTTATTTACCCCAATTTCGGGTACCAATACCAGGAGGATTCGAGAGGACTTTTGATATGTTCATCTATGTTGTTCAAACAACATACCCTGAAATTTTCAGCTTGTTACGAATTTGGTCAGGGTCATTATCTAATACCCCTGGACTATATGTTGATGTTAGC
The DNA here is from genome assembly GCA_964017125.1 of Flabesymbios commensalis. Classification (NCBI taxonomy): domain Eukaryota; kingdom Metazoa; phylum Annelida; class Polychaeta; order Terebellida; family Flabelligeridae; genus Flabesymbios; species Flabesymbios commensalis. The sequence continues at coordinate 12,551,950 of OZ024914.1, read as the reverse complement.
AGAGCGGGATCGTACACGTCAGAATCTGACGTCTACAGACGTCAAAATCTGACGCTGGCTAGACCCTCACGATGCATCAAAGAGCATAATTTTGAATCTGAGAAAAAATGACTTAATTTCCTATGCCTAGAGGGTTTGAAACGAATATTTTTATGGAACTCTTTTAATCATAGCAATTTCTTTCTGCCATTTACACCCACTTTAAGTCATCTTCAGCCAGTACAAGTCTAAAATTGCTACAGCAATTCGCAGCTTGTAGTGTCTGAAAATCACAATGGCAAATTCAAGCTTAAAAGGATTTATATGTGGTCTGGGGATCCTTTGTCAGTGAAAAGAAAACTATATGTTCGGGTTTATACTCTGCTCTAGACGACTATCAACACAGTTGAGTGTCAAAAGAACTATAGTTTCCCATTTTAAACTTGTATTTTGCTCGTTAATAGCCATAACAAATTATAATAGCAGTTTTCTCTTTTTTTTTAATTAATTATTTCGTAGATATTTTTATCAGAGTGTTCCAGAGAGGGGCAACTAAGTAATACATTAAAACAGGATGTTCCGTTGAACATGTAAGGCTCCCGGCAGTAGTGTAAAATACTGAAAATGTACTGTGGCTGCACATCTGTGTAGAGTGTAGCATCGCGACCACCACCGCTGTTATACGTTCGGCTTCAACATGTGCCGCCGACGAGGCCCGGTGTTATAAAGCAGAAAATGTACTGTGGCTGCGAATCTAGAATAAAGCATCGGAAGCACCACCACTGTGTGTTATCACTAGGCGGATGGCCAGGTGACAAGATGTCTGCGCGGCCATTGTGGTTGGCGTGGCAGTGCTATGGGCAATGTACACATGACGGCACTAATAAATTATAGACAGTCATCTACCTGGTCATGTATAATAGGATACCAGTTTAGAAGGATCAAACCCACAAGAGGCACTATACCCTTCGCGGGGGGGGGGGGTGTCATTACCTGATTGAATATTTGGCACCCACTTCCGAAAATCTCAAGGGTTGATATTATCTTAACTTTTTCCCATTTTAATTAGAAAAGTTAAAAACATCTTAATTTTCTACGCGTTTTTAATCTATTTTAATGGCCTATCAAATCACTGTTATTGGAAAAGAAACGAGGGCTTAACCCTTTCAGGCCTGAATTTACCATTGTCATCTTCATCCACCACAAGTCGCGAATTGCTGTCGTAATTCTCGACTTCTAGTGGATGAAGATGATTTGATGTGGTGTAAAAATTAAAGAAAATTGCTATGCATTGGTAAACCAGTTTCATGGAAATTTTCGTTCTAAAACCCTTTGTTGTAGAAAAATTAAGTCTGTTTTCAGGGATGTAAAATGATGCTTTAATGCATCGTGAGGGCTTAAAGGGTTAAACATCACGATTTCAAACTATTTGGTCGATCCACAACTTCAAGTCGGTACAAAAGAAATAAATAAACTTAGCAGGATAAGGGTTAAGCGTTAAGCTGTTTAGATGTTTAGTGGTATACTCCTCTAGTGCTTATAGTAAGTAACATCATAATTTATTGACATTACAGGAACCTTCCTATAGATAAGTAGAATTATAGCTACACTTCCACGATTACATTTCTAACACTTCATATCTTGGGAAAAAAAACATAAAAAATTGAAATGGAATCTTGCATGTGGTGCAGTAAAAACAAGGAAAACCCTTTTTCCATTTTTTTGTTTATTTTCATTTTTTTGTAATTTTTTTCAAAATAGATAGTTTTCGATGATTTAGCCTGATGTTTGTTTTCCTGCTTGTTCTCTACTTGTTGTTTTGATAACAATACAGGCAAGTTCTATGCTTAATCTTTTTATCATGTTTTCTGGTGTTTACTTCTTAAACAGCCTCTTGCTCTTCTTCTTCATCTTCATCAAACTCCCCCTCCTCCTCGGCTGTGGCGTCCTGGTACTGCTGGTACTCAGACACCAGATCATTCATGTTGGACTCAGCCTCAGTGAACTCCATCTCATCCATGCCCTCTCCAGTGTACCAATGCAAGAAAGCCTTACGCCTGAACATAGCTGTGAACTGCTCAGAGATACGCTTGAACAGTTCCTGGATGGCGGTGCTGTTACCAATGAAGGTACCAGACATCTTGAGTCCTCTTGGTGGGATGTCACAAACAGCGGTCTTCACGTTGTTGGGGATCCATTCAACGAAGTAGCTGCTGTTCTTGTTCTGCACGTTCAACATCTGCTCATCGACCTCCTTCATGGACATACGACCACGGAAAAGTGCAGCCACTGTGAGGTAGCGACCATGACGTGGATCACATGCAGCCATCATGTTCTTGGCGTCAAACATCTGCTGAGTGAGCTCAGGTACAGTGAGGGCGCGGTACTGCTGACTGCCACGAGATGTGAGTGGAGCAAAGCCAGGCATGAAGAAGTGGAGACGGGGGAAGGGCACCATGTTGACAGCCAGCTTCCTCAGATCAGCGTTCAGTTGACCAGGGAAACGCAGGCAGGTGGTAACACCAGACATGGTGGCAGATACCAGATGGTTCAAGTCACCATAGGTAGGTGTGGTCAGCTTCAGGGTACGGAAGCAGATGTCATACAGAGCCTCGTTATCAATACAGAAGGTTTCATCTGTGTTCTCCACCAATTGATGTACAGACAGGGTGGCGTTGTAGGGTTCTACAACTGTGTCTGATACCTGGAACATACAACGAAAGGCATAAATACAGACGCTAATTACCATATACCCTTGCATAAAGTTATAGATTGGTATAAGATATAAGTAAATTGTTGCCGACAAAGCTTAGATATGTCTAACAAGAAACTATTAATCTGTTTTAAACGAAATACACACCTTTGGTGAGGGGACAACGGAGAATGTGTTCATGATTCTGTCAGGGTACTCTTCACGGATCTTGCTGATGAGCAGTGTACCCATGCCAGAGCCGGTACCACCACCCAGTGAATGTGTAAGTTGGAATCCTTGAAGACAATCACAGCTCTCAGCTTCCTTACGAACCACATCAAGAACAGAGTCCACGAGTTCAGCTCCCTCTGTGTAGTGACCTTTGGCCCAGTTGTTACCAGCACCGCTCTGGCCAAAGACAAAGTTGTCTGGACGGAAGATCTGACCAAAAGGTCCAGAGCGGACAGAGTCCATGGTACCTGGCTCCAGATCCACCAGCACAGCACGGGGCACGTATTTGCCTCCTGAAAAAAAATAACTTCAGTTACTATACTATATTGACAGAATTATTAATTGATTAGCCTGCAGAAGAATCACAAAGAGTCAGTTATCTAAAGCAGGCGTTATCCTAATCGTATGTTGTTTGCAGGCACATCAATTCAAATATTTGATTCTCTTGACAATTTTAGTGGTAATCACGTCTATAAATGGCACTGTATTTTAATTTCTACATTAACCCTTGTAGCCTTTACGATGCATTAAAGCATCATTTAACATTCCTGAGAACATAATTTATTTTCCTACAACCAAGGGTTTTAGGACGAAAATTTCCATGAAACTGGTTTACCAATTCATGGTAATTTTTTTTAATTTTTAAACCACATCAAATCATTTTCATTCATCGCAAGTCGTGAATTGCGACAGCAATTCGCGGCTTGTAGTGGATGAAGATGACAATGGTAAATTCAGGATTGAAAGGGTTAAATGAGAAATGTAGACTAAATTTGCTATGGTGTCATCTGTTTTGTTTCAAATTGTACATATTTAAGTAAATTTACCCACTTGAAACTTGAAACTACGAAGATCTAGCACAATCTTGGCCTTCGAGAAATCGTATCAAATGTGGTCTAATAATTTTTCCAGCCATTAACCCTTGTACTGCTGAAATTTTATTGCAACCGATACGTCCCGACAGCACAAGGGTTAATAACAATATATTAACCCTTAAAGCACTGACCGATTTTATATAAACCAAGAAACCAAAGGTTTCTTTCAATTTGAAATCATTATAAATGACTTAGTTAGCTATTTTTGCTTCATTTGAATACCTATGTTATTGGTCTATGGCCATTGTAATTATTTTACGTCTATGGACGCCATATTATGACGTCTGAGGTCGATATCTTGCTGAAAGAGCTGAAGTGTTTTACCGTCCTACAACGTTGAGAAAGTGTCTTTTCAGAAAAAAATTCCTACATCATTTAAATGCCTAATAATTATAGATGTTGTGACGTGGTAGGCTACATGGAATTAACGCTCTTTATTAAATGCTAAATAGCATGTCACAAGCCATCTTTGTAATTTTCTGAGCTATTGACTATTTTATTATTTTCCCTTGTTGCTACCTTACTAAATATTTCTTACCAGTGGCCTCATTGTAGTATACGTTGATTCTCTCCAGCTGCAGGTCAGAGTCACCATGGTAGGTACCTGTGGGGTCGATGCCATGCTCATCAGAGATCACCTCCCAGAACTGAAAACATACAAGAAAAGTGTCTTACAAAAATGTATTGGTATTTCAGAGCCGCGAGCTAAGACCCTGTCCGATTCGCACCGATCGTAGAATAGTTTAGTGATCCGGTTTGCTTCGGTTTGTATTCTTGAAACCAACGCCATGAATTGATAGAAGTACAGTTGAATGGGACATGTATATACAGAGAAAAGCGAGAAATGCGTTTTTACCGCAATCTAAAAACAGTTTGAGCCAAAAAAACGAGCTGTTTTGGCAATCCGGTTCGATATCTAAATTTACCGCCAATCATGAGATAGATTGAACCAAAGAAACGTTTGGTTTGGCAAACCAGTTTGAGATCCAAACCACCAAATCTTCATGCACGCAGGTTTGATAGTTTGGTCAATCCGGTTCTAGTTTGGACTGATCTGGTGCAAATAAAACGCTCTGGATTGGTAAACCGTTTCAAGATCTGCTCGAATTGAATCGGATGATACTACAGAAACTGCACATGATGTATTCATATCATGGTTATGCAGACTACGTTGCCATTTGATGAATCAACTTAATATTTCGCACAAGCATAGGCCGTCACACACAGCACTAATGGGCATTTAAATTTAAATTAAGGTACTGGAAGCGCTTCTGTAAAACACATGACGTTGAAACAATGTTGGTTTAATGCTGGCCCAGCGTCGCAGCTGATCAAGCAATTTGATACGGGGTACGAGATGATGGTCACATAGGCCACACGCCTCCAGAGGAGGGAATATATTGTGAGCGACAGGTTATCTTGTAGTCTCGTCTGTTTACTGTGTTAATATATAAGAACACTGGACTTGACACCCTGCAGTTTGTTATCAACGCTAATGAACTTTCATATAGACAGTGTTTATTTAACCGTGCGAAGCCAACAGTCAGTATTTGCTTACTTAGGTAGATACTGCCTGTTAGCTTTGCGCGGCACTATACATGTCTCAAGTCAATGTTTGACTTTTACCGCTTTTTGGATATACTAGTTTACCAGCTTGAGAGCTTGAAAACAACCCTCGGCGTGACTGTAGGCATTCTCATTCATCAGATCCACTATCCTTCCACTAGCGTCAACTAGTGGCTCTGATTGATTGCACTGTAGAATGTGTTCTGTAGAAATATTCATGAATTTGACCTGATTTTGAGGCCCTATCAGAACGCAGCAATTACAGAAGAAATTCTCAAAGCAGGACCAACTAGCTGTGCTAGTCTGGTCCTGAAAAGGAGACTGGACTGATGGTAGCGCTAACTCTTACAAAATGCGCCGTTTATATGAAACAATTAACCCGCTAAACGCGATTATAATCGTTTTTCATTTGTTATATTAGCCAAATCACTGATATTAGGAATGAAATGACTGTTTAAGATTTGAAAATGTTCGGTCACAAATTAAACAAATATGAATAATTTCAACCCACTTGAAGTCGTGAATCGCGGTAGCGAGACGCAACATCAAGTGAGTGAAAATTCAAATTATTTATTGTAGCGCTTTATGAAGTTAAATAAGAACATTCGTCGTTTATTGTTTGCGTTCCAGAAAACTAGAACAAATTTATACATTGCGCACCGTAGTTGTCTGAAGCGCGAACATTTGAACTTTATAGAACAACGGGAATAGGCCTTGAGCTTTCATAGAGAAGGGGACGTGGCCCTTAGGTAGAATGCCTGACTGTCTCGCCTGTCATGCATGCGTCCCTGATTCAAACCCCGTTTATCCTGCGTGGGTCTTTCAAATAAATATCCTTGTTTCTCCCTTCTCAAAGTAACTAGGCGATCACGTTAATGGCGGCCTCGTCGAGTTTATGTTGAAACCAATTATGGACGTTTATTTCGCGCGAGGCCACGCGCTGCGCGCTCCTCCAGCATCGAGCTCTGGTGCTTTTACGCTTAAATCAGTAAATTGACAATCAAGGTAATAATTATTACTATTCTGATTAATGTTATTTTCTCTTACCTTGGCTCCGATCTGGTTGCCGCACTGGCCAGCTTGGAGATGGACGATTTCTCTCATGTTTTTTTTTTAGTGTGTTGGGGACTTGGACTCTGGAGGATGTGTCCCGCGGCTGGATTTGTCACTTGTAACGGACGCCTGACGACACGACGGCTTTAATAGGCTGCAGGGATCTGTTGGTAGCAACCGCATAAATTATCATAATGAGAACACGACAGCGTCCCAGCGTCCGTGTCAACATGACGTGTGGTAATGTGTGATCAATACTGCCTTAATGCTGGGCTGATGCTGGCCTGATGCTGGTGCCATCAACCCACCCCTAAAACACAACACCTCGACCCAGTGTTAGATTATTGTTGGGCCACCGTCTGCGACGCTGTCGCAGCATTAAACCTCACATCGCTAAGTGCGACTATAGACGTTTTAAATCTGTTTTATCAGCAGGTTAAATTAGTGTTATAGCATACGAAATGAGTGATTAGACATCAGGATTTGCAAATGTTTGGTTTCAAATTATTACAAATATGAGTAATTTTCACCGACTTGAAGTTGTGTCTCGCGGCAGCGAGACACAACTTCATGTCGGTGAAAATTTGATTTTTTTATTTTAGCGCTTCAAGGGTTAATCCAACGCTGGGTGCATATCTGGTGTTGGTCGGGGAGTACTCATCACCCCAGCGAAATGTCGGATTGGTATTTTAACCCTTATCCTGTTAAGTTAATTTATTTAAATCTTCAACCGCTTGAGGTTGTGTCTCGCTGCCGCGATCCACAACCTCAAGTGGTTGAAAATTACTCATATTTGTTAATTTTGAGACAAAACATTCACAAATGTTGATGTTTAAATATTCATTTCATTCCCAGTAAGATGATTTAATCGGCTAATAAAACGGATGCAAAACGACTGTTGCGGGCAAAGAGTTAACCCTTTTGCTGCTAGAACCGTATATATAAGCTGTAATACTGTTTCATGGAAGCTGCAAATTTAGTAAGATATTGTTTGTGGTAGATGGTCTGAGTTCCTCAAACAAGTCAATTTGAGAGGTGTCAACTTTTTACAAATAAACATATTTTTTCGTAACTTGCAGCTATAAATTGTGTTAGCAATTCAAGCTTAAAATTAATGAAAATATAAACAAACAATTCAGCAGGACAAGGGTTAATATCATTATTAAGACTCATTAAAAAAATAAGTTTTCGTCATTTGAAGCTGGAAAATACAATTTTTGAAACAATTCAGCAGCATATCAGGGTTAACATCATGTAACGGGAAACACAGTCCGTCATCGGGTATTTGACAAAAACGAGTCATTCACCAAAGGTAATACATTCTGGGATGAATTATCTGTATCGAGAATTGGACTCTGGCCGGATCGTTGATAACGCGGTAGCTCCATTTATATCTACAGATATCTTCATCTATATATCTGGATCTTAGTAGGCCTATATTTTTTCCTAAAAACAATGTATTCTAATGTTTTAAATCCGACCTTTAGATAATGACGCGATTTTATTTTGTTGGAGTTCGACTATTATAGTATTAAAATAAAATGTAAATATAAACACAAATATATCAGTGTTATAAGAAACTGAATGACAATAAAACTGTTCGCCTGGTCAGAAAAAGTCCCAGTCATAACAAATTATTTGGCATAATTACTACCCTAGCAGGCGGCCAGGGCGTGGAATATCGAATTATTTATTAATGTTCCTTTTTGCGTGTCCTCACAATGAGAGGAAAGTTCAGAGGGGAGACTGGAGCATGTAGGTCACATACGCAGTTGAGATCGATAATTACGCAACTTTGTTTTAGTGTTTAAACAGTGTTGGGCCAGCGTCGCAGACGTTGGACCAACACTGTTTCACACTTATCCAATCACGCGTATTGTGGAGAGATCGTATTCCGGGGACAACGCAAACACAGCCCAGACTTTACTTACCTTGTCACTGAGTTAGATGACATAGACTAAGGCTGTCTAAACATGCTCAAGTGGAATTAGCATGCCTGTGTGGTATAGTGCTAACACATATGACATGATTAGCTTTAACCCTTTAACCGCCGGTGCCGTATATTTTCGGGTTTTCATTTTTTATTAGCACATTAAGTACCACATTTTAAATATGTTGAAGAACAAAATGTGAGATCGACCAGCAAGATTTGAAAAGAGTTGACCTCCACTTTGTCAAATCTGAATAATTTTCACTCACTTGAAGTTGTGGATCGCGTCAGCGAGACACAACTTCAAGCGGGTGAAAATTCAAATTGAATAATTTGGCGGTTAAAGGGTTAATACACATAATTATTATCCGCCATTATTATTGCTATTACCTGTATGTTACAGTTTTATCTGGAGCAACCACACCGCAATAGCTATCGCCGGCTAATATTCCTTGTACATTCAAAGTACCATATTATGTTTTGTACCAGTTACATAATTATGCATTTTATATCTTTAGGTCTTTACACTTTCCAAAGCTACTACATATCATTTGTGTATTATGCATAGTATTTTTTATCTCTGCTTTGGCCCGGGAAGCATCTGTCTTCATATCCTTGCAATGTCATTCAATTTTATTTAAGTAGTCATCATTGACAATTTCAAAATATCCATTGTTTTATCATGACAATGCCACTTAATACATAAATTCTGTATGCGATAACATGTACATACATGCACATAAGTTCCTATGAAAATAGATCACAAATAGGTTTTTTTTATGTCAATAAAGTATATGTCTGTCTATCTGTGTCACTAAAAATACTTGGTACTAAAGGAAGTAATATGTGATTTATTAATATGGCATTATACATTGCTGTTATCGCTTGTACTGTAATATAATAACAATGAAAAAATATGGATCACTGCTATAACAGATGCACAATGTTACATAATAACAGATTTGATAATCTGCTGTACCAGATTGACCAAGTCCGCAAGGCACTACCCCCCCCCCCCCACCAGCACTGTCAAGCTTTTGTATCTTGCATAGCAAATGTTGGTATCACTAACATAAACCCTTTCAGTGCAGGGACCGACTTTAGACGTCAGAATCTGACGTCCATAGACGTCAGATTTCGACGTCTAAAGTTGATCCCTGAACTGAAAATGTAAAATATTTAAAATGGCCGTAAGCCCATAACATAGGTTTTCAAATGAAGCAGGAAGAGCCAACTAAGACATTCAAGATGATTTTAAATTAAACACTTTACACTTTATGGTATTGACATATTTCAGCACTTTAGGGGTTAGGAGCTCTAAACGCGAGTGTAAGTATAGAGTATGTGAGTGGAGTATATGACAGACCAATGCCGGGACAGCGTTGGAGGCGGTGGGCCAGCATTGAGCTTTGAGCCAACAGAATAATTAAAACCGCCGTATTGCTATAATGAAATAATACTATGAATATAAAAATGGTTTAAACGCTATTAAATAAACTATTGTACTCGATATTCAGAAATATTGGAGTGACTTTGACACACACGTTCCCATATAAAATGTATTGTCACACACGTGAAATTGCGGATATAATGAAATTGTTGAAGGTGGATTATGATATTCATGATTGTGATAAACTAATCAAATAGAAACAGATGGCTGAGAAATTCCCAGTAAGCAAAAAACATTTGTATAACATTTGTACAATGTTGGTCCAACGTCTCCGACGTTGGTCCGACATTGTAAAAATGTTATACAATTGTTTTGTGTTTACTGGGTTAGTCGCTCCTGGTTAAGCTACTGTAGATCTGGTAATATTGGCGAGGTTTTAATTTTCGTGAATGTCGCGAGAAGGACAAATTTGCGAATTCAAGAATCACGCGAAAATTATTTTTATAATAGCGCTACTAAAGAAAAATGGAGAAATTAAAACTCCAGAAAATGACCAGATCTACAGTAGTTCATATACACACTTTAATTATCAGGCGAAACTTATAGGTACACGTTTGTACACGACTAATATTTCACACAGTTAATACTATTAAGTGAAATTCAGGAAACGGTCTCAGGTCACAAATAGGTTAGGAGTGACGCAATCAATACTGTTACATCAGATTACATCATTGTCATTGGCGGCCATTTTGGTTGGCAGTCATATTGACTGCAGGTGATCATCTTCTGCATGGTCGTAAATCCATGCAATAATCACACATAACAAATACGGCTTAGAATTTACATCGCTAAATAATTATATTAGTTATCTTTTTCCGCTTCATTTGAATACCTTTGTTTTAGGTATAGGGTCTAAATATGTAATTCTTTTAGTGCGGGACCCGACTTTATACGTCAGAATCTAGTTATATAAAAACGCCGAGAGATTTATTTGAAAACACCAAGAAGTTTATTCTTCAAGGATGTCTAATTTCTTTAAAATGTGTTTTAATTTTTACGTCTTTATATGGCGGTGGCAATTACAATTTCAAATAAAAGTGAAATGCTACAGCACGGAATCCGTCTCTGCTCGGACTCATGTGCACAAATTTTACGTATCATAAACCCTTCGAAACCGAAGCCAATCAGGCTAAAATAATCAAAAATAAAATTACTGAGTTTTGATGATTTTAGCCTGATGGCTGTCATTTTCATCAAAGAAAATACTAATAACATTTTTATCAAAGAAAATACTAATAATATTTTATATTTCCTTTATTATAAGCTTAAGATAAATGCGTTAGCATAGTTCTTACTGCGTTTTTATTAGTGTGTGAATAAAAAATATTGGTCGTACTTGGACTCGTACCGTATCAATGCGTAGGCCAGCATTACAAACACAGAACAACACATTTCCTATAGCCCTGCACCTCGGAAATGCTATTTTTAGATGCACATCAAAGAAAGCTCAGCTCTCAACCGCTCAATTAAATGTATGTGCAAATGTTTGGTATCAACTTGAACAAAGATAGGTAACTTGAAGTTGTGGGTCGTGTAGCGAGACACAACTTCAAGCGAGTGAAAATTTCTAAACAATTAATTGAGCGCTATAATCCTTACAGCGCGGTGATCCACTTTAGACGTCAGAATCATAATGGCCGTACACCCATAAAATGGGTATTCAAATGAAGCAGAAATATCTAACTAAGACATTTAGGATGATTTCAAATTGAAAAAATCTTTTGGTCTCCAAGGTTTATTCAAAAAATAATTCCACGCTTTATGGGGTTAAGGGTTGATGAATCATCCAAGGGTATATCATCGACTGCACGATATTAAAAATCGCTGAGCGCTTCACGCCTTGCTGGTGATTATGACTATACGTTAGATCCATTGTAACAGTTGCCAGGGATCAACATGTAGGGACGGGCTTTTAGGGGATAATCAGATCAATGCATTTGTTGACTGGCAACTGGGTACAACACGTGGGATCAACATAATAACCAGAGAGGTATAAATACTGGGTACTCACAAGGAGTGAACATCAGCCTCAGCCAACTGAGATCTAAGTAACTCTAGTTTACCAGCAACAAAACCAAACAAAATCATGAGAGAAATCGTCCACTTGCAAGCTGGCCAGTGCGGCAACCAGATTGGAGCTAAGGTGAGTTCTATAACCATTAAACGGTTGAGCTAGATAATTTAATTTTTCACCCACTTGAAGTTGTGTCTCGCTACCGCGACCCACAACTTCAAGTGGGTGAAAAATACTCATATTTGTTTAATTTAAGGCGAAACATCTGCAAATCTTGATGTTTGAACACTCATTTCGTTCCCAATAACAGTGGGTTCATCGGATAATAAAACTCACTAAAAACGGTTATATTCTAGCTTAGCGGTTTAAGGGATCAGATTATATTGGATGATCGGCACGCGTTGAGGATTTGTGTACTAAATCAAACTGAGTCAGCAAAATTATTAAAAAGAATAATTTAAAACCGAAAATGAGTGAATAGTATACAGTTCGATTACCTACAATTTGTAAATTACCTTTCTTTCTGAAGATCTACATGCGTGTTTTGATTTATACAATAAATCACACTAAGTCATCTTAATATAAATTAAATCAACCCTGACATTAAGAGAAAGATATATAGCTTGATTATTTTCCTTCAGTTCTGGGAGGTGATCTCTGACGAGCATGGCATCGACCCCACAGGTACCTACCATGGTGACTCTGACCTGCAGCTGGAGAGAATCAACGTGTACTACAATGAGGCCACTGGTGAGAATATTCATTTGATTACAATATTTTTTTTACATATAGACTAATTTAACGATGTGTTATTCTGTTAAACTTCACATTTACGGATTTGTGAAATTATGGAAACATCATATTATTTCAGGTGGCAAATATGTGCCTCGTGCCGTGCTGGTGGATCTGGAGCCAGGTACCATGGACTCTGTCCGCTCTGGACCTTTTGGTCAGATCTTCCGTCCAGACAACTTTGTCTTTGGTCAGAGCGGTGCTGGTAACAACTGGGCCAAAGGTCACTACACAGAGGGAGCTGAACTCGTAGACTCTGTTCTTGATGTGGTTCGTAAGGAAGCTGAAGGATGTGATTGTCTTCAAGGATTCCAGCTTACTCACTCACTGGGTGGTGGTACCGGCTCTGGTATGGGTACCCTGCTCATCAGCAAGATCCGTGAGGAGTACCCTGACAGAATCATGAACACATTCTCCGTCGTCCCCTCACCAAAGGTATGTATTTTGCTCTAGTGTGTCCCCTTACTGTACATTTTTTCTGGTAATATGTAAATGAGTTGATGCCACATCCATTCCTTTACGTTATTTAAATGTTAATATTCAATCGATATTATATATATGTCTTTCGTTTTATTTTCCAGGTATCAGACACAGTTGTAGAGCCCTACAACGCCACCCTGTCTGTACATCAACTGGTGGAGAACACAGACGAGACCTTCTGTATTGACAACGAGGCTCTGTATGACATTTGCTTCCGTACCCTGAAGCTGACCACACCTACCTATGGTGACTTGAACCATCTGGTATCTGCCACCATGTCTGGTGTTACATCCTGCCTACGTTTCCCTGGTCAGTTGAACGCTGATCTGAGGAAACTGGCCGTCAACATGGTACCCTTCCCCCGTCTCCACTTCTTCATGCCTGGCTTTGCTCCACTCACATCCCGTGGCAGTCAACAGTACCGCGCCCTCACTGTACCTGAGCTCACTCAGCAGATGTTTGACGCCAAGAACATGATGGCTGCATGTGATCCACGTCATGGTCGCTACCTCACAGTGGCAGCCATGTTCCGTGGTCGCATGTCCATGAAGGAGGTTGATGAGCAGATGTTGAACGTGCAGAATAAGAACAGCAGCTACTTCGTTGAATGGATCCCCAACAACGTGAAGACCTCCGTTTGTGACATTCCACCAAGAGGACTCAAGATGTCTGGTACCTTCATTGGTAACAGTACCGCCATCCAGGAGCTGTTCAAGCGTATCTCTGAGCAGTTCACAGCTATGTTCAGGCGTAAGGCTTTCTTGCATTGGTACACTGGCGAGGGCATGGATGAGATGGAATTCACTGAGGCTGAGTCCAACATGAATGATCTGGTGTCTGAGTACCAGCAGTATCAGGACGCCACAGCCGAGGAGGAGGGAGAGTTTGATGAAGAGGAGGGAGAGGAGCAAGAAGAGGCTTAAAATATCCTGGTTAAAGTTTATTTTAAAAGATGACGACTTTAATTCTGTTCATGGACTATGCGTAATGATACACTGGGTAATAAGCGTTAAGTATTCAAGATTTGATTTGATTTGATTTAAGATGATTTGGGAATGTTTCCTTACACTCAACAAAATTTAGTTTGATATTTTAGGATAATTAATTAAATATATTTTAGGATAATTAATTAAAGATGTTTACAAATATTAACAATAAAGTGATTGAAAACGATAATGCTGCTACGGACATTTGTTATGGTTATTGTTATCAAATAAATGTTTCAAACTGTTGATCTGCTGTGTCGAATTTGATTGTACCCCTAAAGCACTGGAATTATTATATAAACCATGGAGCCCAACGTTTTTTGTAAATCATCATATATGTCTTACTCAGCTGTTTCCGCTTCAATTGAAGACTTATATTATAATATGGGTCTACGGCCATTATAAATAGTTTTACAGTGCGAGGATCAACTTTAGACTTCAGAATCTGACGTCTACTGAGCTATAAAGACGGTCTCGGGCTGAAAGAGTTAACATGTTTCTAGACCTCTAGGTTTTCGCTAGTACATACATCATTGTACCAATCTATCCAATATCAGGAGCAATCTCTCATATCCATATAGGATCCTCTCAACCCTTAACCCTTTCAGCGCGGGGACCGACTTTAGACGTCAGAATCTGACGTCTATAAACGTCAGAATCTGACGTCTATAAACGTCAGATTCTGACTTCTAAAGTCGAGTCCCGACACTGAAAGGGTAAAATATTTATAATGGCCGTAGACCAATAACATAGGTATTCAAATGAAGCAGAAAGAGCTAACTAAGACATTTATGATGACTTCACTTTGAAAACAACCCTTTGTTCTCTTGGTTCATTCACAAATATTTCAGCGTTTTTTTAAAAGGGTTAAAGTGCTAATCGCGTATTTGCGTTTATCCTTCAAAAACAATTGTAAGATGAATGAGCATTAAATTTGTAAAATTGCCATATCGTCGTTTTAAATATGAAAGGGTGCATCTGCCACTTTGTAAAGTAGCAGATGCACCCTTTAATATCCAAGGGGGCGATATGTTCTGATGAAAATTGTGCCTATGTAACGATTTTTTACCCATTTAAAATTGTGGGTCGCGGTAGCGAGACACAACTTTAAATGGGTAAAAATGTAAGTTTAATGATGCAGTGCTTTAATGGTTAACTATATGCCCCTATACCCTTATATCCATATGACAATTACCTATTATAGTGTCTGATTTATTGCGATCCTATGGTTTCTGTGTCAATTTCTGCGGTGGTTACATTTGGTGACCGAGTAATCCCAATAGTAAGACTCAATAAATGATCTTCTATATTATCATATGCAAAACACAACGTTCTGCTCCACTATAGTCAGTGACATGATCTTAATGATGTGATCGCCATATTGTGTAACGCTTATTTCTATACACTATTATTTTCCGAAGACATACAAATAGTACAAATATATATGAATTGTCATGAAAACGTTACTAACATTTAAAATCAGCAAAATAAGTCTGTAATTTTAATTTGTTTAATCTTAAAACCCAGAAATTGTTTTTGTGGTGTGAATTGCTACCTGAACATAATGAAGGAAATGAAAATTATTTAATTTTATATATATATATATCTATATATCATACTGAGCACATATTTTACATTCAATATTTTATAGTTATAGGCATGTCCCATTATTTTATTGAATTAATTGTATTCAATAGCCATGTGGTACATAACTGTGACTAGAGATTAACCGTGAAATAATTTTGTATAAACCATGGAGACCAAAGGTTTTTTTTATTTTCAAATCTCAGAAAAAGTTTTAGTGAATTCTTTAAGTGCGGGGATCGACTTTAGACGTCAGAATCTGACGTCCATAGGCGTCAGATTCTGACGTCTAATGTCGGTCACCGCGCTGAAAGGCTTAACGAGTTAAATGCGTGGCTTCAAGCTGTCATGACATTTTGATTTCAATAGTGTATCTCAATAATTATTGCGGAACAATACAGATCTAATCACCAGAAAATACTGCTTGCGAAGTTCCCTAAAATCGGATGAAGGATTGACTGAGAAGTATGAAAAAAGCCAGATGGTTTAATTTTGGACAATGAAAATCGCTCTGATGAGCCACGAAGGGAACAAGAAGAAGGACGATGTGTTCATTTGGGGCCCGATTTATACGATTTGAGCCAGGATCAAACCCCTCTGATAGGCTAGAAATTGTACATCCATCCATCCATCCATCCATCCATTCATCCATTTTTTCATTCATTCATTCGTTCATTTATTCAGTCATTCGTGTATTTAGTCATTCATTCATTCATTCATTCATTCATTCATTCATTCATTCATTCATTCATTCATTCATTCATTCATTCATTCAATCACTTGCATTAATTTATTCGTTCCTTCGCTCATTTATTCATTTTTCATTCATTCATTTGTTCATTCATTAATTCATTCACTCATTCATCATTAATTAACTCATTCAGTCTTTCATTTTGACGCCTCACAAGCGTATATGAATATGGTATAGTGCCATACATATAGATGATAATAATATTGTAAAGTAAAACCTGAACCTGCGTAGCACGTAGCCCTTTCACTGAGGGGATCGATCCCCGCACTGGAAAAGTGAAAAAAAAACATATGGCCGTAGACCCATAACATAGGTATTCAAATGAAGCAGAAAGACCTCATTAAGACATTAATGATGGTTTCAAATTGAAAAAAACCCTTTCGTCTCTATGGTTTATACAACAAAATGTCAGCGTCGTGAGGATCAATGACTTCATTACGGGTTCCTACTTGCTGTCACACTGACGAGAACTTGTGAGAAGGTCGTGTGTGCCACTTGACATAGCAAAAACAGCCAGGCAGGCTCAATATCGGTTACTAAATATAATAGTAATCAATACATAATGAATCACTTAATATGGATTGTTGTAAACTGAGCTGGGTGACATCGTTAGTCCGTAATGACAGACTCTGTGTGCGATACATTCTTCAATCATTGCCATTCATTTTCTCGTAAAGCTGTGTCGCAAATATCACCTTCCATGCGACGTTTATATACGAGACTATCTCGCCCACAAGGTTGCTGCTGCTCTAAGCCAAAACAAGGCAGCAAACATTATAACATGTCGTTGCAGTTGTAAACGTATCCCCTATATAGTCAACCATGCTCTGACATGAAGCCTAGATGTCCAATTTGCATGCTATGTGGACGTTGCTCATAGAACATTGATATATTTTATTTTGATCGCATAATTTTTAGTATTGTTAGAGAGTTAAATGATGTTTTTTTATAGAAAATTGATAGTTTTCACTCATTTAAAACTATCATTATTCTGCCCCGCGATTCGAGTCGTAAGCCGGATCCTAAATCCGGATCGTAATCCGTATGATCCCCAAAATTTAATGGATTGTTCCTTGGCCCGAGATACACCTTTGTAACAGTTTCATATAAATATCCGCTCATTAGTTTGTAAGTAATCCTGCTGACTGACTGACAGGCAGACAGGGAGACAGAGAGACAGACAAACAGACAAACAAACACACCCAAAAGCATAACCTGCTTTGGCAGCGGTAATAATATTGGAGTTTATCTCTTATTTGCACAGGTCTAAATTTCAGATCAATATTTTTGTTTCGTGAAGGTAGCTAGAAATTGTTTTAAACATCATCCGTACTGTGAGTTACTGTGAGAATAAATTGTAACCAGAAACAAAATAGCACATTCATCTGCGTCATTATGTGGTGACATTGACAATGACAGGGAATGGCATGGTCATTAGATTTACATGAGTGCAATCGTATCGATTCCAGTCGACTTCGTCCCTAGCAACCGTGCATTGCCGAAGGCCAGAATAGTCCAAGCAAAAACGAAACGTTTACCTAATGTTCATTTGATGCTGGTCCATCGTCTACGACGCTGGTCCAACATCAAATCTGCATTTAGGCCAACGTTTCGTGTCTGCTGTGGCCGCCAAAATCTACTAACTCCCGAACACCAAACGGTTCATCCAAGGTTGGTTCAATGTTAGGCCAGCGTCACTGACGTGAACGTCTGGTATTTGCTGGGAAGAAACTCGATGTGCTCACCAAATGTTTTTTTTAATGTTAGACCAGCGGTGTAGATCAAGGTTGAATAAGAGTTGGATCAATGTTATTTTAATAAATTAATGTTGGGCCAGGGGTGTAGACTGTAGATCAACATTAAATTAGAGCTGACCTAATTTTGTGCTGATGCTGGACCACCAGCGCTCGCCAATAATTAATACAACAGTTAATACAAGTTATTGCCTTGTCCAGCTGAATGGTTGGTTTCTAGTTTTCGTCACTTGAAGCTGGAATTGCTAATAAAAATGACGAAAAATATTTATATTTATGAAAAATAGGTTTCTCCTGAATTGAATAATTTGATTGACTGAGCATCTACCACAATCTATTTGATCAATTTCACTGGATGGTCCAGCAATAACCTCAAACAGATAATCAGGAATATTGTCGTTTTTAATCCGTTTTATTACTTGTTAAAATCGCAGTTATTGGGAAAGAAATGTGTGTTTAAACATTAAAATTTACAAATGTTTGATCTTGAAACAAATATGGGTAATTTTTATGTGGGTGAACATTTAAATTATTTATTTTAGCGCTTTAAAGTACAGGTGAACGTGTTTTGTTGGCTGGGCTATTACTTGTTGTTAAAGTGTACAAGTTTAGAAATCATGGTACAAAAAAACGTCCAGTAAATAAAACTCTTTTAATTGTGGCCGCAACGAGAAAATATAGCATTGATTTACAAAAATCATTATGTCTGCAGAATTTATCACTCTTCTGGTTTACGTCATCACTGATCAATACCAGCGCTTTGGCCTCCGCTGGTTTTGTATTATGCAGACAGGATGTGACCTTTATAAGTCAAGGAATCTCACAATGTGAGATCACATCGCTGGAAAGTAAGCTTAATAAAAACGTATTCCCGTTTTATTGCAATAAATTACTTACAATGCTGTCTTATATTTTTTTAAACTTTCAAAGGGTTATTTATACCCTACTTTGAAAAAGGACAATGAGAAATGCAGACGGACATAATAATTCGTACACAATTTTAAATAATTTATTTGTGTAAATTATGTAAAAAATATTTTAAGTATTTATATGCAATGATGTGATATTTTACCAAAATAATTATTGTGTTTTACCATAATGTACTGTATTCACCAAATAACGTACAATTATAATGATCATAGTATGCTCTTACCTGTTTTAACTAATTTATTTGTGTAAATTATGATTGTAATAACTTGTATAATTTGATGTGTTTTAAATAATTTATTTGTGTAAATTAGGTAAAAAATAGTTTAAGTAATTATATGCAATGATGTGATATTTTACCATTTTAGAAAAAAGAGGAATGTTTGTAACATGTCTCTCATAACTCAATTTGAGTGGCCAATGTTTTATCTGAAATATTGATGTATTGTTTTATGTATATTGGGTCAGACAAAAATAAAATACTACTACTACTACTACTATACAGTCACATGTGACCACTTAGATTATTTGTAATCGCTATGATGAAGCCCCATATCATAAAAGGCTTAAATCCCTGTTAATCATGGTGGATATTTGTCCATGTGCCGCTTGTTGCTAGGATTAGTATATACGATTGAATCGTAACACCAGTCGTAACACCAATCCTAACACTAATCGTAACACCAATCGTAACACCAATCGTAACACCAATCCTAACACCAATCCTAACACTAATCGTAACACCAATCCTAACACCAATCGTAACACCAATCGTAACACCAATCCTAACACTAATCGTAACACCAATCGTAACACCAATCCTAACACTAATCGTAACACCAATCCTAACACCAATCCTAACACCAATCCTAGCACCACTTGCAACATCTATCCTAACACCAATCCTAACACTAATCGTAACACCAATCCTAACACCAATCCTAACACTAATCGTAACACCAATCCTAACACCAATCCTAACACTAATCGTAACACCAATCCTAACACCAATCCTAACACTAATCGTAACACCAATCGTAACATCTATCCCAACACTTATCGTAACACCAATCGTAACATCACTCGCAACATCTATCCTAACACCAATCCTAACACTAATCCTAACACCACTCGCAACATCTATCCTAACACCAATCCTGACACTAATCAGAAAACTAATCCTAACACTAATCCTAAAACTAATCCTACCACTAATCATAAAACAAAGCCTAACACCAACTTGGAAATCAGAATTACCGACACAATAAAATTACTCGATTATTTAATAATCAATAAATTATTCAATTTGACCTCTAATCGCACAAATAGGGCCTAAACACATGAATAAACGACAGTTCCCGAAATTACAACATGCCATTTAAACAAGTCCGTAATAAAATATAAACAAATAAAAATCAGTCCGCATTTTTTATCATATAAAACTATCCGTAGAATGGGAAATCCTGATATTTTAGAACGTATAGCCGCGCGCCTAATGTGATCTACAGTGTATGCATAAAAATGATAAATGGGATAATAGGAGTTTATTTGAAAATAGTGTCATACATGGTACAAAACAAAAGGCTTGGGTTGTGTATCTGTTTATTTCAACCTTTTTATCACATGCAAATCTTCTTAGCCGATCATATCCCTGATATTGGGTATGAAATGTGTATTCAAGCATCAGGATTTGCAAATGGTTTGGCTCAAATTGAATAAAAATGAGTAGGTTTTAGCCACCCGAAGTGTTGGGGAGCGCTAGCGAGACACAATTTCAATGGGTGAAAATTGAAATAAAATAACTTAGAGGGCAAAAGGTCAATATATATCAAATCCATGAAAAATAATGTTATGTAATAAATTGTTGTTATTGGTATCAATTACTTTCTGGGATTCTGGGAATAATAAATTGAAATATGTCGGCAATGATTGCTATAAAACATCCCGTCGTCAATAAATATCTATCGATAATCTATGTGTGCATAATATAGCCTATCCGAAGGTCGAAGATTATTGTTTAAAATGAAAGTTAGATATTTATTGGTTACTCAGTCCATTCTCCAGCGATTTTCACTAAATTTTGCAATCATTATTATCTAGCCATTTGGCAACAACTGCGAAAATTCAGTGAGTACTTCAAAAGTTAGATCATTTGACACGTAACAATAAACCGGAAGAAAGTTCATAGGTCATAATTGGATTTACTACATATCAAATTGTTTAGCTATCTTTTAAACTATGCGATATTTTTTTCTGGATAGATGCCAAAATGACTAGAGAATAGTGTTTTGAAAATTTCATGAAAATCGCTTGAGAATTGATGGAGTAATCAACGAAAACTTTTATTTTGGACAATCATCCACCTTTGAAAATTATAAACACTAAAAGCTAGACACATGATATGGACTCACTTTGCTAATAATATATAGGTGAGTCATAGCTAAACATTAAACTTAAGAGATATAAAAATGTTCACATGCCAAATTATCAATAGTCCTGAACAGGCGATGGATCCCCTTGTCTCTTAAGCAGTTTTAGTGATCCTGGGTATGCCCTTATATGATGTATCCAATGAAATCAGCATGCATCCCGGCATACTCATTCCAAGTCACAGGTTCGATTCTCCAGTAGCGTGCTGTGACCTCCATGTCAAACCACCAGGTGAAGTAGATACCTTCATACACAGCCTGTACGTCAGTACCTATATAAGACCAGGTGACGTCATCGCCGGAAGTGGACACGTGGAATGAGGTCACATACTGGCCAATAACATCACCTCGTCTTCTGATCTTAAAACCAACCGCTGTGTGAGCTTGTATTAAGTCAAACTTGATCCATGGTGAAGTATCGGCATCTGATTTCAGCCACCCTCCATGTACATCATGATACTCAAGAGGCACTTTCTCTCCCCCCTGAACCCAACTGTACACAGAAGATACAGTGATCTGGCTGTTCAAGGGAGTATAGGTTTTCACCAGATACACCAGGTTCTTCTTAAACATTCCATCCAAACACCAGCCAGCTTGCGCATCACACAGACCACGTTTGATGGCTAATCCTGACTCAGGGATTTCTTCCCAGTTGTCATCCCATTTAATTCCTGTGTTTAGATCGCCCTTTTCTGAGTCACAAGCACAGAAATACCTGACAGACGCCAATGACAGAGGCAGACATGTCATGCTTGCTGAATCATTTTTACATGGCTTCAGATTAAATTTTCCATGAAATGACGAGGCCTTTAAGTTTTCTGTTATCAGTCTCATGTAGTCATCTTGATTGGTCAGAGTGCATGGTATCAGTTTATCTGTATAACCCACTTCGTTACATGGTGGATTAGACTGATGAAGAATAAAACTTCTCATAGCTTCCCTGTGATGACTCACACTTGCTTCCACCACAAATATAACATACAGAACTCTCCACAAAGGTGACATGCTGGTAAATGATATTGTTCACACCAGGATCTAAAGCACAGCTCATCTGTGGACGGGTTGGTCATATTATGAGAGAATCAGGACGAGCAATCACACATCATCAAGTTTTTTATTTGCCTCAATTCGATAGCTTTACTATTGACCCTTTCAGTCCCAATCCTGCGCAATCATTTATATTGATCAATCTAATAGGCCCTAGCTGTTCTTGAATGTGCAGCGTATTTTTATTAAGCAAGAAAGACAATGTGTCCAAAATTAACCATTTTATGAATAATTTCCATTCACTTGAACTTGTGGGTCCCAGTTACAAAACAACTATTCTAATAGTGTGTGAAATAACTTGGCATTTAAAGTAAACTCGGGGATGGGGGGGGGGGGGGTAAGGCGTAATAATATCGAATTCACGTTTGGCCAATGTATGTCAGCCTCGTATTTTATGAGATTATCATTGTTATTACGTTATATAAACGCCATTAATACTTGATATTGAGTGAGAGAGGTTATTAACACTTGTGCTGCTGTACTGTCTCTATCTACATTCGAAGCTGGAATTGCTAATACATGTATAACGCAATACCCAGGTTCAAATAATCAAGAAATATGTTTAATTATAAATATAGAAATATCGGGAATCTAATTATTTGACCAACTGAACCTTTATTACGAACAATATGCTTCTATATACGGGTCTAGCCGAATAGGCATCTATATACGGGTCAAGCCGAATAGGTCTCTATATACAGGTCTAGTCTTATAGCCCTCTAGGCCTATATACAGGTCCAGCCGTATAGACATCTATATACAACTCTAGCCGTATAGACTTTTATATACAGCTCCAGCCATATAGGCCGCTATATACGGGTCTAGACGTATATGCCTCTATATACGGATCTAGCCGAATTGGCCTCTATATGCCTCTATGTACGGGTCCAGCCGTATAGGCCTCTATATAAAGGTCTAGCCGTATAGGCTTCTATATACGGGTCTAGCCGCATAGGTCTCTGTACACAGGCTTAGCATAATGGGCTTCTATATATGGGTCTAGCCGTATAGTCCTCCATATACGGGTCTAGCCGTGTATCCCTATATATGTGGGTATGGCCGTTTATGTCTATATTCGGGTCTAGCAGGACGAAGGGTCAGTATTAAACAACCTCTGATGAGATCTGGTATCATATAACATGATTAAACATCATAACATAGATAATATTAAGTAATTCGCCGATACAATGTAGCATATATTGTTCAACAACTATGTTATTCAATTTTGTATATATATTATCATTATTGCTTGTACATAGCTTACACTGCTCTGCAGAGACAAGAGGCAGTATCTGCTTACTTGTATAGTAAGCAGATGCTGCTTTTTGCCTTCGCACGGCAGTACATATACATGTTTTAAAGACTCTTTTCTGATTATGCTGTATATATATTATTACTTTATTCATTATTACTTATGTATTATGTATTTTGTATTTTTGAATGGTTGAGGGCCCCAAGGAAGATGGGCAAATGCTCATTGGGTTTACCCTCTTTAAATAAAGATTTTATTATTATTATTATTATTATTATTATTATAACAACATAAAAACTCGCTGTAAACCAGGTCTGATTCATGAATAACTTAAAGGAAGTACTCCTGTTTTGGGGGAATAATCTTTGTTATAATCCGCAAATTCAGGCATGACTAAAATCATCAATATTTAAATGTCCAGCTGAGATCATAAGTAGATAATACTTAAACGGGGATATAGTCCAGTGGATTTTGACTAAAGCGTGTTTCGCGGTATGGACGATGTTTTATGATTGATTCTGATACTATGGGGTGTCCCGAGCAGAAATCAGCCGGGTGCCACTTTGGCACCCTTGGGCGGAATTTTTTAAGGGCAAAAACAAAATGGCCGCCAGATATTTCAAGGTCAAATATGTTTTTTTCAACAAATGAAGCCAGGAACAAGTGTAATACCTCATTTTCATGTGATTTTGACTGAGCAATCCATTTCTTGTATTATTTTCATGACTCAACGTAATTTTCAAGGTCAAAAAGTCAATTTCAAGGTCAAATAAGCAAAAATACCCTTTTTAACAAATAAAGCTAGGAACATGTGTAATACCTCTTTTTCGTTGGATTTTATCTGAAAAATCCATTTATGGTATTATTTTGGTGATCCAAGGTCATCTTCAAGGCCGAAAGGGCATAGCCAAGGTCAAAAACAAAATGGCCGCAAGATATCTCAAGGTCAACTATGATTGTTCAACAAATGAAGCCAGGAACAAGTGTAATACTTCATTTTTGTGTGATTTTGACCGGGCAATCCATTTCTTGTATTATTTTTATGACTCAAGGTACTTTCAAGGTCAAAAAGTCAATTTCAAGGTCAAATAAGCAAAATTACCATTTTTAACAAATCAAGCTAGGGACATGTGTAATACCTCTTTTTCATGTGATTTTGTCTGAAAAATCCATTTATGGTATTATTTTGTTGATCCAAGGTCATTTTCAAGGTCGAAAGGTCATTTCCCAGGTCAAAATATCAATTTCACGGTCAAGTAAAGGAGAATATGATTTTCACAAAATACAGCTAGAACATGTGTAAAAACCTTTTTTTTCATAGGATTTTGAGCGAAAAATGTCTTTTTCCTATTACTTTGGTGATTTAAAGTCATCCTCAAGGTCAAATATATGTTTTAGTGTATAAGCTAGAAATTGGAGCACGTATACTACCTTGTGTTGGGTTTTATTTTGACTGGATAATCTAATTCTGTTGGGTTTAAATGATCAAACATGCTCAAGGTGAAGATATCGGCTCAAAGGCATTGAATGGCAATTAACAGAGATGTGTTAAAGAGTGGTGGAAAAGATCTAACGGTCGATGAGGAGGTATTAAAGGGCAATGAGAAGGCGATAAAGGACAATGAAAAGGCATTAAAGGGCAATGAGGAGGCATATTATGGAGAAATGAGGAGGCGTTAATGGGACACAAGAGGCGTTACATAGCCACCGAGGGCCTTATAAGGTGAGAGAGAGGCATTATGGAGCTATGGAGAGGCACTAAAGGGAGACAATAATGCGTCTTCATAGCTTTTAGTTTAATGCTCTTCTTTGCAATTGAAGGCCTTTCTTTTGCCCTTTAACGCCTCTTCTTCGCCCTGAACGTCCTTTTAGTTTAACGCCTCTTTATTGCAATTGAAGGCCTTTCTGTCGCCTTTTAATGCTTCTTCTTCACACTGAACGCTTCTCCATTGCTCTTTAATTTTACTCTCCGTCACATTTTAAAGCTTTACCATCAATCTTTAACGCCTCCCCATGGTCCTTCGACGCCTCCCCATCGCCATTCATCGTCTCTCATTGCCCTTCAATGCTTTTGGGTCTACCTTTATATTTTTTCTTCGTCCTGTACCGCCTTTCCGTCACCCTTTAACGCTATTTCGGTGAAATTTAACGCCTCCTCATCGCCCTTTACTGGCTTCCCATCGCCATTTAATGCCTCTCCATCACCATTTACCGCCTCTTCATCGTCCTTTAACCCTTTAGCATCACCATTTAACGCATCTGCAGCACCTTTTAAACGCCTCTCCATCAACCTTTTAATGCATCTCCATCAACCTTTAACACTTTTTCTTGGCCCTTTAACGCCTTTCTATCACTCTTTGACATCTCTCCGTCATAATTTAATTTTTCTCAGTTGCCCTTTAGCGATTCCCCGTCATCTTTACCGCCTTCTCATCGCCCTAAAACACATATCCATCACCCTTTAGCACCACCGCATCACCTGTCATTTAATGCTTCCTCGTCACCCTCTAACGCCATTCAAGAACCCTTTCATGCCACCCACCAACACATCCCGTCACCCTTAGCGCCTCTTCGTTGTCCTTCAACACCTCCTCATTGCCCATAAACGCCTTCCCATCGCCATTTAACTCATCTGCAGCGCCTGTTAGCGTCTCTCCATCACCCTTTAATGCATCTCCATCAACCTTTATTACTTTTCCAATGCCCTTTGACGTCTCAGTCACCATTTAACGCTTCTCTGTCGCCCTTTAGCGATGCTCCGTTGTTTTAACACTTTCTACTCACCCTCACATGCTTATCCAGCACACTTCAACTCCTCCCCATTGCCCTTCAGCGCTTTTCCATAGTCGTTTAACGTTTCATGGTCGCCCTTTAACGACTCCTCATCACCCATTACCGCCTTCCCATCGCCATTTAAAACTTTCCCATCACCATTGATTGCCTCACCATCGCCCTTTACCACATTCGCATCGCCATTTAACGCATCTGCAGCGCCTATTAGCGCCTCTCCATCAAAGTTTAATGCATCTACATCACTTTTAACACTTTTTCGGCCTTTAACGCCTTTCCATCGCTCTTTGACGTCTCTCTGTCACCATTTAACGCTTCTCCATTGCCCTTTAACGATTCTCTGTCTTTTTTAATGCCTTCTCATTGCACTTAGACACCTATCCATCAACCATTAGCACCGCCCCATCACCCGTTAAGGTACTTCCTTGTCACCTTTCCATAGCCCTTGCATGCCACACCGCCACCTTTTAATGCATCTTGTCGCTCTTTAACGCCCCATTTTTGCCCCTTAACGCATCCTCGTTGCCATTCACCGCCTCCTCATTGCCCTTCAATGCCTCATCATTGCCCTTTAATGACTACTCATGTTCTTTTAACCCTTCTTACTCGCTCTTTAGCGCCTCTGGGGCGCCTTTTAGCAACTCGTCGACATCCTTTAATGCCTCCCCATTGTCTTTCACCGCCTCTCTGTCACCTTTTACCGCCTCTCCATTGATCTTTTATGCTTTTCCGTCGCTATTTGACGCCTCTCCATGACCCTTTGATGCCTTCTAGTTGTGTGATCATTTCACTCTGATGATGTTCATTCATTAAAACCCTACTAGAATTAGATTATCTGGTTAAAGATACACCAGGACAATTTATTATGTGTGCTCCAATATGTAGAGTACTACGTTAAAATAATATTTGACCTTGATATTTACATTTGACCTAGAGGATCACCTCAAATAACCAAAATCATACCAGGAAGATATTGTCCTAGCTTTATTTGTTGAAAATCATATTTTCGCTTACCTGACCTTGAAATTGACACACTTACCTTGAAAATGACCTTTAATTATAAAAATAGTAGCAGAAATGGATTATTTGTCAATATTACACTAAAAAGACGTACAACACTTTTTGCTATTTATGTTTGTTAATTGAATTTTGATGACCTTGAATTGAAACTGACCTTGAAGATAACCTTTAATCACTCAAATAATACTATAATTGGATTTGTCAATCAAAATCCCATAAAAAGAGGTATTACACACATTCCTAGCTTTATTTGTTAAAAATGATATTTTCTCTTACTTCACCTTGAAATTGACCCCTTTGACCTTGAAGATGACTTTGAATAATCAAAATAATATCAGATATGGTATGCCCAGTCAAAATTACATGAGGTATTACACATGTTCCTAGCTTTATTTGTTAAAAACGGTAATTTTGCTTAATTGACCTTGATATTTTACCTTTTGACCTTGAAGATGACCTTGAACCATGCAAATAATACAAGAAATGATTTGCCCGGTCAAAATCACATGAAAATGAGCTATTACATTTGTTCCTAGCTTCATTTGTTGAAAAATCATATTTGACCTTGAAATATCTGGCAACCATTTTGTTTTTGACCTTGGAAAGGACTTTCGACCTTGAAGCTAACCTTGGATCAACAAAATAATGCCATACATTCATTTTCTGATAAAATCCCATGTAAAAGAGGTATTACACATGTTCCTATCTTTATTTGTTAAAAATTGTATTTTTGCTTCTTTGACCTTGAAATTGTCTTTTTGACCTTGAAGATGACCTTGAGTCATAAAAATAATAGAAAAAATGGATTGCTCAGTCAAAATCACATAAAAATGAGGTATTACACTTGTTCCTGGCTCCATTAGTTGAAAAATCATACTTGACCTTGAAATATTTGGCGGCCATTTTGTTTTTGTCCTTAAAAAATTCCGCCCAAGGGTGCCAAAGTGGCACCCGGCTGATTCCTGCTCAGGACATCCCTTAGAACCAGAATCAATCATAAAACATCGTCCATACCGCGAAACACGCTTGAGTAAAAAAATGCCATTTGACAACTGGACTAATATGGCATAAATCATAAACAGATGTTGAGGAATTCAATCAATCGCAAGTAGTTAAAAAGTCAAACTGAAACATGACTTAAATCATAAGTGGACAAAAACAGGCTCGTAACCGGGGGATAGACCGGGTGGGGAAGGGGGTCATTTCTGTCCACCTTTCCAAAAAGTTAAATATAAAGCCCCATAAGGCAGGAAATTGACCCAGTTCTCACATTTTTTTCTAGGGCACACAGTGCACATATAGACTAAACTGGGCCAGGAGAACCTCCTGAGGATGGTGAGATGAATGAGATGCCACTGCCCTCCAGACACAGGATTCAAAATTCGAGCCCTGATGGTCTGAGGCCGAGCACGCTACCTCTCCGAGGTTCCCCACAATATTGAATCATTACGAGTGAGCGGGGAAGAAACATTTTGTTTCTTTTAAACTTCAAGGTACCAGGTAGATTAGATATTATATTACAAAACTTTATATTGTATATGAGGAAATATATTACATCGTTAAAACTTACATAAACTTTTGGCACTTATTCATAATTAAATAACTGTATACACATCAATTATGAAGGGCCTACATCTTTACACCCCAAATTAAATAGAAAAATATACTCGCAGAACATCTGTGAAAGTTTTAGGTCTCTGGTTATTTCAATGCCTCTGGCAAAGAGTTCCATATTTCGGGAACCAAAAACAAAAAGAATTTGTTCCATGTCGCGCCCTCTTCACGAGAAGATTCTTCAGTATATTATCAGAATTCCCTAACTTGCCGGTGCGACAACACTGATCAATCAACACCCAGCCAATGACGTGATTTATTTTCATATGACGTGATGGCCAACGGTCAATCACCAGTCGTTATTTAGTTGTTGTAACGAGAGCGTCACTTTAGCCAATCGTTTCAGCACAAGGCTCCGTCTGGGTCTGAGAACATTGTCAAATATCAGTCTGTGACGAACTAGTGGAGTCATACAACAGCACCGGGAAGATTATATATCTGGCGCAGGGGAATTGTAACTAAGTGAATAATTCATTCGAACATAATATGGGGTGGGTCCCAGTGTCATCCAGTACTAATAACTTCTTTTGACCCTATTCCTGCTAGGTTTTACCCATACAGAGCGGGGATCCACTTTAGTCGTCAGAATCTGACGTCTGTAGACGTCAGATTTTGACGTCTAAAGTCGATCCCCGCACTGTGAGAGTAAAAAATATTCATAGTAGCCGTAGACCCATAACATAGGTATTCAAATGAATCAAAAAGATCTAACTAAGACACTTATTTTGATTTTAAATTAAAAAAAACCTTTGGTTCCCATGGTTTATTTAAAACAATTCAGCGCTTTAAGGTTTGAAACATGTTTCAAAACAAATCAAATTGTTTGTGATAGATGCTCAGTTCTTAAAATAATCCAACTTGGGATTTGTATATTTTTTATTTTATTTGTGGATATATTTCTATTTTTTATGTTTTTTTCAATTTTAAATAAACAATATATATTTTGTCTTTTGTGGCAGCACGGCTTTAGTACTGACTAAATAATAGAATCAAGCAATTCATCAGACCAACATTTACGATTTTTAAGAAGGTTTATATTTCTTAACCGCGTCGTGTTAAAAAGGAGAATGGTCGAAATATTCTGCCAAAATATTATCAATTATGTATTTCAAGAGGTTTCGACCTGTATGTTTGATGGCGGAATATCATGTTGGAAATTTCGTCACTACAGAACACGTGTTAACAGGCTGATTATGACTCAGAAGGGGTCCCAGAAGCAATGATACAACCATGGAGGGTCCTGGTGGTATATACGTATTAGCTATAAATTCATAAGTTCAGTGGGTTATGGTGTTAAAAGATGTGATTTTTCGTTTTTTTGCAGCCATCATGGGTTTTATGCACAAAAAAGTATAATTTGGCGATCTAAAATAGTTTTAGCAGATTCCATGGCTATGAAAATGTATCATTAGCCATAAAATAAATATTTCTATGTAGATTAATAGTCAGGAAATGATCGATTATGTATTTCGTGAGATTTTGGCCTGTAATTTTAATTGTGGCTATTTGATAATCGTTCATATTGGAAATTTTGTTTCAATATGTTAATAGGCTGATTCTCACCCAGGGGAGGTCCCTGCACAATGTGATATTAATCAATCAATCAATCAATCAATCAATCAATCAATCAATCAATCAATCAATCAATCAATCAATCAATCAATCAATCAATCAATCAATCAATCAATCAATCAATCAATCAATCAATCAATCAATCAATCAATCAATCAATCAATCAATCAATCAATCAATCAATCAATCAATCAATCAATCAATCAATCAATCAATCAATCAATCAATCAATCAATCAATCAATCAATCAATCAATCAATCAATCAATCAATCAATCAATCAAATCAATCAATCAATCAATCAATCAATCAATTAATCAATCAATCAATCAATCAATCAATCAATCAATCAATCAATCAATCAATCAATCAATCAATCAATCAATCAATCAATCAATCAATCAATCAATCATTTAATCAATAAAATTTATTACCACATAATATCACCATTCTATCGGAGTTTAACATCAGATTCTGACGTCCAAAGTCTGTTCTCGCACTGAAAGAGGTAAATATTTATAATGGCCGTAGACCTATAACATTCAAATGAAACGGAAAGAGTTATTTCAGATATTTATGATGATTTCCAATTGAAAGACCCTTGGTTTATGCAAGGATATTTTAGCGTTGTAAGAGTTAATATTCTGGCCTATTTCACCTTCCAGCAGAATTTTCTTTTAATTCTGTCGACGTCGATGCCGACACGAAATAAAGATAAAGTAACATAGTCGTGTCGTTTTAATGATTTATTTATTAACAATGTCCATAACAATTATCAATAGCAGCATTCTCGTTTTCAATATTTTATATGCAAGTATTCTGTACTAATTTAAATTTAGAGGTCAAATGACCATTAAATATGTTAGACTGACAAATGATTATACTTAAATTGCGTTTATTAAGTTATTTTTTACTCACCTGAAGTCGTGGGCCGCGGTAGCGGGACAGAACTTCAATTGGGTAAAAAATAAAGTAATATAACATAACGGGTCAACACTCCAGTCGTAAAATATTAAAATCTAGAATGCTGCAATATGATTTAACCAGTGTGTCATTAAACATAGTCCATTAACAGCATCAGGGTCGTCATCTGTCAGAATCCCAGGTAAAGATATGTCCATTATCTTTGATTATTCTAAGCTTCCTCTTGCTCGTCTCCCTCCTCTTCGTCAAACTCTCCCTCCTCCTCGGCTGTGGCGTCCTGGTACTGCTGGTACTCAGACACCAGATCATTCATGTTGGACTCGGCCTCAGTGAATTCCATCTCATCCATGCCCTCGCCAGTGTACCAATGCAAGAAAGCCTTACGCCTGAACATAGCTGTGAACTGCTCCGAGATACGCTTGAACAGCTCCTGGATGGCGGTACTGTTACCAATGAAGGTACCAGACATCTTGAGTCCTCTTGGTGGAATGTCACAAACGGAGGTCTTCACGTTGTTGGGGATCCATTCAACGAAGTAGCTGCTGTTCTTATTCTGCACGTTCAACATCTGCTCATCAACCTCCTTCATGGACATGCGACCACGGAACATGGCTGCCACTGTGAGGTAGCGACCATGACGTGGATCACATGCAGCCATCATGTTCTTGGCGTCAAACATCTGCTGAGTGAGCTCAGGTACAGTGAGGGCGCGGTACTGTTGACTGCCACGAGATGTGAGTGGAGCAAAGCCAGGCATGAAGAAGTGGAGACGGGGGAAGGGCACCATGTTCACGGCCAGCTTCCTCAGATCAGCGTTCAACTGACCAGGGAAACGTAGGCAGGATGTAACACCAGACATGGTGGCAGATACCAGATGGTTCAAGTCACCATAGGTAGGTGTGGTCAGCTTCAGGGTACGGAAGCAAATGTCATACAGAGCCTCGTTGTCAATACAGAAGGTCTCGTCTGTGTTCTCCACCAGTTGATGTACAGACAGGGTGGCGTTGTAGGGCTCTACAACTGTGTCTGATACCTGGAACATAAAACGAAAGACATATATATAATATCAATTGAATATTAACATTTAAATAACGTAAAGGAATGGGATGTGGCATCAACTCATTTACATGTTACCAGAAAAAAATGTACAGTAAGGGGACACACTAGAGCAAAATACATACCTTTGGTGAGGGGACGACGGAGAATGTGTTCATGATTCTGTCAGGGTACTCCTCACGGATCTTGCTGATGAGCAGGGTACCCATACCAGAGCCGGTACCACCACCCAGTGAGTGAGTAAGTTGGAATCCTTGAAGACAATCACATCCTTCAGCTTCCTTACGAACCACATCAAGAACAGAGTCTACGAGTTCAGCTCCCTCTGTGTAGTGACCTTTGGCCCAGTTGTTACCAGCACCGCTCTGACCAAATACAAAGTTGTCTGGACGGAAGATCTGACCAAAAGGTCCAGAGCGGACAGAGTCCATGGTACCTGGCTCCAAATCCACCAGCACGGCACGGGGCACATATTTGCCTCCTGAAAAAATATCAAGTATTCATATTTACACATCCGTATAGGGTTTGTTAAACATAAAAATAGGTGAACTTTGAAGTAAATATGAGAAAAAAAACATTTGACTACGTCTGCATTTTGATTTATCAACAGCAAAAGGACCGATTTATCTTGTTCAAATAATTAAATTGTATTGGCATAAATATTATATTCCTTACCAGTGGCCTCATTGAAGTAGACGTTGATTCTCTCCAGCTGCAGGTCAGAGTCACCATGGTAGGTACCCGTGGGGTCGATGCCATGCTCATCAGATATCACCTCCCAGAACTGAAAGAAAAGAAACGAACGCTTAGTTGATGTTGAATATAATATTACATTAAAGTTTACTTTAGGTTTGATGGATTAGTATGATCTACCATCCAGAGAACAAAATAAATTAATTTTTCACGAAGCGTATTAAAATTGATGTTTTATTAAATACTGTGCCGAAATGGTGACGACATGAAGAAGCTTTCAAACTTTGCTCGAACTAATTGGTTAAAAGTAAAACATACTATAGGACATATAGGAATCATCTCATATTAGAGCCCCCGCCTTATTGAAATGTGTGTTTAAATAGCAATATTTGCAAATGTTTCATCTCAAATTAAGCATATATGACTAATTTTCACCCTCTTAAAGTTGTGGGTCGCAGTAGCGAGACACAACTTTAATTTTTTTTAACTTAACAGTTAATGGTTAGTGTCCTCACCTTAGCGCCAATCTGGTTGCCGCACTGGCCAGCTTGCAAGTGGACGATTTCTCTCATGTTTTCGGCTGGTTTTGTTACTGGTAAGCTGGAGAGTTACTTAAATCTCAGTTGGCTGAGGTTGATGTTGACTCCTGGAGTGCATTCCTTATTTATACCTCTGCTCATTCTGTTGATCTCACGTGTTGGACCAAGTTGCCAACCAACAAATACGTTAATCCGATGATCCAATAAGAGCCCGTGACTACCTGCGTGACACCTGTAACATGTGTAATACACCTTGACATAACAGGTTCTAAATATTCATTGACAGACATGAATCGTCACATCCAGGTAGAAAGCGATTAACCCTTACAGCGCGGGGACCGACTTTAGTCGTCAGGGTCTGACGTCTGTAGACGTCAGATCCTGACGCCTGAAGTCGATCCCCACACTGTAAGAGTAAAAAATATTTCTAATGACCGTAGACCCATAACATATGTATTCAAAAGAATCAGAAAGAGCTAGCTAAGACAAGTATGATAATTTTAAATTGAAAAAACCCTTTGATATCCATGGTGTATATAAACATAGTTTAGCCTTTTAAGGATAACCCTTGAACACTTAAAGCGCTGAAATATGTTCACAACTGTAATGATAAGCAAAGTCTATGATTCCATATTATTTAAACGTCACGAGAAATGGTTCAAACGAGTGCTATGTGAGACACAGGGTGTCGCGCAGAATAATTGTTCAAGTCTCAACACTGCGCTAATGTTACAAGAAGCCGTTTATGCCAACACCTGTGTGTATGTTGCATTGTTAGATGTAAAGAAAGCTTTTGACTCTGTGTGGATCAATGGGATGCTGTATAAACTTATCAAATTAGGAGTAGATAAAAGACTTTTGAGAATTATATGTGACAGTTACAATGGTTTCCAATGCACTGTTAGAGTCTGTGGTCTATTTTCTGAGTGGTTTATTCCCAAACAAGGTATTCACCAAGGAGATATTTTTTCTATGTTTTTATATTGTGTTTATAACAATGACTTGCTAGAAGAACTCAGAGATATCCCGTGTGCAGTTAAAATAGGGACTCTTAAGATCAGTGGTGTAGGTTTCGCTGACGATATCTCAGTAATGTCTACGTCATTATTTACATTACAACACTTAACTGACGTGTGTGTAAACCATAGCAGAAAGTGGAGATATGAATTTGGCCCGAGTAAGATACAGCTCATTATATACGGTGGGCAAGGTGGTCAATTAGTAATTAATAATCATGTAATATATAATGTAGAAGGTGCTAATCATCTCGGGGTCCCTCTGTGCAGTACAAAACACGCTGAAAAAATTGCAACAGATGCAAGAATTCAAATTCATAAAAATGAAATGAATCGGGCTTTAGGCCACCTTTGTGCACATATAGGCTAAACTGGGCCAGGGGAACCTCCTGAGGATGGTGAGATGATTGAGATGACACTGTCCTCCAGACACAGGATTCGAAATTCGAGCCCTGGCGGTCTGAGGCCGAGCACGCTACCTCTCGGTCACGGAGGCTCCCCACAATACTAACTTTCACACGTGGATGGGGAAGAAACAATTTTTGTTTCTTTCAAACCGCCGAGACCGGGAACCGAACCCCGGACTCTGGCGTGAAAGGCAGCGGTGCTAACCACTACCCTAGGGCCCCCGCCCTCAAATTCATAAGAAAATATCATATATGATCCAAGGTATCTGCGCCCGTAATGGTGGAATAAACCCTATGAGTGCATCAAAGGTGTATCTGTCTGTAGCAATGCCGCGGTTATTGTACGGGTGTCAAGTATGGCCTATAAGTGATGATAATGTTGAGTTGATGGAGCGGGCTCACCAGGATGCGGCTCGTAGACTTCAGGGGTTACCGCAGCAATGCGCTGGTCCAGCAGCTACAGCCCTAATGGGATGGCTCAGTGTACAAGCTACTATAGATATGTATAGACTGATCTACCTATGGACATTATTGCAAATTCCTAATTTATTTAAGAAAAATCTGTCTAACCTTCTAATAGAAACTTTCCATATGCCTAACTCAAAGACTCTAATAGAAAGTTTAGCCTATATGTGCACAAAGGTGGCCTAAAGCCCGATTCATTTCATTTTTTATTTCTAATAGAAACTTTCCATATGCCTAACTCAAAGCGTAATAAAACAGGGCCCTTGTCTAAGATTGTTAAGACGTGTCACAAATATAATATACAGGAAAAAGTTCTAAGTTTATTAATTTTAAACCCAAACCATATCAGTCGTGAGCAATGGAAAAAAATAGTAAAGAATGTAATATGGTCACAATATAGAAATAACTGGTATATGCAGTGTATACTATTTAAAAGTTTGTCAATGTTTGTAAAAAGTGTAAATAATGTTGCAATGAGTTGGATGTGGCGTTTGTGTAGAGACCGGCCTCAGTCAATTAGAAAGTGTAAATGTACTGCTAGATTCGTTGTAAGCTCCGTGAACTATTATATTATGTATACTAAATCCAGTAAGTTGTGTCAGCTCTGTTCAATGTACAGTCGACTATGTCATGAGCACGTATTGTTTGAATGTCCAGCACTTGTCAATGAGCGTGTCAAGCGCTGGACACGTGTCATCGAATCTATGCCTGCAGCTTTGATATCGTCAATCGAATGTATGAATACAAGTGAAAAGTTAGTTTTTATTCTGAGTGGATTGAACTGTGAATATGTGAGTGAATGGAGAGATATATATGAGGAGATTGTAAATTTTATTTTTTATATGAATCATGAATTCAGGCAATTAGCAGTGACTATATATAATAATACGTAAACGTTTGTTTTTCTCATCTTATAAAAATAATTATTCAATAGGAGACCTAGTATTATTCTCAATAGTATGTATTAAAGTTCACTGTAAATATGACTTGTATTGTATAATACCCGATGTTATTTCTTAAATTCCTCATCATGAGTGTGTTGAATGTTAAACTTTAAACCTTTGTACCTGTATTTTTGCATGCATGCTCTCCAAAGTGGAGGTTAATAAACACATACATACATACACCTTGACATAACATGTTTAAAAAATAAATTGACAACAAGACATGAATCGCCACATCCAGGTGGGAGTAGATTAACTCATTAACCCTAAAAGCACTGAAATATTTGTATATAAACCAAGAGACAAAAAGGGTGTTTTCAATTTGAAATCATCATGAATGTCTGAGTTAGCTATTTCCGCTTAATTTTATTACCTATGTTATCAGGTAATGGGTCTACTGTCTTTATAATATTTTACTCTTTCAGCGCGGAGATCTACTTAAGACGTCAGAATCTGACGTCTACAGACGACAGATTCTGACGTCTAAAATCGATTCCCGTGCTGAAAGAGGTAATCACCAAGCTATTAAATTGATTTATTTGATTTAATCAACACACCAAGCATGGGAAAATAGCACACGTACTCACTATAATATTTAAATCAGGGGTGAAATAATCTACTTGGTAAAGCATTATCTGTGATTTGCGCAAAATATTGTACAATGGTATTTATGGTACAAAAGTGGTTTTGCATTCGTTGAACTCAAAATTTTCAGCGGGGTACTACTGACTTTAGACGTCAAAATCTGACGTCTATAGTCGGTCCTATGACAACAAAAGAGTAAAATATATATAAACAAAACTACGTGAAACTATATTTAAACGAGTATGTGATGCAACAGTGGCGGTATTCAAATGAACCGGAAAGAGCTAACTAGACCATTTATGACTTCAAATTGAAAATAAAACTTCGGTCTCTTGGTTTAAATAAAACATATTTCCAGCGTTTTAAGGGTTATAAACATGATAAATCCATTGTAAAACCAGGACTAAATATAAATGTGATTTCTTGTAGGTATAGATTTGTCACTAACAGGTAATGGGTTATATAGCTTAGCCGCCTGTTATGAGTGTTAGAGGTTTGGTTACGTCAAACATAAACCTGTCTATAATCCCCATACCATTTAGCAAATACCAAACAATATTGAGTGATATTTTAATATAATTACGTTAAAGCATTCCTTGTCACATTTCTACACCAAATGGCATTATGTCGTAAAAATGGTAAAATCCATGACAATATGGTCGCTCTGTTCTTTCAGTGGATATATATGTAGAAAACAATCTATTTTATACCCTTTGCCTGCTAATCACGACTATAGTCGTTTTTAATCCATTTTATTACCCGATCAAATCACTGCCATTGGGAGCGAACTCTGCGTTTAAACATCAAGATTTGAAAATGTTTGGTCTCAAAATAAACAAATAAAGATAATTTTCACCCACTTGAAGTTGTGGGTCGAGTAGCGAGACGCAACATCAAGTGGTTGAAAATTTACCTTATTTAATTCAGCGCTTTATAGTTAAATGTCTAATACAATTTATCTGTACATTTCATTGTCTACATTTCTATTGTTGTCTTATATATACATGGCTATAGGTATGTATATATTGATTTATTTGTGCGTATGTATTTATGTTTGTGAGTTGTTCTACCTCCTATTTGTTCAAAACAATATAATTTTATTAGCACAATGTATTTTTTCGTTAGGCTGCTGCGATGTTTTTTAACCGCATAATGACCAATAATATATTCCAGCGGTTATATGGTTTATTTCAACCTTGAACAATGATCTCATATAACTTAATCAATTAAAATTAAAATGTACTAGAGGTCTAATCACATCTGTTAGTGTGTGTTGTGTTGCGTATTCATTTTTTGATCCGATTATGACACATTATGTCTTATAGATGGACAAGCCAGATAATGATGTAGAACTAAGTACTGATTTTATCCTTTTCTACACCTCCTAGTCAAACAGGTGATTGTGTGTAGTTAGCTGATATTCCACTGTGATTGTTACGCACTTAACCCTTTAAGCGCTGACATATTTTACATAAACCAAGAGAAAAAATGTTAGTTTTTTTCGATTTGAAAAAAAATATATATATATATTAATATATTTGCAAATTAGATATTGAAAACGAGAATGCTGCTATTTATATTTGTTATGGTCATTGCTAATAAATAAAAACTAGAAGACTATGTTTACTTTATCTTTATTTTGTGTCGACATCGATTTCAAAATATTTTTTTCTAATTCTGTTGGAATGTGAAATAGTATATTAACCCTTACAACGCTGAAATTTGTTTTTATAAACCATACAGACCAAAGGTTTGTTTCAATTTGAAATCATCATAAAATGCTTATTTAACTCTTTCCGCTTCATTTGAATACTTGTGAGCTGAATGGTTGATTTTGTGGATTGTGATAGCGAGAAATAATTTCGTGTGTGTAATAAATTAAACATGTGTGTAATTGTGTAAAAGTATACAATTATTTGTTCCTTTCCTTAAATTTGATTTATTTTATAAGGATTGCAAACAGTAGATAAATACCAAAATTGTATCTTCTTAATACAGAAACAAAGCTAAATATAACAATACATCACAGATAAATATGGGGGATTAAAAGTGATAATTGTTAGGATTTTACACAACTGTGAGAAAAAAAAAGTTGAATGATAATACATTCGATTAGAATGTTGCAACGGTATCTAAACCTTGAAGTGCTACATTAAATTATTTAAATTTTAACCCACTTGAAGTTGTGTCTTCCGATCGCGACCACAGCTTCAAGAGTGTCAAAATTACTCATACGTGTCGAGTTTGGTCACCAAACAATTGCAAATCTTGGTTATTATTTTATACCCTATAACAGTGATTTAATCGGCTAATAAAACAAGTTTAAAGCGACTATGGTCGCGCTTAGCGGTGAACGGATTAATCATATGCGGAATACTTTCAACAATTTATTTAGTGCCTAAAAAGTATGTTAGAGTGCTTAAAAGGTATGTTTAGATATTAAACATCATTTCAGGAGACGGTCTAAAAAGTATGTTAGAGTGCTTAAAAAGTATGTTTAGATATTAAACATCATTTCAGGAGAGGGTCTAAAAAGTATGTTAGAGTGCCTAAAAAGTATGTTTAGATATTAAACATCATTTCAGGAGACGGTCTAAAAAGTATGTTAGAGTGCTTAAAAAGTATGTTTAGATATTAAACATCATTTCAGGAGACGGTCTAAAAAGTATGTTAGAGTGCTTAAAAAGTATGTTTAGATATTAAACATCATTTCAGGAGAGGGTCTAAAAAGTATGTTAGAGTGCTTAAAAAGTATGTTTAGATATTAAACATCATTTCAGGAGACGGTCTAAAAAGTATGTTGGAGTGCCTAAAAATATGTTTAGATATTAAACATAATTTCAGGAGACGGTCTAAAAAGTATGTTAGAGTGCCTAAAAAGTATGTTTAGATATTAAACATCATTTCAGGAGAGGGTCTAAAAAGTACGACCCATACAACTAGATCGGGACAGGTGTGCCCCCTTATCCAGACCACTTTGTTATACAGGTGGATCAGGATGTGTAAGTTTTTAAACGTCAATAAGAACGTAATCGGTCATATGGTAATTCCCCAGATATGTCACCTGATACTACACATACTTTATATCTATGTGCTAGAGGATAGCCTTGTGTTAAGCATGTTATTAACTCTTAAGTACTTAAAGGTGATCTATCACCCCGTATATGATATGAATAATTATGTCCTTAT
Source organism: Flabesymbios commensalis (assembly GCA_964017125.1). Taxonomy (NCBI): domain Eukaryota; kingdom Metazoa; phylum Annelida; class Polychaeta; order Terebellida; family Flabelligeridae; genus Flabesymbios; species Flabesymbios commensalis. Next base: position 12,511,345 of record OZ024914.1, on the reverse strand, counting down.
ATGGGGTGATTGGCTATCATGTGACCCTCTCAGAGGGTCACATGATAGCCAACCACCCCATATAAGGGAACACTTGTGCCCCATCTTGTGGCAACTTTGATTTATTTGTCACAAATTTATTCAAACTATATAAGAGGCGATAGATCACCTTTAATTCAAATTTTGAAATTTTCACCCACTTTACCCTTTGCCTGCTAATCATAACAAAAGTAGTTTTTAATCTGTTTCATAAGCCGATTAAATCACTGTTATTTGGAATGAAATGACTGTTCAAATTACATGATTTGTAAATATATGGTCATAAATTAAACAAATATCAGTAATGAAAACTTAATGAATTGTTCCTTGGCCCATAACACAAATCTTTAAAAAAAATCATGGATCCTCATCTTAGTCCGGATCACCCTCAAAATTTAACAGTAAGACAGACAGTAGTTTATTCATAAGATCTGTATATGTACAGACAAGTATGTCCTCAAAATTTAACGGATTTTCCTTGGTCCGAGACACAACTCTGGTAAAAGTGTCAATCAAATCCGTTCATTATTTTGTAAGTAATCCTGCTGACAAAAAAACAAACAAACAAACAAACAAACAAACAAACAAACAAACAAACAAACAAACAAACAAACAAACAAACAAACAAACAAACAAACAAACAAACAAACAAACAAACAAACAAACAAACAAACAAACAAACAAACAAACAAACAAACAAACAAACAAACATACAAACAAACAAACAAACAAACAAACAAACAAACAAACAAACAAACAAACAAACAAACAAACAAACAAACAAACAAACAAACAAACAAACAAACAAACAAACAAACAAACAAACAAACAAACAAACAAACAAACAAACAAACATAACCTCCTGTGCGGAGGAAAGAAGGCTATATTGCCATCTGAGCATGCGGGCGAGATGACATATGTACTTTCCATTTCAGGCTTCTCTATTTACACCTGTCTTCTTATATCGATCAATATAACTACATTACTCTGTGTGATAACAGTCCAAAACGATCAATAATCACTAAGGCCACACTCTTCCTCATCTACATGTAGGTATGGTTCCACAATTCCCAGCAAACACGAGGTATTCACTCAATGTTGGACTAATGTTGGGCCAACGTCGCAGACCAAATGATCAGTACTGGATAATCGGCTTTCTTTTCTCAGAATACTTTCTTTTGCCTATTACACTCTAGTGCAGTTGCCCCCTATCTATTCTATTCCCAACCTTGTATATATATACTATTCTGTATATGTCTAATGAATATACAGATTGGCGTGACTGGGAATATGCTGGTATTATATGACACCACAAATATAAATTAAACGGTATGAAAATAAATGTCTATAAACCACTCTTACGATAGATCTGTCGAAATACCAATCAACAACATATATCAGCCCTGTTGAAAGGTTGGTTAGAGTTGTTGCATATATATTTTAATTTCAAATAATGAGTGCGTTAGGCGTGCATATATTGAATGTTATGAAGTTTACATTTTAATTAATTTAATAATTTCTGTTCGTGAGGTTCTAAATAAATCAAATATTAAAATAGGAGGCAGAATACAGATTCCCCCTTGTAAAAGTTGAGCAAAATATGATTCGCAACAAATCCCCCAACAAAATCAAGTTGTTGTTCCAAATCCGGCTTAATGCTGGGCCAATGTCGTAGACGATGGACTCTTATTCAACCCTTTCAAGCCTGAATTTACCATCGTCAACTTCATCCACTACAAGCCGCGAATTGCTGTCTCAATTCTCAACTTGTAGTGGACGAAATGGCTTGAAGTGGGTGATAAATGAACAAAAATATGTTATTATTAAAACAGTTCTGTGGAAATTTGGTAGGAAATTGAGAAAATTTAGAAATTCTTCATAGATGCAAAATGATGCTTTGATGCATCGTGAGGTCTTACCCCTTAAACGTCAAGTTGTCCGACTGGAGTGTTCACCCACTTTAAGTTGTGTCTCGCTGACGCGATCCACAACTTCAAGTGGGTGAGAATTATTCAGATTTGACAAAAGGGAGGCCAACTATTTTGACATCATGTTGATTGATGTCACGTTTTATCTTTAACATATTAAAAAGCCGTTATTTAATGTGCTAATAAAAAAAAGGAGAAAAATCGGGACCGACAAGTACAGGGACTAAGAGTTAATCAACACTGGGACTGATGTCTTCTTTTTCTGTGTGAGCTTGTCTATTTTTTCTTTCTAGTAAAGACTGGACTGGATATTATAAATATTTAACTCTTTCGGTGCGGGAATCCTTAGTAAGATCCGGCTCAATTAGAGAGACCAGTACTCGCAAGAATGGTCAAATACGCTGAACATATCAGTCAAACAAATATGTGTTATATCGTGTATTTACGTAAAGGTTTACATTCGATATAAAATCATATTGATATGTCGATCCCCATTTATAAGGAGAATAATTTGTAAGTTTCGTACCACTAATCACAGTCTGCCAATTGAAGTTGTCAGGTACGCAAATTAAACACGACAGATCAGTTTTTTGTAACAAATGCGAGTCAAGCAATGTAGGAGACAAACTAAACTCGACAGATCAGGTTTTGTGACAAATGCGAGTCGAGCAATGTAGGTGGCGAACTTCATTTTTTATTTGAATGTTCTGAACAACCAGTTTCACGAACAGAACTGCTCCTACGCTTCTGTCACAATAACCCACAATTATGTTTTAAATATCAAGTGACAATTCATTCATTATAAATAATTTGGCAAAATTCATTAGACGAGGATGTCAAAATCTAAACATATAACAATAGTCAATAAAATAATTATATTTTTTATAATTAATATCTGTTTCCAGGCATATAATCTACTTCCATTATGTTTACATTTGTATGACTAATATATCTGCAGCATTTGTTTTGAATGTTTTGTCTTAATTTGTTCCAGTTGTTTATACTTTTATGCGTTCGTCACAAGAATTGTACGATATTCTGGTGCCTCATTGAGGCAAAGTTTAAATGATTTTTTTTACTTTTAATTTTATTAGTTGATGTCTCGTTTGTTCAAGCTTACAACATACCAGTGGCGGATCTAGAGGGGGGCTAAGGGGGTCATGACCACCCTTTTTTAGATAAATTGCCCAAACATCGAGCAAAATTGCAAAAACATCAGTATTTGACACTCAACATTTTGTGTGTCAAATACCGATATACTACTTTGGGGGCGGGGGGTTAGCTTGGAGTTGGCTGGAGATGATTTCGAGCAAACTTTTATTTCAGCTCTATAGTATATAAACATGTGATAAAATTTGATATTTTCAGGGCCGAGCCGGGTTTAAACAAATAATTTGTCCGTGACAAAAATTACACCCCCCCCCTGGAGATTGAATGGTAACCCCCATAGCTGAGACGACTAAAACATTTTTTTTCAAAATCCTTGATCTGTCCCTACATAGCCGGCCAACATGAGACATTGGGCCTACTGTCTCACTGCTGGACAGAAAGGTGTTGACCTATGTCAAAATAGGAAACCAAAATGTTGTCACTCACACTTGTACGTCGCCACTTTCTCTGTGCTAAACTGTTGTCACTCACACTTGTTCCTCGGTACTCTCTGTGTTTGACTGCCCCACCTGGCATCATTAATAAACAGATGCCTAACTCGACTTTTATATCCCATTGGATATTAGCGTCACAACGTGTACTGATAGTATATATAGACCATTCCACATACATGGCTACTAAAACGATGAAGGAAGCACAACAGAAATATGACAGCATGTCCCAAAACTGATGAATGAACTAATTTTCTATTTGATGTGGCCAGTTCAATTACATTACGCTAATTTAAATATCCATCTATATTATGGTTCCTCGGGGCTTGTCAATTATGATGTATAGCATAATTGCTCCATTCAGCGCAGTGACCGAATTTAGACGTCTCAATCTGATGTTTATAGACGTCGGATTTTGACGTCTGAAGTCGATCTCAGCAATGCAAGAGAAAATATTTGTAATAACCGTTTACCCATAACATAGGTATTTAAATGAAGCGAAAAGAGCTAACTGAAACATTTGAGATGATTTCAAATTAAGAAAAAACCTTTTTCGTCTTGGTTTATATATATATGTTATTTTCTGCTTTAGGGTTATATTAGTTTAGGGTAAAGCTATGAACGTGGCTCTGCTTCTATGATGTGCAACTATGTTCTTACTCTACACGGTGATTTTCACTATGACACCTATATCGGTATCAGCACATATCGCACTCTAGCTGTACATGCAGTTTGAACTGCAATCAATGACATTAATTTTAATTATAATGTCATGTGTGACTTGATCGTGTGGGAAAATACAAAAGTTATTCATTCTTGGTGCGACATGGGGAAAACAGCGCATCTTCAATAAATAAAATATCAGCCCAAAGGCTCACCCCAGCATATACGAGACGTTCACCCAATGTATTTGACGCTAGCCCAACATTAAAACAACATTGGGTGAACGTCTCGTGTTTGCTGGGACGCCTCGTTAATTGAACGAGTGCTGTCTTTTCCCATATCGCACTCAAATGAACACCGTTGCATATGTTATTTTCCGTTTGACGAATTTCGTTCAAAATACCCCACACTGTGTATATCAACACAAAACAGCAGGGGAGTTTAGCCTGCAACGCCTGACAGCAGGACGTAATGGATGCAATATAATGACAGCAGTGTATTGATCCACAGGGAAAAGTCAAAAGCCAGTAACAGCTCACTTGAAAAGTGAGCAGTTACTGCCTTTTGCCTTTTCGCGTCAGTATTACATATGTCCACGCAGATCCGGATAAGTGCGCCGTATGGTGTCGCCGCCTAGGGAATAACACTTAGTCGTATGGCTGGCTACACGACATCATTCAATATTTGATGTATTTTTTGTAACATATTGAGGCTGTTTGTTCTTGGCAGCTCGGTATTTGAATTGTTTATGTACACTGGAGACAATCCGCACCTGTAACCCTTTGAGTACCAGAGTCATATTTATACACCAAATAGACCAATTTTGATGATTTCTTTAGAATAGACAACCCATTACAGTTATTGGGAATGAAATGTCTGTTTAAGCATCAATACTTGTATTGCAAATGTTTCGTCTCAAATTTTAAAGATGATCGTTTCAAAGGATTTATCATCAGAATTAGACATATTATGCATCTTAGAAGCTTTTCTGTCATTTTTGAGAGAGATATAGCTTTTTTAGTTCTAAAAGATTATAGTTTACTAATCAAATGCGAAACAAGATGGTCACAGAATCAACAACAATGAATCTACGCAATAGAGATTTGACTTTTTTTTTAGTATAATTATTACATTTTCGTATTTTATAAAATCGCTTTTTAAATTTCATCTTAGACATTGCAAGGTGATTTAAAACGAGAAGAAATATCCGAGAGATACACCTGTGTTATAGTTATTATATGTTATTATTTCATTTGAAACGAGCAATTCTAATAACTGAAGAAACACACAAATTTGGATTTTGTTGTATATTAATAGTCGTTAATAATTGTTAATACCTTATTGGCATTTCAAATGTCTAGTTTGACATATTGGTCATTTATTTGCTCTTTGCTCGGTGTGATTTCGATCACTGGTATATGCGTGCGCCGAAGAAAAAATACCTGTCGCAGAAGGAATCGAACCGACACTCCGGACTTTGAGTACACTACGCTACCGATGAGCTATCCTTATAATTCTCTCACATAGTTTGCACAATACAATCATAATTATAACAATTAAATGTTCTACAGTGACAGACAAGGTGAATTACAATAGATAACATTAAATTTACATAAAAAATAGTTTGAAGAATAATTAAAATATGTGTGATGAAAGGTATTTATTATCCATTCCAAATCTATACTAATTATAATCAATCAATCAAAACATTTATTTGACATAATTATAAAATACATATATTCAATTAGGCCTATACAATGCATATGTTGTAAGACACTTGCATCTGTTCATTCATTCATTCATTCATTCATTCATTCATTCATTCATTCATTCATTCATTCATTCATTCATTCATTCATTCATTCATTCATTCAATCAATCAATCAATCAATCATTCATTACATTCATTACATTAATTCATCCACACATGTAATAATATTTTCCAGGTTGCTCAGAACACAAGTGAAAAACATCATTCCACCTCTGTGCAGCATTGTTCATATTGTATGCTGTCAGTATTATGATTGTCATATCAATCAATACATTACAGGTAGGAGTCCATGGATCCAAGTGACACAATATCATATACCTGACGTTCAAACAGTGCTGGTTTAATGCTGGCCCAGTGTCGCAGACGCTGGCCCAGCATTTAACCAACACTGTTTCAGGAAATCTAATCCGGGACACGTGGATATGGGGATACTTTGGTATTGATTTGTTATGGGGCCGTTGTCATGGCTACCGTGCGCCTATCAGTACCGCCAGAGACACACAGAGGCTGTTGTCATAAATTATTAGATTATAGTTGGTCCCAACAGCTTGCCCATTGTCGACTTAGGGGTTTTGTCAAGTTAAAATAATTCCGAAAATCCGAGAAAAACTCGGAAGTGGGTGGGTGGGTCAAGCCTCAAAACGGATTTTAATTTTTCGTTTTGAAATTTTGTGTTTTTTCGTGTTTTCTGTGTTGTTTTCATGTTTCCAAATGTTTCCAATTTTTTTTTTAAATTGGATAATGGGATGGGTGGGTGGGGTCTGACTAATCCGAGTTTTTCTCGGATTTTTGGAATTATTTTAACTTGACAAAACCCCTTATTAGAGAACTCTTGAAACCCATGCGTGTACAAGATTCTGTAGTTAGAGCCCCTTAAATATATGTAACCAGAGTAGTTCTCACCCACTTAAATTAAAAACCCTTACAACACTGAATTATTTTTGCTTCAAACATCGAGACTAAAGGGTTTTTTTCATTTTTTTTTATTTTGAAATCATTTCCGGTTCATTTGAATACCTCTGTTGGGTTCTACGACCACTATAAATATTTTATTTCTTTCAGTGTGGGGATCGTCTTTATACGTCAGAATCTGACATCTACAGATGTCAGATTCTGACGTTCGGATCAGACATCTACAGATGTCAGATTCTGACGTATAAAGACGATCCCCGCGCAGTAAAGGGTTAACTTTAACCCTTTTAACGCTGAACTCCTGGACACACTTGCATCCCCACCGCTAAATTCCTGAGGGGGGGGGGGGTGAAAAAAAATAAGAATATTTTGTAATCAGGTAATGTCAGATTTGTGTGAAGACACAAGCAGGATCTTAGCTTATGAGCAAATAATAACATGAGAACGAGTTGTGCTTTATTGGTAGTTAACACCAAGGTCATGTCAAGGTCACATCAAGGTCATTTCAAGGTCAAACTCGCAAAAAATATTGAAAATACGCACTTTTTGGCAATTTCAAGCTGTTCAGTGGTCATTCATTAGAAAGGACTGATAGTGACACATACTAGGTCGGGTATCATTTCAGCACACATTTTTAGGAAATCTAGGGCAGTGCTGATATTGGGAGGCGTAATGCCCCCATGTTTGCCCTTATTACACCCCCATTCTTCAAGGCTCAATTGAACAAGCAATATTATAATTATGCAGCAGCATGTAGCATCAGCTTGGGCTTCCATCGCAATAGATTGATATATAATTGGGTATGGAGGTTGACATGGGTTGAGGGTGTGCTTTTTTGCATGGATGCCGCCCAAAATAAACGTGAAGGTTATGTCAAAGTCATGTAAAATGTCACGTTTATCAGTTTATGGGTGATGTGTACTAAATGCGTAATGATTATATAGGTAATGCGTAATGATTAGGTGTACAACCATGCAATCCGCACTGCTGCGATATCTGTCATATAAGTATTATTATTGCATTTTAAGCATGATGATGATGCCAAAGGAAGGTATGGTTTGTTTTATTGTATTCTTTGATAACAGAAATATAGGTTTGGTGGAAAAATCAAGTCTCTATCTCAATTATCGAGAAAGTTATGATAATTTTATTGATTTCACGGCGGCCATTTTGAATTTTTCGTTCCAAAAGTATCCTTTAAAAGAATGACAGTTCTACATCGGCCCAGATATTCTTATGGGATGCTATCCATGCACAATCAAAAGAGAAACAAACTTTTATCAGCAAAAACAAGGCTACCCTCATGATTGTCGGACCACATTGATTTTACAGACAAAAATACGAAAAAACACACTCTGCACCCGAGTATACTCGGGGTCCGCGACAGGGAGACATCTTTTGCCCCCGAGTATACTCGGGGTCCGCGTTTAAAGGGTTAAATACTAGTGGTGGATATATACAATATGGCATTTTGGTATAATTATTTCAATATAAAATGCAACCAATCCAGGATTTGCATTTGAGACCTATATGGGAATAAGAGTTACCAGGTCCCATATAGTGGTTTAATCCCTGGTGACCAGTATGGCGGCCCTGATTATTACGATCGTTTATTCTACTGTACCATTTACTGAAATAAATCAAATCAAATTTGATATATTTCACTCGGTCTATTTTATAAAATTGTGAGGTTCGCATTGTGATAGGAGTTCATAGCTCACAGTAAATGTATGTTCTGCATTTCTTGGGTATTTAAAGCCCTGAAATATTATTGCATAAACCATGAGGACCAAATGTTTTTTCCAATTTGAAATCATCGTAAATGTGTTAGTTAGCTCTTACCGCTTAATTTGAATACATATGTTATGGATCTACGGTCATTAGAAATGTTAGTACTCTTACAGTGCGGGGATAGACCTTAGAATTTAGACTTACAGACGCCAGATTCTGACGTCTAAAGTCGACACCCGCGCTGTAAAGGTTAGAAGGCTAGAAGGCCAGTGAATAATATCTCACCACAACAATCCTAAAAATGAATCTCTCTATTTATTTGTTGGTATAAAATGTTTTGGGGGAGAGGGCAGTTATATTAACAACTTGACAGGTCTTTTTTAAATCTCTCATTGTTTTGTGGCACAAGTTGGTACAAATTATTGACAACTTGATATCTTTGAGTACATTTATAATGGAAGTAATATTTTACAAATTAAACAATTTCAAACCATTTAAAACAAATGATATGTACTTGTAATCTAGACATATTATTAAATGATTTTTGTGCTGATTCAATCAATGAAGGAGAACTTTGTACGTTAATAACAAAAGATAAAAATAATTCCCCTGCTTTGTCAAAAGTTTTTCTCCATAGATAATAATAATGCTGCCATAAATTATGGGCTAAGCCTTTGAGCTCAAAGGTAGCCTATACTCGTGATCGATCCGTTTATTATTAATTTAACCATTGCGCTGTTAGAGCCGTATATGTACAATTTTAGGCGTGTTTCAAAACAAATAAAAAGTCACGTAAAATGATGAAATAGACCCACAGTTAATCAAATAATTGAATTTGTGATATGTCTATTTTTCACAAATAAACATATTCATTTAAAGTTGGAAATTGTGTCAGCAATTCCAGATTTAAATTAATGAACAATATAAACAAACATTTCAGTAGTGGAAGGGTTACATAACACTTTCTGAAAGTGAAAATGAATTTAATCACTTAAAAAAACATTGACCTCCATTTTGACAGATCCAAGTAATTTTCAGTCACTTGAAGTTGTGAATCGCGTCAGCGAGACACATCTTCAAGTGGGTGAAATTTCAAATTAAATAATTTGGAGGCTAACAGGTTTTACCGTGGGAGGCACAGTGATTATATATGTGGTGAGATCATATGACAATAAATTGATTAATAAAACACAAGTGCATCCTTTATTAAGTTGGTGTCAAGAACTCCACTTGAGACCCTCGCTCTATTCTATGCCATATAAACATCAAAGAGAAACACAAAGAACATATTTATCTTCATTAGCAAAATTAATCATACCAGGGCATCTATAAAGTACAAACTCAAGGAAAAACTCATGCATACGTGAAAACAATTCTTAGTAATTCAGATGTAATATAATATTATAATGTCCGCAAGATTTGCTGTGTTGTTTACATAATTCTTCTATTTTTATTTTGACGTGTAACGTATTGACTTTTAATCTCTGTGAAACATAAACAATACTTGATATGAAATATAAACCCAGTGTGTATGTAGGACTTTCTTATGTTTGAAGATGTTTCAATGAGTGGTCTTCAAATGCCGAAAATATATCTTTATTTATGAAAAATAGGGATGTCTCAAATTCAATTATTTGATTAATCGAGGGTCTATTTTATCATTTTCAGTGACATTTTAATTTGTTTCCATTTTGAACTTAGACTTCTAAAATGTTACTATGTTCCCAGCACGTGGCCGAGTGAGTGAATATGTCTTTACGTCGTTATCTGCACTGTGTGGCAACACTGCGACATAATGAAGTCAAAAGTCAGGACTATATGTCCTTTCATTCTCAACAGGCTTCAGTGTTATTCATAGTGGACAGTATAGGTGGAAGCACCGCATAATACAGGCCTTGAAATAGTTTGAAACATCGTATATGTGCACAACTACGATGACCAGCATCCCGCCTATCTGGGATTCGAACCCGGTACTACTATCCACAGTAGGACCGAATGTGCCACTACATGATTCCCCGCACGTGTCATCGACTATGGCTACATAGTTTTGACCTAGTCGTAATGTAGACGAAAATATTGACATGTACCAAATCACTCAGTGCCAGTGATTTAGGTTACGTCAATATGGTACCGTGCCAAATGGAAAAGAGAACTCTATAAAACTGATGTGTTGCTGGGAGACTTAAAAAGTATTGTCATAAATTACAAAGGTAATCAAGATCCTAGTAAAAGTGATTGTTTTTACTTTATATTATGTTTTAATTACAATTAATGGCTTATATACAATTGTTTAATATAAAGCATGTACGAATATTTATATAATTTATAAAATTGATATTTCAATCTATGAAACCATAGCTCAAAGCCATATACATTCCATACATGCCTTTTCTGATGGCGGTACTTGTAACATAACATGCACAGAAAGCTAGATACACAGACAAAATAATAAATAAATAAATATTATTGACATATCAAGGAGCTAAAATAAAAGTTTTGGTATTGACCTGTTTGTGTCGCTTTAAATATATTCAGACAATCTCAGCTTGGTGAAATAAATGTTTGCACTCCTACTCGGCATATTTCCGCCCACAACCACACCCCAACAAACACGAGACATTGAATCAATGCTGGTTTAATGTTTGCCCCTCGTCTGCGACGCTGGCCCAACATTAAACCAGCACGGCCCAAATTTCCGTGTTTGTTGGATTGGTCAGATCTAGTGTGTTATAAATCCTAAATCCTGATTAGCGGACTATCCTGCGGTGACCTCTGGCTCCATCATTCTGGACATTAACTCTCACAACGCTGAAATATTTTTGTATAAACCATGGAGACCAAATGGTGTTTTCAATTTGAAATCATTATAAATGTCTTAATTAGCTCTTTCCGCTTCATTTAAATACCTATGTTATGGATCTACGATCATAATAAGCTTTTAGTTCTTCCAGTGCGAGGACTGTCTTTAGACGTCAGAATCTGACGTCTGTAGACATCAGATTCTGACGTCTAATGACGGTCCCCACGCTGAAAGGGTTAATTTTATTACCAGTCCATAATCTGACAGTTTATTTCTCATCTACATTCAGACTTGGAAATTCAACTTGCTCTTATTGTATGATTAACGTGAACGCTTTTAATTTATTAACTACTGAAAACATATCTGACGTTAATTCACAACTGCCACCTCTTCTATATTTAGTATAGTAGATTTAGGGTACGATATTCCGCGGAGACTGCGGCGCAACATTGATCTGGCACAGTGTGAGAGATTTTAACAACAAAAAATGTAATTAATATAAATAAGCATAAATTATTACACGAATGTAGGTTTCTGCTACATAGGCTTAGGGAATGAAATACATTTTAATCAGATTTGGTTCCTGTGTTCATATGATTTAAAATAACAATAATATTATCAATCAATGTACAAAAGATTATTAAATCACTGGGGTTTTTTTCATTTTGCCCTAATTGTTCACATTTGAAGAAATGAAGGTACATTCCGAACAAGTGATAACTGCGTAATTGACTCTCTTATCTAAATGGAATGTGTTATATCTAGGTGGGTGGATACATACAGTCTGTAAACATGACGCCCCATTACGTATGATAACATAGACTTATATTACTTAAAATTGATTAATAAATATTGTTGTTATTTAATAATCAATTCTAAACTTAATTTTTAATTAATGGTTAATTATAAACCGTTTTATACAATGTTGATGCTAATAAGCTCTTTTTCTTCATTGTTAAATCAAACAAAATACTGCCCTTTAAGTGTAGTCCGAATGTAGATAGACCCACTGTATTCATTATGTTTGATCTTTAGACTTCAAGTTTCTTATGATAAAGACGGTAGTTGTGACCCTTCCAGTTTTGTATGGTTATATTAAATGGTATGTGGTGATTTTAATATAACAAAATTATAAAATCACATTGAGCGTGTGTCTACATTAAAATGAACACTTCAACGCTTGATGGGCATTTCGAATGTCGATTCTGCAATAAACTAATGTTAAGATATATAAAATATTTTTATCCGATATTTACGATAGGCCACTATGGTATTCTACTCTGTAATGATGCATTCTAATAGAAGAACACGGCTCAGATATACTTTTTTATGACAAATTTGTCAGTCTGTCAGTATGTTTCTGTATTGTATATTTTATTATAATATATATATCTAAAGAAATTATTCCATTAAGATCCCATTGAACGTATGTCTATATTAAATCCATAATTTCTGTATAATACTTTATCTTTAGGGTTTGAAGGGTATGGACCTGTTGTTCTAATGACCCCTACTGCTGATCCTTGTATCACAATGTATACTGCCGTGCAAAGCCAAAACGCAGTATCTGCTCACTTTACAAGTAAGCAGATACTGCGTTTTGGCTTTGCTCGGCAGTATACGTGTCCCGCCAGTGACAGCAGCCGTGTCCGGACAGGTCCGTATTCCGGCGCTCCATGGCGGGCATGTCAACAAACAGATCCCTGTGCTGGCGCCAAAACACCACCGGACATGTCTACAGGTGTATACAGCAGCCCCAACGCTGTGCCAATGTCGGGCTAACGTCAAGTGACGCTGGCCCGGCATTGGCGCAGTGCTGATTGAGCCTGTATACTTGTGTATGTTTGGGGGGAGGGGCGTTGTTAGGCGACCACAACAGCTGTTTCGTTGGAGAACCACTTCATGTTCAGTCCATATCTATACTATCGATCCAGAACGACGATTCTGGGACTGTACTCCTTGAATCCGCTTTTGGTGATCTCACTCCTAACTCTTATATCAACAGGTTCACTGCAAAGATCATATAATGGTCATGACGAATACGTCCGCAAGCTAGACTTCCTGTCGTCAATAAAATATCTATCCATAATCGATCAAGATATTACAAATCGCATTGATTTTCCGCCCATGATTTTGGCTGATTTAACCGTCTATACTCAGTAGTTTTCATCAAGTTTTGCATGCACTTTTTAACCAACATTCCTGAAATTTTCACAGACAATTGCCATATAGTTGAAAATATAAATCTCTATGATGTAGTAAATTGCCAATAATGAGGACCACTTCATATTCAGTCCATATCGATAATCGATTCAGAAAGAAGATAGCTGGCACTTTATTCTGTTGATCCGATTTGCTCTTGATGATCTCAGTCTCAGGCTACCCGCTAAGTTATCTCATTGAATTTTCACCCACTTGAAGTTGTGTCTCGCTACCGCGATCCACAACTTCAAGTGAGTGAAAATTACTCACATTTGTTTAATTTCAGGCTGATAATTAGCAAATATTGCTGGTTGGACACACATTTCATTCCCAGTAACTGTGATTTGATCGGCTAATAAAATAAATTTAAAACGACAATAGTCTTGCTTAGCTTGTAAAGGGTTTACTCTTATAGCAGCAGGTTCAAAGGTCGTGTAATAGGAACAGTTACATAATCATATTTATAGTCACGTTGATTTTTAGGTATAATTTTCGCTGATCTCTCACTCACCAAAAGATCTTCATGAATTATTGTTTCAAGTTTTCCGCCAACAGCCCTGGCAATTTTGTAGAAAATTACAATTTTGTTTGAAATCTAATCACTATAATATGTAGTAAATTGCTAAACATGACATTTTATAATGCTAAGTTGTTAGTATTTTTCTAAGGAATACATTGCATGCCAGATACTCTCATAAAATATATACAAACACTGTCACATGACGGTATGAACTAATCACCCCCTCGTCATTCCGTTGTTATTAAAATATGGGTAAATTGATTGTCCAGGACGGAGTATTTAGTGTGAAGTGAAGGACCTCCACAAATGTCCAATGTTTATTAAATGTTAAAATTCACCCGTGACGTCAGTCTATTGTTAAAGAAGTAGGTTCGGATCTACGAATCTTTTTAATACTGGCCAGGCCGGACATAATACTAGTATACTGGCTCACCCCTGTTCACCATGAAACTATATGTCTAATGTGTCATAGTTTAACTATGGTAGCTGTGACATTGCATTTTTCTATATCAAATCTAGGAACACGTGTACCTATTTTGTGTATTTTAAGTCCAAGAAAGAACTTAATTACGATAGATTTGTAGATCCGAATATACTCGGCGCTTCGCGCCTCGTACATTCGGATCTACGAATCTATCGAATTTCTTTCTCCTTGACGTAACGTTTTGTCGGGTTTCATCGATATCAGCAACGTTACATGGCGCCACAGGGCCATATTTAGCACACTGACAGGCGTGACCCCATGTAGACGTCAGATTTTGATGTATAAAATCGATTCCCGAGCTGTAAGAGTTAAAATGCCGTGAACCTATAGCATACGAATTCAAAAGAAGGAGAAATAGCTAAATAAGAAATTTATGATGATTTCAAATTGAAAAAACTTTTTGTTCTCCATGGTTTATGGTGTTGTAGTATCCTTGATTGATTAAAACATATTTCAGTGGGTTAAGTACACTCGATAATCATTAGGCTTATTGTAAATACAGCCCTGGCATCAACAGATTTTTCGGTGACTATAAGTCTTTTATAGTCATGTCGCATATAAGATAAATATTTCAAAAAAAAATTGTCATTCATAGTAAAAGAAAAGATGTTGAAAAGGGAAATGACACACGGTAACATGGTAACAGAAAAAAGGACAAAGTATGATTCTTAATTAGCTACTATCGAGCTCATTGGGTTACAAGTTAATAACAAGATATCGGCAGTATCTATTACATTTCTACATGCGTCGCTGTATTACTCGTAACTGTATGATTGAAAAGGATGTTTTCTTAAAACGTGAATGAACATCCTGCTGGCATATTGTTGTTGACCTATTTATCAGTTTGATACGTTACGACTGCACGATATAAACCACAGGTTTTCTGAGGACAGCGAAATGATACAGATAATATCACCAGGGTGCTGTTTATTCAGTGATTAAGTACTGGAATGTAGGCACATTATTTATCCATTACTAAACGCTCAATGAGACAATGCTGTCATGCGATCCGTGCAGTTTGTGTTCTCTAGTACGCATAACGTGTATAGTCTGTAACAGCTAGAGGGCAGCAGCATTGACGATAGAAGGCCATATGTTATAAACCAACCAGGATCAAGTCTCGACCATTGTAGCTACCTCATTCATAGATATTTTTTAAAATCATTTATTCCTTCATTCATATCCATTTATCATTCATTAATCATTCGTTCGTTTTTTCTTTCATTCATTCATTCATTCATTCATTCATTCATTCATTCATTCATTCATTCATTCATTCATTCATTCATTCATCCATTCGAAGAATCATTCATTCATTCATTCATTCATTCATTCATTCATTCATTCATTCATTCATTCATTCATTCATTTGCTCGTTCGTTCGTTCGTTCGCTCTTCTATTTATTCGTTCGTTTGTTTGTTTTTACATTGTTATACAGATTTTAATAAAGTATCGGCTAGTCCAGGTTCTGTTGCCTTTTGGTTACATTTTATGCTGATTTCATTGCAATCATATTATTGTCAATACCATCCCAATTGTGAGTTGTGCAGCAGAGGTACATGTGTAAGCGTACACATCTTGTTCAACCCTTTCAACGCCGGGACCGTCCACAGATTCTTACGTATATAGATGGTCTTCGCACTGGAAGAATTGACCAAATTATAATGGCCGTAGACCCATAATATAGATATTCAAATGGAGCGGAACGATGGAAACTAAAACATTTATGATGATTTCATATTGAAAAAAATCCTTCGGTCTCCATAGCTTATATAGAAATATTTCAGCGTTGTAAGGGCTTAATGTCGCTTCAACTCTGGCTTAGCGTTGGGCCAATGTTTTGGACGTTGGCCTAACGTTCAGCCAGAGTTGGACTTATTGACAGCTGGATGAGTCACCTCTTCCAGTAGGGAATGAGTCATCAGCCGACAGGATGTCCAGAAGCAAATAATCCGTATTGATCCCCGTGTACCATATGTGTATCATGAATATAGAGCTGTATGCTGCCCCAGCTAGCTGCAAAGACAAAAGGCAGTATCTGCTTACTTGTAAAGTAAGCAGATACTGCCTTTAGACTTTGCACGGCAGTGTTCCCAGTGGCGCATTCTGTTTGACCATGGAGATAGTACTATATCCATGTTTTGACTGTGGACTCGTAATTTTGTGGCACCGTGTTCGAATCCCGACTGGGTCAGATGTTTAGCGTCATGGTTATTCGTAAATGATCCGATCTGTTCAAAGGTTTTGCTTGTGCAGTGCTGTGTTTGGTACTGAGCACATTGAACATGTTGGAATCATTCGCAGGCCTTCTCCCCCTGGGACACCCTTATACTTTTTTGACATGTTATTTTTTTTTTTACTTTCAAAGTTCAGAATCTCCCTTGGCAGTAGCAAGAACTTTATATAGACAAAGTTCTCGGCAGTACGGGCGGGGGCCCTAGGGTAGTGGTTAGCACCGCTGCCTTTCACGCCAGAGTCCGGGGTTCGGTTCCCGGTCTCGGCGGTTTGAAAGAAACAAAATTGTTTCTTCCCCATCCACGTGTGAAAGTTAGTATTGTGGGGAGCCTCCGTGACCGAGAGGTAGCGTGCTCGGCCTCAGACCGCCAGGGCTCGAATTTCGAATCCTGTGTCTGGAGGACAGTGTCATCTCAATCATCTCACCATCCTCAGGAGGTTCTCCTGGCCCAGTTTAGCCTATATGTGCACAAAGGTGGCCTAAAGCCCGATTCATTTCATTTATTTCTCGGCAGTACATTCATATGTGGACTGAACTCCCCTCTTCAAAAGTGTGGTGCGGACCTGATTCTAAAAGAGTAGGGTTTTTATCTGACGTTGGGCTTCCTTCTGTCGCGTACACCGATTAGTCGGGACATTTTTCACTGTATTGAGTAGTATCTGTTGCAATATTGCCACAAAGCGTGGTAAACATGGCAAAATTAGGCCACTGTCTGACTCTTACACTGGGAAATGACTCATCAGCTGATCCAAGGCCTAGAAATAAATGATTAACCCTTTAAACGTTAAGCACGATTATAGTCATTTTTAATGTTATTGGGAACGAAATGTGTGTTTAGCATTAAGATTAGCAAATATGTGGTCTCAAAATAAACAAATATTAGTAATTTTCACCCACTTGAAGTTGTGTGTCGCGGTAGCGAGACACAACTTCAAGTGGGTGAAACATTAAAGATAACTTAGTGGACAAAGGGTCAATAATGATGCCACCACATATATGTACGCGATAGAGGAGAGGGGTCACCCGAGGGGTGGACACTCACTCGTGGGATGGACACGCTCAAATGCACCCGATTTGGTTCAAGTTCACATTCCTCATTCCTGTCATTATTGACCGTCACCGTTTATACTGGGAGATGACTTATGGTGTCCAGAGATCATCAACAAAATCAGTATTATTGATTCTAACGATCATTTCAGTGTCTGTATTAGCAGACATTGGTATTTACATTTTCAATAATATAAAAACAATATAACAAAAAATAAGACATTGTGTCTTACTTTTGTTATATTGTGGTTAATGTAATTATGTTTCCCGCGCATTAACATAGTTATTACGTTAATTATGACTGTGTTTTATTATCATTATATTGCCATTATTTTCTGCTATTCTTCTGTTTTCTGTTTCAGAGATGCGTAAAATATAGGCCTATATGGGTTTTTTAGCACTTTGCACACTTTTTTTCTACAAAACTTGGTAATTAATTAGTGTTTAATTTGTTGAGGACGTATACCCACGTCAGTTACTTTTGTCACGCTTATGATTGCATGATATATTGTATTCGCTTCTTTTTTTCTGTGACTATAAACATATTAAACTAAAAAATAGTATATATATTTTTCTTTATGAAATACAGCGCACAAGAGGGGCTTGGTGCATGGGATGTTGTCTATATTTAAATGCATTCTGTTTTTTTAAGTTCGAATCCCTTTTTATTGTTGCCTCCTGCTGAGAAATGAGTCATCATTATCAAGGGGACGACAACATGATCATATTGATTCGAACACGTGTATATTTCATACAGCGCTCAGCGGGAGGGGGGAGGGGTACATGGGATGGTCACGCTCAAATTCACTCAAGAGTTTATACCTCTTTAACCCTTTAGCCCTCAGGATCCCTGAAAGAATCGTTTCACATCCCTGAGAACTGACTTAATGTCCTACAACTAAGGGTTTAAAAACGACAATTTTTTTGAAACTATTTTTAACAATATAATTGTAGGAGAAATTGTAAATTCACGAGGAAGGGTTGATCATCTATACTGCGACACGCGTAGCGATTCGCCATCTAGGGTGTCTGGGGCATCACCCTCCTTCTCCTGCAATCTGGAGCAGCTTTTTTTCAATGACTTCCCAAATCATTTTATGTCGTCACGACATAAAATGATTTGGGAAGTCATTGAAAAAATCTGAATTCTAGCGAGAGAAGAATGTATATCCCTGTATGGAAAGTTGAATAGGCCCTATCTATAAGCGCCCACTACACCAGGTCATGGTGTGTTCTGCGCGTTTTAACTCTTTTATAATGATGTTGTATTATATAATTTCTGGGATAATAACTGTTGAATTGTTTGTTTCTATGGTATTGTTTGTTTATATGTCATTTCCTTCAATTTGTCACTAACTTCAAGTAATCTTCATCCACTAAAAGTCGAGAATTGCGATAGCAATTCGCGGCTTGTAGTGGATGAAGATTGCAACGGTGAATTCAGGCTGCAAAGGGTTAATTTTGTGTGTCATGTCCTATGTTAGGAAATGAGTCATTTCATGAGGCAATAATCACAAACAAATAATCCACGCAGAGCATGAATGCGATCAAGTACAGCGCAGGGGTCGTGAACTCTATGGTGGCTACGCTCCAATGCACCTAAACAATATATGAACCATGTTCACTGTCACCACTTATATTGAGATGTGACTCATCGTCTGCGAGAACAGGAGGTTCAAATGAATAATTAGTATTGATCATGTTAACCCTTTAAGCGCTACATTATGTAATTTTGATTTTTACCCACTGAACTTGTGGATCACGGTAACAACTTCATTTCTCTTACAATTACAGTTTTACAATTACAATTACATTTTTTTAACAGATGACAAACATAAAGGCTACAAATGGCTATTGACAGACCGCTATTGACGTGCTTAATGGTTGTTAACCATGTTAACCTTGTAACTACTAGAGAAATTCAAAATTGATTCATTCACTGTATCTGGCCCAGTTTAGTCTATATGTACACAAAGTGTGCTTAAACCACATTCATTCCTTCAATGACATGTGTGTTTAAACATCAAGATTTGCGAATGTTAGGTCTCAAATTAAAAATATATATGGTAATTTTCACCCATTTGCAGTTGTGTGTCGCGGTAGCGAGATACAGCTTCAAATGGATGAAAATTTAAATAATTTAACTTAGCGGAATTAGGGTCAACCAAGGAAAATAGAATCTGATTCTATTTTCAATGGGTCAGCATGTAGCTATATCACGGGGCGGTCAGTATAATATAAATAACCATTAAAATGCCAATCACGTCAATAGCCGTTTTTATTTGTCTTTCAAACGGTAAATTTAAGGAGAAATGAGCGCTGCATTTGCTAGATTACCATAATTATGTTTTTATTCAAATTCAGCGATAAGATAATTTGACGGAGAAATAATCATTCAATCTGCATTTATATTCAGGCTGTGAGCTCTGGGATTGGCGTTCAAATGTTGCGGGATCCTTTGCAGACACCACGTGGTAACCCACACGCAATACATGTGTATATTATGTGAACCGGATTACTTCTAGGATAATTAATCTGTGTGTGTACAGAGCTGTATCTATGTGATATTGTTGTGAAATAGGAACTTGGCAGGCCATCCTGTTCCATATATTCTTGAAATTTAGTACACGATCTGAAACGGTCTGATCTTGAAAACAAATGACTGCAATGTTCCCAGTCATTCAAATAATAAATACCTGTTGGCATTTTGCTTACGCTGTCGATCACGTTACTTAAAAGTTTTATCGTTTTTATTTTTTTTCTAATAAAACATTTTTAAAAAACGATTATAGTTGCATTTAGCTGTGAAAGGATTAAATAAAATGTGGAGAACGAATGTGTTCTTTCATAAAAATACGTATTAGATTTTACTATCTTTAAAATAATTTTCCTTCAATAATGATCACATTAACAAAAATGAGACTAATTATGTCGTTATTCGATACCATGTATTTCCTAGCCCTTGTCCTGCTATATAGCCTACGATTTCAAGTAGGTTTCAAAGAAAAGAAAATGCTAGTAAAGTGATAAAATAGCTTGGAGAAGATCCTCAATTAACCAGAAATTGAAGTTAAAGAACTAAATTTTTGATAAATAGATATCTTTTTCGTCATCTGAAGATGGAAATAGCGTTAGCTTCGGATGAATTAAAAATACTAACATGCAATTCTGCATGTTATAATGTGCTGCGTGGTTTATAGCAGACGTATTTATTCAGTGTTAATGTGAAGAGCGATCATGTTCCTCTCATCAGTAAATGCGTGTGATTCCGCGGAATACTTGACATGTGGGTTCAGATCCGGATTATTCATCCACCTATGGTACTTGTCATGTGTACTCAGTGATGCCCTCCTTAACCCCTTGACCATTACAGCGCGAGCATCGACTTTAAACGTCAGAATCTCTAAAGAATTACTTCATTCCCTAGACCTAGGGGTTATAGAACAAACATTTTCATGGAACTCGAATAATAATTACTATTTTTTTTCGTTTGTCACCCACTTTAAATCATCTTCATCCACTACAAGTCGAGAATTGTAGTGGAATTGTAGTGGATGAGGATTGCAATAGTAAATTCAGACTTGAAAGGGTTAAGTGGAACAATGAAAGTCAGCCAGTGCTACGGTACATTTAGGAGTTATATTTTAAGCATTTCATATAATTTGACGCCGTATTTCATAACATAAGTTTCAACGTCAAATGCAATATCACATCTTTAATTTTCACAATTCCTCACTGAACTTGAGATTCTGGACGCGAGATTCTGACGTATAAATTCGATCCCCGCATTGAAAGAGTCAAATATTTATAGTAACTGTAGGCCATAAAGAGCTAACAAAGACATTTATGATGATTTAAAAATGAAAAAAAACTTCTGTCTCCATGGTTTATACAAAAATATTTCAGCGTTGTAAAGGATAAAATAATATTTACGCTGGGTCTCTTCATTTAGTTCTGTTCACGCGGAACTACATACTGTAATATAGTACTAATAGACAGCAACATATCAGAAAACCCATTCAGTCCTGGCAGCGCCAGGACTGAATGACTCGTCAAACAACGTCTAAACGGAAATACGTGTTTAATCGATAATATCACAAATTTCATAAATACCACCTTCTTTGTATCCACTTGATGTTGTGGATCGCGGCATCGAGACACAACATGTGGAAAAAAATAGTATAGGGGCCTAACGCCTTGAAAGTAAAAACATGAAGTATTTGGCATAAGATAAATCAGACAGTCAGATTGAGGAATTTAAAGTGGATATTTATGACAGATAGCAATGCTGTCAACAATAAATCGCCCTGGATACATTATGTAGATGTGCATGCCTACAAACACAAACAATTGGCCTATTTGGTGCTTTTTTAGTGTTGGGCTAGTGCCAGATACTTTATTCCAGCATCGGAACAACGTTTGTCCAGTATTTTGTGGATTCTGATATGACAACTTAACTCACATTTGATCTTTCCCGTTCGCATCACTGCTTTGTATCAACATTGAAACAACAGCGTGTTTCCACCATATTCGTTTAATTTTAGACCAAATATATTCAAATCTGCATTTTAACCCTTTAGCCTGCATTTTATCCCTTTAACCGCCAAGTTATTTAATTGTAATTGGAATTTTCACTCACTTGAAGTTGTGTCTCGATTCACAACTTCAAGTGAGTGAAAATTATTCAGATTTGACTAAAGTGACTCAACTATTTTCAAATTTTGCTGATTGATGTCAGGTTTTATCTTTAACATGTTTAAAGCTGATATGCAATGTGCCAGTAAAAACATGTAAAAACCGAATATAATCTGGACCGGCGGTTAAAGGGTTAAACACACATTTCATCCCCAATGACAGTAATTTAATCAGCAATTCTCGCTTCAACTGAATGAAAGCAACAACACCAATTATTCAGCATGATAAGTCGTCCCCTTGGGTATGAAAGGGTGTATCTGCCACTTTACAAAGTGGCAGATACACCCTTTCATATCCAAAGGGACGAAGTGCTAGCCTATGTTGCTACTCTCCTCCATTAATTCCAGTATTGTCTCCCCACGTCTAATTCAATGGAAATGATTATGTATACACTAAATGGTAGGTCATTTCCCTAACGAAATTCCAATGAAGTTATGCAGTTTAATTGGTCGGGCTCCAATTGGTTTGTTCCACTTAAATGAAATATAGCTTGTTGATAGCTGGTATTCAAGTAAAGGCCTATATTTATGTACTTATTTATCTGCAATTCAACGTGTGTAGCCCGCTAACTTAAGAATTCCGCTTAATGTAAGAACGCTAAAATTTAACGAACTTTTTACGTGACGGCGCTGTCACCGCCAAATGTGAGAATTCTGCTATAAACATGTAAGAACTCCGACAAATGTAGCTTACAGGGATGGTGCTCTGGAGTACTGACAGATTAATGTCAGCATTCAAGACTTATCTACACTGGAAAGGAAATTGTATATACTCTTCACTCAGATTCAGCTTCGTCGCGAGTTGATTTTATATGAAAATGACAAGAATCTTAATAATGAATAATAGAATAACAGATCTTAGAAATAGGGCCTAATGTCACCGTTCATTCGGATGGGAAAATGTAAAATAATTTAGCTTGATGGGCAAATTTTTAGGCATTGTGAACCGCAAGTAATGTCTATATTAAATAATATATTACAGAATACCTGGTGATACCACACCAATCTTAGACAGGACTTCACTTATCTACCTGTGCAAATTCCAACCAATAATTCGATATGTTTACGTCACAACTCTAAATACAGATAAACTGATAACGGCCCTGGTTGCCATGCAGCCTATTTCACCGCTTACCTACTATACCAGGCACGCAGATAATTATATGTGTCATATGAAATAATCATAACAAGTCAAATTAATTAAATAAAAATGTCACTACACATTGAATTAAAACGCTGGAGGATGCAATTTGATATAATTCACACTTGGGTATTTTACAAAATTTGGTACTATTCATACACTGGTCATATTCACATACTTTCAGGTGATATTTCGGTAATATTCATACACTGTGAGGGGATATTTCGATAATATTCATACAATGTGAGGGGATATTTCGGTAATATTCATACACTGTGAGAGGATATTTCGGTAATATGCATACAATGTGAAGGGATATCTCGGCAATATTCATACACTATGAGGGGATATTTCGGTAATATTCATACACCGTGAGGTGGATTTTTCGGTAATATTCATACACTGTGAGGTGATATTTTGGTAATATGCATACACTGTTGAGGAATATTTCGGCAATATTCATACAATTTGAGGGGATATTTCGATAATCCATACATTGTGAAGGAATATTTTGGTAATACTCATACACTCTGAGGGATATTTTGGTAATAGTCATACACTCTAAGGGAATATTTCGGTAATATTCACACACTGTGAAGGGATATTTCGGTGATACTTATAGACTGTGAGGGGATATTTCGATAATATTCGTACACTATGAGTGATATTTCGGTAATATTCATACCCTCTGAGGGAGATTTCGGTAATATTCATACCCTCTGAGGGAGATTTCGGTAATATTCATACCCTCTGAGGGAGATTTCGGTAATATTCATACCCTCTGAGGGAGATTTCGGTAATATTCATACCCTCTGAGGGAGATTTCGTTAATATTCATACGCTCTGAGGGGATATTCAGTGTATGAAAATGTGACAAAATTTCAGGGAGGCTGAAGAGTTCAGTTGAAATCCCAGCTCAGACGTTGAGCCAGTGCTGTTTTAACAGTGGCCCACCGTCTACGACGCTGCACCAGCAATAAACCAGCTTTGATTTGCCGTATTGGGTAAGCTGTGATCCGGCCGGCGACCAGATCAAATCAACAAAGGCATATCTGCATAATTCAGATGTAGTGTATCCTACATTCATGTTACTGGCGGCAGTTATATGTTGTAGCAACCGCCATAACATGAAAACAATTACATCTTATTAGTCCATGTGATGCCGAATTGTTTATTTCTTCATAATTTTAATTTTCTTCATTTGCAGGTGGAAACGCAATTCCCAGCGGCAAATGAAGAAAAATGTTTATATTTATGAAAATAGAGCTTTCAACACTGATTTTTTTCATGAATTAGCAGGGGCATTTTGTTTTGTTTCAAACCATACAACGCTGATATATTCTTGTATAAACCATGGAGACTAAATATTTTTTTAAATTTGAAATCATCTTAAATGTCTTTGTTAGCATATTCTGCTTCATTTTATTAGGGCCTACCTATGTTATGCATCTTCCCGGCAGCAAGACACAGAGACCTCGAGAGTAGCGAGCCTTGCGGGGGGGGGGGGAGAGATGATGTTATGGGTCTATGGTCATTATTACTCATACCGCGCAGGGATCGACTTTAGACGTCATATTCTGACGTCTACAAACGTCAGATTATGACGTCTAAAGTCGATGCCCGCGCTGTGAGGGTTAACGTGCTAATAAAACATGTTTAAGACGATTATAGTCGTGCGTAGAGGTGAAAGGGTTAACATATAATTTTATAATAGTACACCGTCAATAGTTATTTGGATCAGATCAGCTCAGCTCTGGCTATACGTTAATATATATAGCAGCACCCTCTGTAGACCTGTCATGCAGATACTCTTTCTAACATGGTGTCCTGCTTTCTAATTAGCCGTCAACAAGCGCATATGACGAGCAGAAATTCACAGTTTTCGCATATTTATATTATGTTAAAAGTGTTGAGTTGTTTTATTTGATATTTATGAATAGCTGTTGTACCACCTTGCAAACACATGTATGAATTGAAATCACTTTGGTGTGTTCATAAGGTGAAATAGACGCCTGCTCACGAAATATCGGCATGAAAATTGACACTTTTGTTGATTTTATTTCAACATGGATAAACCTGCCGCGCCAAAAAATCGACAGGTCTACAGAGGGTAAACAGGGCAGGGGTCCTGGTGCAGTGATTAAAGCTGCCTGCTTGGAAAGTCGAAGATTACGGGTTCCAGCCTCACTCTGGCCTTCAAGTTACAAAGAAACAAAATGTTTCTTTCCCACTCACTCGTAAAGATTCAATATTGTGGGGAGCCTCCGTGACTGAGAGGTAGCGTGCTCGACCTCGGACCGCTAGGGCACCAATTTCGAATCCTGTGTCTGGAGAGCAATGTCATCTCATTCATCTCACCATCCCCAGGAGGTTCTCTTGGCCCTGTATATCATATGGCCTAAAACCCCATTCACTCATTATTCATTACGTCATATAACTAAACCTTCATCTATATCACCAGTCGAATAAATATGATAATAAAGAGTAGGACACGGTATACTACACTGGTCAGTATTGTTGGGAGGTGTCACCAATTTTGTAAAGTTAAAATTGACAACACACTCATGCAACGAAAGTACATTTAGTGCACTAAAAGGGAAACATGTGAGTTTTAAAAAAAACTATGGATTATTTTTATTAGAAGTGTAGTGAGAAAAATTGTGGTTAGGAGAAAGTTGGTGCATGGTGATAAATGTTCTAATAAAAAGTGAGGTAAGGAACACATAATTCCCAGAACCCATGTGGAGGCTTATATGTGTGCATCGATAAAAATAATTTCCGCCGCAGTTGGAATCGAATTCATGACCTTTAGGTACATAAGGCCAAAAAAAATATATGTTTGTTTCCGATTTGTTGTCATTTTAACCAGTGGGTGGGTGGGAAATTTATTTTATTTTATTTTTTATTTTATTTGTTGTCACTTTAACCAAATCGGTAGGTAGGAATTATTTTTTAGTTTATTTGGGGCCAGATTCACTTCCATGCATGTCTTATCTGTACATTACGTAACTATTTTTTGTTTGTTTTTGACCCTCTCCTCTCCTTTTTTCAGTTACTTTGACTACAGCCAGTAACTCATCATTCCTCATTTTATGGATTTTCTTAAAAAAAAAAAAAAAAAAAATTTTTTTTTTTTTTTTTTTTTTTTAGAAAATCCATAAAATAAATTTAAAAGAAGATATCCAGTGCACACGTTGGATAGGCATGCATTAGAACAATCAACCCTCTTAACACTCAGGACTTCTTTCCAATTTTCATTCACCTTGAGATGGAGTTGCTGCAACAATTCTCACCTCCAGGTGAATGAAAATTACCTGTTTTTGTAATACACTACAGTCAAAACAGTATAGAGCCAACCACGATCAACTCGTTAAAGAGACTAACTCAGGCTAAAATCATCAAAAAATCTGTGATTTTATTTTGGCTTATTAACTGATTAATATGACCATATGAAGTAAACATGTCCATAGACTAGAACTGCAATTTTTTTAAAATTTCAGTGCTGCTTATTTACCAGTTAGGTCAGATATAGAGACGAAATTCCCGTATTTCTTATTTTTGACATGGTTGCCCAAAATAAGAAATCAGGAATTTCGTCTCTATATCTAGCCTAACTGGTAAATGCGCAGCACAAAAATAAAAAAAAAATTGCAGTTCTAGTCTATGGACATGTTCACATCATATGGTCATATTATGAAGCCAAAATAAAATTTTAAAAATACAAAGTAAAATTCGCAAGCCGTCAATACAAAAGGGCAGTCAATAACCTATACTAGGTGACCTATACCAATGTGAATCGTCCTCGTATCTTGCAAACTTTTGCGACGGCCCTTCATCGTTCCGGTAGAGTGCTCTATTCACGCTTGCTGCACCCCATGCGGTATGTCCACCTAGTGAGTGAATCTGGATCTGTGGCGGTGATTCCCAGCCAACAGGGGACGTCTGACCCGTGTCGATTTAATGTTGGGCCACCGTCTGCAACACTGGCCCAACATCAAATAGACACAGAATGAACATGCCGTGCTTTTTGGTCTAGATGGATGGACATATTAAACATCTAGATATAAAATTCACACGTAAATATGTGTGTTCATATCGCAGAATCAGCTGTTCTATAGAATCGGAAATATATATTTAGATGTCATTAAAAAACAGTATCATGTTCTGTCGACCATATGAGTTGGCAAATCATAAATACCTGACATGGACACAGTTCTGCATAAATTATTAATTTTACAGCAAACAGATCTTATAAAAATGTGTACGTTTACAATACATGAGCTAGCTATACCGTACAATGAAGACGTTGATTAATATATATCTCGATTTAAAAATCAAAACTAATAACATTGCTCTGATCGAAAAATGTACGTTGAAATAATGGTCATGGTTCAGGAGAATGCTTCTATTTAGGCGATATTTGCATGCTAAACGGGGAGCTCGTTTGGCCGGAAATGTTCAACATAACGTTTCGTTTACGAAGTAGATGAGTCAATAAACTGCATTTTAAATCAGGTTCAAAATATTTTAAACGTTCTAGCCAGAATCCGAAGGTGACATAGGACCCTTACAGCGCGGGGATCGACTTTAGACATCAGACTTTGCCGTCTGTAGACGTCACATTCTGATGTCTAAAAAACGCTGATAATTTTTGTAAAGACCGTGGACACCAAAGGTTTTTTTTTAATTTGAGATCAACATAAATGTCTTAGTTAGCTCTTTCTGATTCATTTGAATACCTAATTATAATGGTCTACGACCATTATGAATATTTTATACTCTTACAGTGCGAAAATCGACTTTAGTCGTCAGAATGTGACGTCTACAGACGTCAGATTCTGACGACTAAAGTCGATCCACGCGCAGTAAGTGCTAAAGTGGATCCCCGCACTGTAAGAAATAAAAAAATATATAATAGCCGTAGACCCATATCATATGGGTATTCAAATGAAGCAGAAAGAGCTGACTAAGACATCTATGATGATTTCAAATTGAAAAAACCCACTTTGGTCTCTATGGTTTGCATAAAAGTATTTTAGCGCTTAAAGGGTTAACAGGGCACATAAGGCCACTATGGGTTTTTTCTTTGTTTCAAATGAGCGCGCTCAGTAGATTTAGGCAGCGCATGCCTGGCGAGCGTATTAGATTATTGCCGATTTCCGAAAAACAGCTAATTTCGGGAGATAAAAAAACATTCCGAAAACAACAAGTTCATTTCGAGACGAATTTTTTCGTTGCCCTCATTAACTTTTCCAGAAATTTGTCCAATGTTTTTTATTTGGTCGCCCTGATTAACTTTTCCAAAAATAGGTTCACTGTTTTGTTATCTTAATTTTTTTCCCGCCCTCCCTCATTAGATTTTAAATGTATTCTGACCTAAAACAGAGAAATTAAACAAATTGGCCTAAGAGTGCTATACCTGTATACAGTTATTTTGAAGGGTCGTCATTGCGGTATTAATACATAAATGTGCAGCTGTTGTCTGATGTATATTACAACGCCCTTGAATATATTACTCCCTCGGAATGATATTTAAAACCCTTTATTAGCTAATGACGTTGTTATATTTTTCTTGGATATTTAATAAAATTGAAACATTTTTCTCACTGTCAGCTGAGAATTGCTGTTGCAATTACATGGGTGAATATAGTGCGTATAGTTCAAAGGTTAAATAACTGTTGAGATAACACCAAGGCAACGATCCTCTTGACTTATCTAATCAAGTGGATTATAACAGGATGATGAGGTCATTTATACAGCCAAACATCAGTATGCCCAGCTAAAGTATAAACTTGACCATAATTATAATAATTATGTGTGTTTAAATCTCCTGGCAATCAGCTATATTTCTCCTCGTTTCCTTGACCTTGAGATGTGAACTCAAGGTGAAGGAGTATAGTCTGATTTTATCAAATTGTATTAACCCTTATCCTGCTAATTTATTTTATTTAAATTTTCAATCACTTTAGGTTGTGTCTCGCTACCGCGATCCACAACCTCAAGTGGTTGAAATTTACCCGAATTTGTTTAATTTGAGAACAAGCATTTTATATAAATGTTGATGTTTAAACAGTCATTTCATTCCCAATATCTGTGATTTTATGGGCAAATGAAACAAATTAAAAACGATTGTAGTGGTGATAAGCGGTGAAAGGGTTAACCCTTACAGCGCGGGGATCGACTTTAGTCGTCAGAATCTGACGTCTATAGACGTCAGATTCTGACGTCTGAAGTCGATCCCCGCACTGTAAGAATAAACATATTCCTAATGGTCGTAGACCCATAACATAGGTATTCAAATGAATCGGAAAGAGCTAAATAAGACATTTATGATGATTTCTAGTTGATAAAAACCCTTTGGTACAGCGCTTCAAGGGTTAAAGTATAATATCTCAAATAAAAGCTCTGAACGTCCTTATGTATAGGGTATCGGTGCAGGGAAGGGATTATATGCATACGGCATCGTTGGGAAGGAGAGACGTGCTCAACTCAGCACAAGTCACCACATCAAGCCCGAGCCTTTAGGCGAGGGCTTTATGTGGTGACGAGTGCTGAGATCAGCCCATCTCGCCGTACCCAAAGATGCAGTATGTATCTCGTACGAACATCGATCTGAAACTGCAAAATCAAACTGAACAGGGAAGCGTATATGAGAGAGTGCGAGATGGGCTGATGTCACCATAGAGTTAAGAAAGACTATATGATCTCACAATACGTATCGTAATGAAAGCCAACAGCATGAGTGCGAGAATATATTAGGCCTATAATGTTTCTGCTGTTGAATAGAACGAAAAAGTATTCAATCTGTGTTTAATTGTATTCTGATAGTCGATGCAATAAAAGGGACCCCGTGGGATGAGAATTTTCAATTTTGTCAATTTTGAAAAAAATATTTATTTGAAGTATTATATAGACTACTGATCTTAAATAAAATACAAAAAATTTAAAACAACAAGGTTTATCACTGTAAAAGATTAAACTAGTTTTATTTCCAAGACGTATATTGTCATGTAGACAAAATTGTATGCAGTATACATACACTCTATACCACAAATGCCCACCATCTCAGACAGCATGATCAAAGTAACCATCTGGCTACATCAATAGCTGCCGCCCTTAATTAGTCTGGGAACGCGAAAATTCGGACGGGGTCCCCTACAGCACCGATTGTCTTCTCAACGCGGGGTTGACGGCATCAACTTGTGGCCCATTTCTGTGCTAGCATTCAACCATCCTTTAGGTGTACTCACTGTGTGTTTGGGTTTTTGATAGATTCTTATAAATATCGTTAAGAAATGTTTTTTTTAAATCTACTTTTTGGACAAAAATAAAATAATGATCTGCGGGATACATTACTTCATAACAAAAAAAAAACTAATTTGATGTTGACAAATTTTCAACATAAGAAGTTCCTTTAAGCTGTAAAATTTTGAATAAAATACATGTACATAATATGACAACTGGGAGAGAGGAGGGTTTGTTTTGGATGGTAATTAGTATATTCGTATGTAGCATGCTTTCTATGTTACTTTGACTTGTTGTATGGATACAAATATAACAAATATATACGGGAAATTTAAATTAACCACTTCTCTAATTTATATTGATGTATTATTTTCTTCATAATTCGAAATAATAAAAGATCACCATGACTAGATATTGTGATTAAGTAAGAGTAAGAACTGTTACTTCATTTAACCACGAAAACCGCTACGAAAATGAGCACAAAAACCAGCACAAAAACCGGCGCAATTTGCAGCTTCAAATGACCAAAAATAATATTATTATGGAAAGTAGACACCTTTCAAAACAATTATTTTATCAACTTCAGTTGTATTTTGTTCGGATTGAAACTTGCTTTAAAACGTATATATACGGTCCTAGCAGCATAAGGTTTAACCCTTTGAACCCTCACGCTGCAATAAAGCATCATTTTACTTCCCTGAAAACTTAATTTTCCTACAACTACATAATGAAAATTTCCATGAAACTGGTTTACCAATACAATGCAATAATTTTCTTTAATTTTCAACCCGCTTCAAGTCTTCTTCATCCACTACAAGTCGAGAATTGCGACAGCAATTCACGGCTTGTAGTGGATGAAGATGACAATGGTGAAGTCAGGCTTGAAAGGGTAAAAATATGCGAATAAAACAAGTAAGTAATGAAAACAATATTATAGTGGTAATTGGTTCTCCAGATGTTAACCCGTTTTTAATTCGTTTTATTAGCCAATCAAATCACTGTTATTGAGAATGAAATGAGTGACTGAACATCAAGATTTGTAAATGTGTGGTCTCAAATTAAATAAATATGAGTAATTTCCACCCAATTGAAGTTGTGTGTGGGTCGCAATAGCCAGACACAACTTCAAGGGGTTGAAAATATATTTTTTATATATAGAGCCTTAAGGGTTAGTATATTAGTATGAGTAACGCCATTCTTGTGCTTGATCTTAATTATATTCACAAATCTACAGTTTAATATAACATGTTTAACCTCTCAAAGTGCATCGTAAGCGAAAAAGACTCACCGCAAGACAAAATGCGGTAAAGGAGACCACCGTGCAACAGCAGCCGTCATCGACCAAAATGGATGCTGACTAACAGCAACTACAACCTTTATTTAGGGGGCATACTCATCATCTACTCTAGAATGTAACACACGAGATATTTAGAATAATAGCCTACACGAGATTTATTATAGAGTATTATAGTTTCAGAAATTGTCATACAATTCACAGTTATTGATTCCCTCCATATTGTCTAACTGAATTCAGTGGTGGATTCAGAGCGCTTCAAACATTTCAAGCCTGAAATTACCATAGTCATCTTCATCCACTACAAGCCGCGAATTCTAGACTTGTAGTGGATGAAGATGACTTGAAGAGGGTGGCAAATGAAAAAAAAAGCTTTTTTATTATTAAAAGAGTTCCATCAATATCTTCGTTATAATCCTCTTGCTTTAGGAAGTAAAGTCACTCTTCGAAGATTCGAAATGATGCTTTGATGCAGGGTTTAAAGGGTATATAGAGTAATGCTTCGAAAGAGAACGAAGTGATGTATAACTTACTTACAATGTTACAAATAACCGACTTCTATAAATACAGAAGTATTAGGATGCCACGAGAAACACTTTAAAGAGAGCACTCATGCATCTGGAATAAATCAGAGAGGGAATAATGATAACGATGGTAACACCAGCAGAATACAAGCTATTCAATGTAATGCGATGCAATGCAACTCAATGCAATGCAATGTAATACAATATAATATAATGCAATGCAATGCAATGCAATACAGTACAATGCAATGCAATGCAATGCAATGCAATGCAATGCAATGCAATGCAATAAAAAGCAATGCAATTAGGGTATGCTAGCTCCTCTACAAATTTTTTTCTTCTCCGTGCACGAGTAAAGATTCAGTATTGTGGCGAGCGAGGCTGCATGACCGATCAGGGAACCCGCTTTTCTCAGACTGTGAGGGTTCATGTTTCTAATCTGTATCTGGAGGAGAGAGTCGTCTGATACAGCTCAACATACTCGTGATGTTTACTTTGCTCAGTTTAGTATGTGCACAAAAGTGACCAAAGCCCTTTCATTCATTCATTCATTCATTCATTCATTCATTCATTCATTCATTCATTCATTCATTCATTCATTCATTCATTCATTCATTCATTCATTCATATATTAATTCGTGTATTCATTCATTAATTCATCATTCATTCATTCATGCATTCATTCATGCATTCATTCATTTATCCATTCATTCGTTCATTCATTCACTTTGGTAGAATAGAAAATTATGGATGGTTATGAAGTCATGATTATAAAGTAATGAAAAGAAACAATAGGGAAGCTATTTCTAAATAATAAAAACTCTTTAATATACAAATATAACTTGAAATCAAAGTACGAATAAAAAATCTTTCAAAAAATAGATTATTCTTTTTAATAGTATTGATGGTCAGTTTAAGAAAAAGTCAGCCATCTTGGTAGAACTCATCCAAGCCTCTTCATATCAAGCGGTAAAGCGCTACATTAAATTTTTAATTTGTACCCACAACTTCAAGTGCGCAAAATTACTAAAATTTGTATAATTTGAGACAAACCATTTGCAAATCAGGTGATAAAACGGGTTGAGCAGACTTGTATATAGTCGTGCCTCGTATGTTTTATTAAGGGTTAAGTTGGCAAAATGTTGACTCTACCATTTATAGCATTGCAACCATCAAAATCGGTATAGTAGTAGTAGCTTCATAATGCTTCAAACAAATTCATCTTGTGAGAATTCGCTGCATTTTCTAGCACACCAGATGCGATAATGACACTCACTCACCCATTCACTCACTCACGAGTAAATACTATAGTGCTCCAATCTGTTAAAATGCCTAATTTATTCGTGTGCAGTGCTGTCTATAGCACAGACTACAAAGAATGGTAGTCTCTGGTCTATAGTCTCTGGTCTATATAGTACGTTGCACTACAAACTGCGGTGCCAGGAGTTCGGTAACTGCGGCTCCAGCACTCTTGAACGGTTTGGAGCGCTAGATCCGTCAGTACAGAAAACCCTGACCTCTTTTAGAAGGGCGTTAAAAACTCTTCTGTTTCGGCAAGCGTTTGGTGACCTCATACAAAAATTGACATTTTTTAATGTTCAGCGCACTGAGCAGCTTCCAGCTGGATGCATGCGCTATATAAGATTTCATTCATTCATTCATTCATTCATTCATTCATTCATTCATTCATTCATTCATTCATTCATTTATTCATTCATTCATTCAGTTATCAATCATAAAGAACCAGTGAAGCCATTCGATACGAGTGGGAAAAGTCCCGACTTCGAGTTTCCTTGTCGCGATATTGCCATGATGTGTAGAAAGCGATGTGACTCACTCACTCACTCACTCACTCACTCACTCACTCACTCACTCACTCACTCACTCACTCACTCACTCACTCACTCACTCACTCACTCACTCAGCCACTCACTCAGCCACTCAACCACTCAACCGCTCACTCACTCAATATTGAACCCATGTCTGCAGAATATGTCATAGGGGTCACTCAATCTGCTTGCTTCCCAGCAAACACGGGGCATTCACGCCCCCCCCCCCCCTCCCCTGTTCACCCAATACTATTTCGATGTTGGGCCAGCGTCGAAGACGATGAGTCAACATTGAAACAGCATTGGGTGAATGCCCCGTGTTTGTTGGTTTGTGACCATTAGTCAGCCATGCTATCTGTATCATCAGAACTACAATATTTATAGTATCATCTCTGCCTCGTGATAAGTGTTGCGTAGTGACTAGTAGATGTCGGGTCTGATTGTCGGGTTGTTGGGTGAGGTGGTTTATACACTCTGTGTGTTTATGGGGTTGTTGGATGAGGTGGTTTATACACACCGGTGGAGTGGGTTGAGCATCTCATCATCGCGTATCAAGGGCGCATGCGTCAGAATACCCACGAGTGATAGGCGTGTCTACCACACCACAAAGGAAAACAGCAGTAACTGCTTACTTGTAAAGTAAGCAGTTACTGCTGTTTTCCTTTGAACGACAACACTGCAGCAGAAGATAAACAGCAGTAACTGCATACTTCTGAAGTAAGCAGTTACCACTGTTTGATTGTGCACGACAAACCTCATGCACAGAGCAAGGCCAACAACAGTAACTGTTGACTCTTCATGTAAGCAAGTTACCATGTTATGTCTTTCTATGACAAAACTGTGTACGTCTATAAATATTAGTCACCCGGCATCCTTTCCTCAGATTCACAAGTTGCTGACACTGTGCAGTTGAAACGAAGAGATTGTTACCAACAAAGAAACTAAGGATAAACAAATTCAACATGAGAGAAATCGTACATTTACAAGCTGGCCAGTGTGGTAACCAGATCGGCTCCAAGGTGAGAGAAAATTATTCAAAAATATCGGTTTTTATGAGTAAAAGTGAAAATACAAGCGGTCGTCTGATTCTGAGTTATAATATACTGCCAGTGGAAATAATATTAATCGTTGTATCGTTGAACACGATTCGTTGATCCAATGTTGATTTAATGGGGAGGATGGTTCTAAATAAAAATAACGAAACTGGGTCAACGTCTCGTGTTTGCGAGAGACGTGGCGGTAGAAGATGGTTGAGATTTTGATGGCTGACTTTGTTGGTTGTGTGTACAGCCGGCCATGCCTCGCCTTGCCGCATGGCGTAACGTCACACGTACGTCCATACGTACAGACATGTTATACAGGTGAAACCAGACTAGACCAGTCCCTGGGTCCACGTGAATATCATCTGCCTCCAAAACACTTTTTGTTCACATCTTGCTATTTATTTTAATGTCTAGCTATTGAGTTCATTTTGCATTTTACAATATTTTGTATGAACTGCTGTATTTCTTTCAAACAACATAGACGAAACGTTCACAAAACGTTGGTTTAATGTTGGGCCCGCGTCGTAGAAGTTGGCCCAACATTAAACAAACATTGTATTAGCATTTGGTGTTGCTGAATTTATGAGGGGCAATTTACAATGCTCTCCCGCCCAATTGTGAAATGGTTGATTTGTTTGGTTTTGGGAAATGGTTGATTTGTTTGTTTATTTTTGAGAAGCAAATAAATGTATTCTTATTTTTGTTGACCTTCCACAGCTTAACATAACATCAGGTGTTGAAAATATTGAATGACCCCTCAGGCTTGCCTCTGGCTTATGACTTGAGTTATCACGTGACCTTAAACCTGGTACACACCCTCTCTAAGGACCACATGTCACCGGCCGTTAAAACTGGCGGTAAATCTACCAGAATGGTGTTTACTCAGCTCAGCTGTCCTCCATACCCCAACATTGAATCAGCTATGGCTCGTGCTTGCTGGGACCGCTTCACTTAGAAAATCTTATTTTGAACAATTAAAATAAAAGCACATTCCATTTCCCTTCAGTCAGTTATCACCAAGTAGGCCTACATTAAATCATCTTAACATCATTAAAATTAGAATCATCTTAAAAATTAACAGATCAAGACCCATCTTAAAAATTAACAGATCAAGACCCATCTTAAAAATTAGGACCATAAAACTAAGGCCATCGTAAACAATTAGGACCATCAAGCATCTTGAAAATAAAAGGTCCATCTTAAAAATTAGCAGATTAGGACCATCTTAAATTGGGATACAAATTTAGATAAGATTTTCTGAGTGAAATGTGTCTCAGGTCAGGCAGGCTGGCAGTACTTGAATAAATAATCCAAGCCAACGTAGTTTGTATTGTTTGTTGTGTTTGTTTGTTTGTTTGTTTGGAAAATAAAATCTGAATCTATTTTCCATGCTGGGATCAAGGAATATAGAAATACTTTAATAATCCTTCCTGGTCTACCATGTCTACTATGTTGATCATTCTACTGTGACCAGTGTGATCATCAGCTGATTGTACGAGACTCTCGAAAGGTCATGTCCCCTAGTGCTGTCAAATAATATGTATAATAACATGTATTTCAAAAGATCTCACAATGTGATATTGCTTTATGTAGGCCTATAATTGACAGTTACGAGTATTTCAAAATGTGATCACTCCTCTCTAAAGATGTTGATCAGAATGATCTGTTTTGATTCGGGCTCATTCAACCCGAACACACCCCCTCAGTCAGCGCTGTGGTTAATCTTATCTGTATTTTACTTATGTAGATCTTACACGACACTGTCAATACCTAGTTTTATCTCGGGCTGCATTTCATTTCTATGTAACTGTATATCATTTGTACAATATGATCAGATAATATTATATATGCAGGGCTCCAGATAACATGCGTATATGAGTAAAATACGCATGTAAAAACAGCAAATACTCATTGATAGAAAATCTGAGGAGTAATATTACTCATAAAAACTATTAAAATACCCATCAAAGTAAAAAAAGACCCAGAAAAATGAAACGATTGTTGTATTTTTTACGTGAAGAGAACTATGTGACTGTAAGAAAAAAATGATGTAAATAAAGCTTTCATGTTGTTGTATGAAAAATACTCCTCGTTTATTTTTTATCATATTTCACTCCTCATCACCCATTTCAATGAGTGAAATACTCCTCAAACCAAAAAATTATCTGGAGCTCTGTATATGTATCCGAGTTGCCACTTAATGATCTGAGTGTCCTGTAAGCAGATACATCCTGTTCTCAACTGATTAATACATCCACCTAATATAAATTAATTTATACATTGTATCCTTATAATTTAATTTATATTATTTATCGAGTCATTTTTTTCAGTTTTAGAATCTAACTATTAATTTTTTTATTTCCTGGCGATTTTTTTCTGAACGAACTGCAAACGAACAGTCAACGATTTTTAGCCAATATATTCATTATCGTTTCCATGGAAACGATGATAGACGAATGTTGGGGAAAAATGGTATGGTTTCCTGGGAAACTGAATTATAGCATGATAGAGGTCAGGGAAGTACACAGGGAGGTGACGGGGGTACCCCGAGAGGTCATAAAACTCCATGATTTATTTTGTGTAATGCTGGATGATTCCAGCAAACACGATACGTTGAACCGATGTTCTTTAAATGTTGGCCCAAACGTCTGCGCCGAGTCCTACATTAACCCTTTGACTTCCAGGCCGGGGTGCATGCCAGGGTCCACATATACTGGTGTAGGAGTGCTATTTTTCGTCATTTAAAGCTGGAATTGCTAACGCAATTTCCAGCTTCAAATGACGAAAAATACATAAATGTAGTATATATTGACGAAAATTTGTGTCATTTTATGGTTACGTTCATTGACGAATGACGACGGAATTTTCCGTCATGTATGGTAGTGAAAAGGTTAAAACAACATTGGGTCCACCTCAGGGAGTCGCGTGTTTTTGTGGTTTCTGCATCAGCAGTTCCAATGTATACAGTCATCATTCTACGTACACAATAACATGTACACGGCCTACATCATGTACATTGTGTTTCACCAGTACGTAGATGTACTGTACATGTATCAGTATTTCCATGTATTAGATGAGTCACCCATTCATTCAAGAGATAACAATGTCCATAGTATCGTTGGTAACTGTACATACAGACAGAACACAGACATTACCCCATATTTGATTAATGTCGGGCCAGCGTCGTAGACGCTGGACCAACATTGATCAGAGATTTGAACCAATGTTGATTTATGTTGAATGTTAGAACGTTCGGCGACCATTGAATCAACATTGGGTCAATGTATAGAGACTTTGTGTTTTTCTGGGATTATGTTAACCCCAGGCTTTATTAAGCACATATTTGAATTAGCGCAACATACACATTGTACATGACATTAATTTTTGGAATAAAATGTAACTCTGGCGAAGTTTTAGTATGTATTCCAGAATTTAGACAATCTGATATCATATGCAATGAAATTCTGAAACGAAGTTAATGGGTTTACTGATGATGACATTGACTACATGTCAAAAAGGCTTAACTTTTAAACTATGCAATATTTTTCAATGAACTTTTCAATAAGGCCACATGACTGAAATATAGTGCTTGTCAACATGTTGAAATTTGAATTGGTTAAGGTTGAGAAATCAGCAAAAGTCGTGAAGCCGCGTATGTGAACAATGAGACTTTGACCTAATGGTGTTTCAAGATTGGTCCGCCGTTTGAGATGATGGGCCAACCTTAAAACAACATAGGTTCAAAGTGAGTGAGTGGTGGATACAGTATACTTGGTGATGTGGCCCTGGGATACATTGTGAATGACATGAAGCGGGGAGGGACATCGGCTTATTTTGATACGCGTCCAATTTTCGTGAATGGTAGTAACTCCTCATGCATAATAACCCAGCAAACCCCAGACGTTGATCCAATGTTGGCTTAATGTTGGCCCATCGTCTACTACGCTGGGCCAACATTAATCCAACATTGGATCAACGTCTGGGGTTTGCTGGAGACTGGCTCCGGATGCCATGTCTATCCAACGACAAACTACTGCCCTAGGGCCAACGGCAACTCACCACTGTGCGTCCATGGTCCTTTATATTTGGGCGACTGAATAATGTAAAAGCTATAGATTTGTCATAAGCAATAGCGTCACATAAAAGCTATAGAATGCTACAGAAGGATTTTGTCATTTAAAGAAAAAACATGATAAACACGATAAACATCAAATGTTGGTACTAAGTTTGGTAAAATTAAATAATTATCGAAAGGGGGCACAACACTGGTCTTTAACCCTGAGAGCTCTGAACTATCAAGTATACATTTTTCAGTCACTTAAAGTTGTCTCGCAATCGCGATTCACAACTTCAAGTCACCGAAAATTAGTAGGACGATTTTACTCAATGTAACAGTTTTCAGACATTCTCTGACTTTCAGAATTTACTTGTACATGTATAAGCTTTAGTCGACATCAGAGCTCTAGTGTGTTAAACCCAGTATTGAGTATACTAAACATGAACAATTAGAATAGGACTATTAGCTATACATGTTGTATACCGATACTTCCTATTTGTATCGCATCACATCCTGATTGTTAAGATCGACTCTGTTATTTTATAGATTTCCGACAAATTCACACACTTTGCCGCTGGGCGCCATTCATCAACTCTTTTCAACCCTTTAAGCCCTCACGATGCATTAAAACATCATTTTACATCACTGGAAACAGACTTAATATTCCTACAACTAAGGGTTTTACACTTCAAGTCATCCTCGTCCACTACAACTCGAGAATTGCGACAGCAATTCGCGGCTTGTAGTGGATGAAGATGACAACGGTAAATTCAGGCTTGAAAGGGTTAATTATTGTCGTACACCTTATGAATTGTTAAAACTTTACTTGTGACTAGCATTGTGACTTTGTCAGATCTTTTATATTCACCCCCCTACATTTAAAGCTTAGCCGTGATCTCCATGGGTATCCGTGCATATCTCCATGCATCACGTACATGTATGGCGTAATGAGGCTTTAATGACAGCTTAATTGTTTACCACTGGCAGTCGCTGGTATCAATTATTGCATGAATTATCTGCCAATTATATCATTTGTCTCGAGACTAGAAAGTAAACCCATCCATTTTTGATACACATTAATAAGTTAAGTATATGGCATACACTCTTAATATCTTATCATCTATTATTCCAGTTCTGGGAGGTGATCTCTGATGAGCATGGCATCGACCCAACAGGTACCTACCATGGTGACTCTGACCTGCAACTGGAGAGAATCAACGTATATTTCACAGAAGCCACAGGTAAAAAAAAAGTGATGGTTCAAATGATTAAATTCTGTTATGCCCTAGTATTGAATTTAAGATTAAAAGTCCGGATATGCTATATGCTCTACAATATGCTATACAAAACTTTTTTTTTATTTTTCAGGAGGAAAATATGTACCCCGTGCCGTGCTGGTGGATCTCGAGCCAGGTACCATGGACTCTGTCCGCTCTGGACCTTTTGGACAAATATATCGCCCAGACAATTTCGTATTCGGTCAGAGCGGTGCTGGTAACAACTGGGCAAAAGGTCACTACACAGAGGGAGCTGAACTCGTAGACTCGGTTCTTGATGTGGTTCGTAAGGAAGCTGAGAGCTGTGATTGCCTTCAGGGATTCCAACTTACACACTCACTGGGTGGTGGTACCGGCTCTGGCATGGGTACACTGCTCATCAGCAAGATCCGTGAGGAGTACCCTGACAGAATCATGAACACATTCTCCGTTGTCCCCTCTCCAAAGGTATGTATTTTGTTCCAAGGAACTCCACAATGTTCCTATACTGCATATTTTTTCTGATAATATTTAAGCAGCCCTCGCCGAGGCGGGCTGCTTACTGTATTCCACACGGTCCGCCACCGCCGCAGCTATTAGTTTTCAAGATAGCTAC
The DNA here is from genome assembly GCA_964017125.1 of Flabesymbios commensalis. Classification (NCBI taxonomy): domain Eukaryota; kingdom Metazoa; phylum Annelida; class Polychaeta; order Terebellida; family Flabelligeridae; genus Flabesymbios; species Flabesymbios commensalis. Next base: position 12,469,732 of record OZ024914.1, on the reverse strand, counting down.
TAATCTATCAATTTCTGCTTCCTCATACTTCACATAGCATACTAATCTATCAGCTTCTGCTTCCCATACTTCACAAAGCCATCACATACCACTGGGGAATTGTTTTGGTGACATTTTGATCCCCATATCATCAACCCCTCGATTACTATGGCCACTAACGAAGAAAAGCTCGTTTCAAGAAAAAGTTGCCATCAGATCTTCTTTTAATTTGGCAAATATGTTCAGCTATGTCAGCCAATGACCTGATTACCTTTTGGGATTAAACAATTTTAAAATAGCCGTTAAGCGGCCATTTCGAATTTTGTAATATTTACTTAACTCAAAGACATGCAAAATGACTGGACCATGAATATGAAACAAAATTCTCGCACAACTTGCAAGGATAATCCATGACAGATTTCACACTAAAATATCCAAAATGGCTGCCAGTCGGCCATTTCGTGTTTGTTTCCGAACAACTCCTTCCAGTTTAAGAGTTGATACCACACTCCATTCCCATACGTTATTTAAATGTTTATATAATCATGATAATTATTCAGTTTATTAAGATATTTGCCTTTTGTTGTATGTTCCAGGTATCAGACACAGTTGTAGAACCCTACAACGCCACCCTGTCTGTACATCAATTGGTGGAGAACACAGACGAGACATTCTGCATTGATAACGAGGCTCTGTATGACATTTGCTTCCGTACCCTGAAGCTGACCACACCTACCTATGGTGACCTGAACCATCTGGTATCTGCCACCATGTCTGGTGTTACATCTTGCTTACGTTTCCCTGGTCAGCTGAACGCTGATCTGAGGAAGCTGGCCGTCAACATGGTGCCCTTCCCCCGTCTCCACTTCTTCATGCCTGGCTTTGCTCCACTCACATCCCGTGGCAGTCAGCAGTACCGTGCCCTCACTGTACCTGAGCTCACTCAGCAGATGTTTGACGCCAAGAACATGATGGCTGCATGTGATCCACGTCATGGTCGCTACCTCACAGTTGCAGCCATGTTCCGTGGTCGCATGTCCATGAAGGAGGTTGATGAGCAGATGTTGAACGTGCAGAACAAGAACAGCAGCTACTTCGTGGAATGGATCCCCAACAACGTGAAGACCTCCGTTTGTGACATTCCACCAAGAGGACTCAAGATGTCTGGTACCTTCATTGGTAACAGCACTGCCATCCAAGAGCTGTTCAAGCGTATCTCTGAGCAGTTCACAGCTATGTTCAGGCGTAAGGCTTTCTTGCATTGGTACACTGGAGAGGGCATGGATGAGATGGAATTCACTGAGGCCGAGTCCAACATGAATGATCTGGTGTCTGAGTACCAGCAGTACCAGGACGCCACAGCCGAGGAGGAGGGAGAGTTTGATGAAGAGGAGGAGGAAGGAGACGAACTAGCCTAATTTTTCACTGACGATTTAGGGGGGAGGGTTCCTCAATCCACTATCAAGAAAATAATGAAACGAAAGTGGATTGAACTATTGGTTGCATACCAAAAACTGTTGCATTCCCAGAAAATCTCAACTTAGCATTTTTTTAGTCACCGACATCCAAATATTTGTTTCTGAATAAAAGTTTTTAAAGCAATAAATTATTAAACTAAGTCTGGTATTTTGTGATTCTGTCCTCCAAATGATCTGTTTCATCTTGTCCACACACATCACTTGGCGGGTGTAGATGTCATGTGCCTTTTGGGGATTTATGAGCTTGCCTATATACCTAAGTGGCCGATCATCGGCCATAATTAACTTTGATATGCCTGATATTTTGCTAGCCGTGCCATTCAGCCATGATAGCTAGACAACTATTATAAAAACAAAATGTCCGTTTTCATCATTTTCATGTAAGTGAGTGTCTAGTGTGCTTTTTACCACAGTAACATCCTTAAATGAAATCTGTAATAACGTGTCAAAGCTTATATAGGACTATGTAACCAAATATACATTTTGAATTGAAAACGTTTTTAGGCTTCTGCGATCCCTTCTGTCGTCCGTCGGTCTGTCTGCCACTTTTAGTACCATTCAATTGTTTCGCTTAAATTACTGGAATGGACACTAATCGTGTTCTATGTATCTCTCCAAAATTTATACCATCGACATGTATCAATTTCGCAAATTGTATAACTCGGATGAGTTCGAAAATCATGTGAACGCATCGGGCAAAAACTTGCTCATGGCCGGCAAAATGGCCGACTATTGGTCATCATGTTTTTACTATGCGTAATATCTGGAAAAGATAGATAGCTAGGCCATAACTATGGAATGAAATGTGCGGTTTTAATGGAGGGATATGTGCTGAAAAGTTTCAGCTCGATAACATTCAAAATGGCCTACTTCCGGTCATTATTGGCTTTGAATATGCGGAATATCTGGTAAACTGTTCCAGACAGCTAGACCATTACTTTAAAACAAAATGGGATGGATATGCCCTGAAAAATTTCAATTAGATAAAATTAAATATAGCCGACTTGTGGTCATTACTGACTTTAATATGCGTGGGGTAATATCTGAAAAATCGTGCCGGATAGCGAGACTGTGACCATAAAACAAAATGTGCGGCTTGAGGGAGGGATATACCGTGCAAAAACTCGGATGAACATGAGCACAGAGGCATAATGGAAATGTGAAAGCTGAACGTTTTTTAAACGATGATACGCAGGCTTTGTTGTTTCTAAAATCATTGATCCCAAACAGTTTTTTATTTAAAACGATATCCCTGGATCATAGGATGTATATCTTCTGCTGTATAGTTATCCCAAAAATCGCTGTAAATTTCATATAAATATAACCAAGAATCCCTATGTTTATATATTTTATTTGAATGTGTAGCACATTCAGTAAATAATAGAACGCCCTATAAATACCCGACGGGTGCAATTACGATTTCCCTTGAAAAAGTGGGCGAGATGTTTACAATAGTATATAATATACCGTTATATAAACTTGATGCCGTTATATAAACTTGCTGCCAAAAACTTCTAAGGAAAACAATAGTTTACCAAGTTTGGTAATGCCCTGGCCAGTAGAGCACCGGCAACCAATTAACGTTGGCTCATCGCGCTGGTGATTTAAATCTAGTAAAAAAATTAAGAGCGAACTCTACAATATATATGTGCAAGGCTGCCTTCAATGACAAGAAAAGGTAGGTGGAAATATTGTTAAAGGGACATGCCCAGGTCTAAAATCATCAAAAAATCGGTGATTTTATTTTAGCTTATAATATGACCATATTATGTAAGCGTGTCCATAGACTAGAGCTGTAAAAGTTTTTTAATGTTTGTGCTGCGCACTTACCAGTTAGGCTAGATATAGAGACGAAATTCCCGTATTTCTTATTTTTGACATGGTTGTCAATAATTAGAAATCAGGAATTTCGTCTCTATATCTAGCGTAACTGGTGAATGCGCAGCACAAAAATTAAAAAACTTTTGCAGTTCTAGTCTATGGACATGTTTACATTATGATTTTAGACCTGGGCATGTCCCTTTAAGTTATCAAAATTAATGTTTGCCACTAAGTCATAAATCGGCGATTTTTAATGTTATACCATTGTCGAGTCTGTTCGAGGTTTTGCTTTAAGGACCCTAAATTAACGTCGATACACTGGACTCAACCTTAACTCGACAAGGCCGCCATTAACTTGATCGCCTAGTCACATTGAGAAGGGAGAAATAATGCCGTTTCTCTGAAAACCCCACACGGCAACAGCGGGGTTCGAACCCTGGACGCATGCATGACTGGCGACAGGTCAGGCGCTCTAGCCATTGCGCCACGTCCCTTCTCTGTTGTTCACTTTGCCATTCCGCTGTTGTTTATATATTAACCCTTTCAACGCGAGGACTGACTTTAGACGTCAGAATCTGACGTCTATAGACGTCAGATTCTGACGTCTAAAGTCGATCCCCGCAACGAAAGAATAAAATATGTATAATAGCCGTGGACCCATAGCATATGGGAGTCAAATGACGCGGAAAGAGCCGAATCTATGATAATGTCAAATTGAAAATAACCGTTTGGTCTCCATGGTTTATATAACATATTTTAGCGCTGAAAGGGTTTCAACCTTTACAGTGCAGGGATAGACTTTAAGACGTCAGTATCTGACGTCTGTAGACGTCAGATTCTGTCGATCCCCGCACTGTAAAAGTAAAAAATATTTGTAATGGCCGTAGACCCTTTTCATATGTATTTAAATGAAGGGGAAAGACCTAACTAAGACAGTTATGAGTTATGATGATTTCAAATTGAAAATAACCCTTTAAAGACGATCTCCGCACTGAAAGAGTATAATACATAGAACGACCTAGACCTATAACATATGTATTGAAATGAAGCGGAAAGAGCTAACTAAGACATTTATGATGATGTCAAATTGAAAATAACCCTTTGATATCTTGGCTTATAACACCATATTCTAGTGCTTTAAAGGTTAAAGCACGACATCATTCCAATATCAGTCAACAAAATGAGGCTACACTGTCTTTAACTTGAACTAATCAGTGAACCATTTTGAATTCTGCTGAACCACTGACATTACGTTTTCACGTGAGCCCAAAAATGCTACAAATGTCGTTTCCAAGATTATGGACTTCTGCATTTTCTTGGGATCTACGATAATGATACTCCTTCCATAGTCAAATGTCAGCGTCCTGAGCAGTGGCGGATCCAGGAATTGACAGACAGGGGGGCGCCGATTTTTTCAAGAACTTATACACACCACAGTTGGCACATATAATGCTCTAGAGGGGTCCGGGGACATGCTCCCCGGGAAATTTTGAAATCTGAGGCCTCAATAACGCATTCTAGACCAGAATTATTTTGGCCGAAATATGGTCTTTTTTTTGTTTTTGGGACACTGAACGGGGGAAGGGGGCGCGCGCCGGCTCCGCTCCCCTCTAGATCCGCCACTGCTGAGTACACCCAGCGAACCCGATACATCGACTCAATGCTGTTTTAATGTTGGCCCACCGTCTTCGACGCAGGACCAACATTAAACCACCATTCTGTCAATGTATCTTGTTTGCTGTGACTACACTGGGCAGGGCTATATTCCGAGACTGGGCAATCTGGTGGGGTTTTATATATTCACCTCTTTATTATTCGCATGTTTACTGGTCCAATTTAGCGTACAATGCATACAACGTTGGACTAAGACTTTATTTATTCATTCATGCATTGATTTATATATCTCATGCTTACAAATATTTGTACACATATATTCATACAGCTGGCCTCGCGGAGTCAAGCTTTGCTGTAGCGAAGATGGTTAAGCATAGCTTTTAAACACAAGCTGTATGAATAAATGGCAAATATTAGCTCAAATTTATTTGAGCCCGAGATTTTATCAGCAAGCATTTATCAATATTACTTCCCTATTGTTAAAGGGGCTCCGTGGGATGATCAATTTTGGTATTTAGGCATATTTCTGTATGAAGTAGTGTATCGCGCAGATCATTATTTCAGTTTTGTAAAAACATTTTTCCATCTATTCCTCACTTTAACACATCAATTAACGTCGTTGCCTTTTAAAGTACCCTGGATTCCACGATCTGAAACGATGTGTATTTGTGGTATATATAGTGGTGTATACTGCATACAGTTTACATGGCAGTATACGACTTGGAAATAAAACTAGTTTAGTCTGTTTCACTGCTTTTGATTTTTTTGATGATTTGTTTTTATTATTAGTTGAGATCAGTAGGCTATATAACTTCATATAATTTTTTTTTCAAATTTGACATATCAACATATGCAGACCCTTTTAAAAAGATGGATCGAGGATTGAGATCGAGCATGTGATAATTATGCAGATTGCAAAAAAAATCCCTTTTCATTTTCACAAGAAAACTACATGCTGATAGGAATGTATTTGTTCTATTCTAATTTGCTGTAAATCGCAATATTTGTCTGACTCATATCCATAAAAAGAAGTGATTCATGTTGTTAAAGATTGTTGCAATTTCTTGAATAAACAAACATATATATGTCTTTGTTTTCCCAGCAAAGACGATCGACCCTGACCCAATGTTGGAGTAATGTTGGCCCACCGTCTACGACGTTGGCCCAACATTACCCCAACATTGGGTAAAGGTATGTTTCTGGACATGATGTCACCTCTACCTCTGTAAGTCGTGAAAACCTGTTCACTGGGGCCTCTTATATGTGTCATGCTCCCTTTGGGAAGTATGACACATACCCTATATAGGCTATCTAGGCATCGTACTGTAGAATTTATTTGTGAAATAGTACTACAGAAAAATCAAAATTTAACTTCGAAATATATAGGCCTATGCCTCGTAATCAAAAAAAATCTTCCACTTTTAAGCAGAAATTATTTTTCAATGTGGTTTTCCAGTTGATTATATCGGACTGATAAAGCTTTGAGATTTATTATTTGAAATATTTTAATCGTTTTATATATCTCTCCCAAATTGGAATATTTGAACACAACTACCATAAACTACTATATACTATAGTCGTTTTTAATCCGTTTTACTAGCCGATCAAATCACTGATATTTGCAAAGAAAAGTCAATATTTGCAAATATTTGGTCTCAAATTAAATAAATATGATTTTTTTCACCCATTTGAAGTTGTGTGTCGCGGTAGCGAGACACAACTTCAAATGGGTAAACAATTAAATTATTCAATTGAGCGCTTTATGAGTTAAATGTTAGTGACAATTTATTTGTTTGGCCATATTGCCCGAAAAGAGTACGTTACTTGTGTTCTGATAGGAATGTGATTTAAAATATTGTTACAAGTCGCAATAAATATACTGTATTAGGCTTACTTGTCTGACTGATACTTATAAAAAGGAATGATTCATATTTACAAAAACTGATTGATTTGAACAAACACCTAGCCTGCGTATGGCGCTGGCCAAACACACATAGCCCACATACTAGTACGCCACTGGTTAATAATAGATGGTTTCCTGGGCATGGTTCAATGTCCACTGTCATATTCGCTTATATCCTATCAAATAGAGATTTGATAGATAGGCCCTATTTATTGACGACGGAAAGTCTATGAAGGCTAAAAAATAAAAACATAGTACTACATTATGTTACAGTGCTCAATATTATAAAAATAGATAATGCTGTAAAATATATGTACAATTATTAACTTAAACTGTAAAGAACTATAAGAAATATAGGTCTACATATATGTTACATCAAAACCAGAGATAAAATAGGTGGGCACCAATTCGCCCCCAAGGTTAATGAAGATGAGAAGAAACAACTAGGTGTACCGCCATTTAAAAGGTTGAACACATGCAATGTGTTTTCTCTGAAGTTCTATAAATCACATACAGCAACTAAATTGCGCAAATTAATTTAGGCTTATTTTTCAACAACGCATATAAGGCTAATATATCATGCAGTTATGAGATTATAATCATGTAGACTACATGATAATTTATTTGTTAAAATTACCAGCACATAGTTTTTAATCCTTTTAGAATAATACCAATAGTGTTGTTAAAAAAATATATTTCAATATTCAATTACAAATACATATCACCACAGATGTTAAAAATGTATAAATTCCTATATGAAGGCCATTGGAGGTTTGTGTGTATACGTTCACTCAATCTAAAATTAACGGTTTGCTGCTTCATGCCTTGAAGAACATGTCACACGGAAAGAGAAATATTACGGATGAGTTCATTTCAGGCTGGTAACATTTTATTTTTAGCTTGTCACATCGTATGTTATGACCTTCATTATATGACTGCAATAGCTATACGCCTACAACATACAACACACATGAAAAATAACGGCACATTTAAAACAAACGACACATAAAATGTGTACGGAAATCCAGAAATGATATAAAACGCCTAATATTATGGAATTTAGGCGATAATGGTTTCAATTATTGAGATACCAATTTTATTTGTGGTCCGGGCCAAACAAAAATGCTTTATGTAGCTTAGAGGCACATGGACCTATACAAAATAAATTTACAACTATAGGCATATAAAAAAACATAGAAAAAAACTTATATCTTGCTAATGCATGTGAAAAATTTGCTTTTAAAGCTGCAAAGTTTTGTTATAATAGCTTTGATGAAAGAGAATATATGAATATAAGCAAACGATAAAAATAAAATAATAAATATTCTTTGTACACAAGATTTAGACTCTATCTAGATGTACTAAATTTCAGCAAGGTTTTATTGATGAAAATGTGGACCTTTGGAGATAAAAAAAAGATGTCATATTGACCAAATTTGATCAACAGTTTAGAATTTAGTAAACTGTTGAACATTTATATTGTTAAAATTATTATGATTTTCTTTTTATACTCAGTCTATACTCTGACTGTGTATTATGGTTTTTTTTATTATTTTATATTGTATTGACCTTGTGATGGTGAAAATCAATAAATAAATATATACTATCACAATACCATAAATATTAGACTTGTACGAATGGTATTCTTCAATAATTGTAGTAGGTCTATAGGCTAACTCTTCCTGATCAATATGCGCGCATGATCAACTCGTATATAATAAATTGAGTTTTTGGTTTGATTGACGCACATTATTTTTGAAATTGAGACTATTTAAATTCCTACAAATATTAGCTGAATGACAGCCAAATCTGCGTAGGGTTAATTTCGACAAAACACGTGCGCAATATTATAATATTTATATCTGCTTGTCATAATCTTTATAAATATATATAGTGAGTAGGCCCTATTATATAGGGTAGGGTGGTGCAAAACGCCCCACCTAAGAAAAAAACCTTATATTTATTTTCCACTTGACATTTCACAATATATAACATGGTAGCAGAATTGCCAAGGATGAATGTTAAAAACATTCTTTCCTTAAAAGATTAGAGACAAGTTTCCATTGTTGAAAATAATAATTGAAAAATAATTTTAAAAAATGCCTGTTTTTCCTACAGTACTTTCTGGTCATACCACTATGTCGGGCGTACCTGAAAACCCTATGATAGACACCCAAATCATGAATCTGCTTCAATTCTGCCGTAAATTATATCAATTTAATGTTTCACCTTGGGCAAATGACGACTATCTTGGGAAATGGTGCATTTCTAAGTTTTGCTTCGAATTAAAAAAACACCTTATTGGTGCTAGGGGTATTGTACAACAAAATCAATGACTAAAACGTATATACAGATATATGCGGGTCTTTATGGCAGGGCCAAGTCTGAAAAATTCAAATTAGTGGTCTAATGGCGGCCATTTTACAAAATGACGGTCATTTTGAAAGTTTGTTTGGCTCACATGCTTTTTTAGGAAAGAGTACCTCCAGACGGACATTAACACCAAATTAATTGGTGCTGTTTCGCAATTTGACAGATTTATCTACCCCACTACTAGGCATATGTATCTCAGGTTTATGTTATATTTCAATAACTTTCAGTGGAATGTATAGGGGGAAAAACGCCCAGTCATGGGCGTTTTGTCCCTCATGTAAATGGGCGTTTCGCCCCACGGTCTATTTTTTGACAAAACATTCCTTTACATCACTTACCTCCTCGTTATCAACCCATTTATCAATGTTTAATGTTAAAAGCAAATAAATGTACCTATCTCTAAACGTCCAGAGATTTTCCTTGGTAATATCAAGAACTTTATTAACTTTATATAGATAAAGTTTTTGTTGATATTAACCGAAACTCAGCTCAAATGAAAATGTCCCATCTTGGAAAAATATTTCCCATGTACAAACTTTCCATCTTTCCTTTAAAATAGGTAAGAAAAATGGTACATTCAAATGTTATGCATGTGTATCTAAATGAAATCATTATAAAAATCTAAATTGTCTATAATGGCGTCATAATAAGGATGGGCGTTTTACCCCACTAGGCCTAGGGTGTTTTGCTTTACTCTTCCCTATCACCCACTGTATACCTGTCATGCAGATACTCTTTCTAACATGGTGTCATGCGTGATACTCTTCCAACATGGTGTCCTGCTTTCTAATGAGCCGTCATCAAACGCATATGCCGACCAGTAGGCCTAAGTCGCATATTTATTATGAATTATATGAATAACTGCTGTACCACCTTGCACATTGTACGAATTGACATCCATTTAGCGTGTACCTAAAGTAAAATAGACGGCTGCTCACAAAATATCGGCATGAAAATGGACACTTTTGTTGATTTTATTTCAACATGGATAAGGGATGCTGCAAAGTTTAAAAAAATTCCAAACATCCAAATAACATTTGGATAGAGCTCACCCTTTCTTTTGGAAACCAATAATCATCAAATATTTTCAATTTTTTGTATGGTTTTCCAATTTTCTATTTTTTTTCAAAATTGCCCTGGACCCACCCACCCACTTCCAAATGTTATTTGGATGTTTGGAATTTTTTTAACTTTGCAACATCCCTAAACCTACCGCATCAAACAAAATTGAAAATACGTTAATATCCAATGGATCAAACCATTATTTCATTTTTCCAAATATTCAAGCTTGTTGATGATCGATAAAGTCGAAGAAATTAGTATAATTTATGCGACATTTAATATGGTAGTATATCAGCTACCATGGTATTGGCCTGACACGTAGGCCTACGTAGGCCCGATATAATAAGTGGCGCAAATCAACAAAGTGAAGATTTTCACACAAACATGTTACCTATTGTGTATTGTAAATATGGTATTGTAATAAGCATGATAAGGTGATACGGTCTATTCTCCCGGGTTCAGCACCGGGGTTCGAGTCAAAGTTGGTTTAGTGTTGGTCCACCATATGCGACGCTGGTCCAACATTAAACCAACACGTCTACAGACGTCAGATTCTGACGACTAAAGTCGATCCCCGCGCTTTTAGGGTTAATACCGACACGATCCTAGCAGTACAAGGGTTTATGATGTGGACATTGACCTTGGTGATATACATACGTATACCTGAGACTATAAGTACTTTATGAGTCACATAGGTACTTCAACCATCCTCCTGATACCAGAGTCCAATGTGAGCAAATCTAGCTGTCACTGTGATGGTCATCTTGGCAAACTGTCAATAAATCAGGAAATGTAGGCACAACTGTCCTGGCAATATGTATGAATTGGTCAAAATGTTTTCAACACTGCGCTCGCGTTAGGCCAATTCAAGTTTTACGTAAATAATATAATTTGAATTAAAAATAAGAACAATGTTCAGTAAAACAACAATACAATAGGTAGGCCTACTAAGCTTAGCTTAGCCTTTATACAAATACATGACGAATACGCAGACCGCCTAGTTTTATTAGAAAATTTTTAATTGGTTAAATATGTTTCTTTTAAGTTGAATTTACTGCATCTAGCCTATATGCCTTGAAGTGCTTTTTTATAATTTGTAGTGAGGCCTAATCCATTTTTATAACAGGATACAAGATACCAGGTAGACCGATTTGCTTGTATCTCAAGTAACACAAAACATTTTGTAACCATTTTGTAAATATCGTAAAATGTTTGACGAAACATCAGTGGGCTAGTCATAGTGTTCTAAAACGTTTTTAACCCTTTAGACCCTCACGATGCATCAAAGCATCATTTTGCATATATCTGAAGAATGACTCGATTTCCTACACATTTTTGAATTTCCTTTTAATATTAGCAATGTTTTTCTCATTCGGCACCCACTTCAATGCATCTCCATCCACTACAAGTTGAGATTATCGGTACAGCAATTCGCGGCTTGTAGTGGATGGGGATGACAATGGTAAATTCAGGTTTGAAAAGGTTAATGATGTTTTTTGTCTAGCATTTAAACCAAATGTTTTATTAATATTTTCTAGACCCTAACGTTACAAATTAATGGGGGTTTTCGTGCAACTTTATCAAAATGTTTCCAACATGTTTTGTATAGACCCTCCTTACCTGTCCTGGGATATCTCATATATCTTGGCAAACGACGTATCGCGGCAATGGCACGTAGGCCTCAAGTCTATTTTCGATTTTATACACTAGGTCTACTTGTCAATATTTATCAGTCTATCATGATAACAGAAGTGAAAGACAACTAGTGTTGAGCAACTATAAAACATCTATAGGCCTATTATAGAGCTGCACATGATTTTCGATGTTGAAGATACGCCTCCTACCCGGTAGTCATTTGAAATTAAAGTTGAGATTTATATCTGTCTTGCATGTTAAACATAGAATTTGGATATTAGACTACTATTTTGTATTATTTATAAACATCATAGATTTAATGTGAAATATTTTTTAATGTGATTTAGATCCTTTAGTTAGCTGCACTATGGACTGTAGGCCTAGGCCTAAATAATTCAATGGCCCACTTTACCTGAATCGTTACTTGTTAGGCCTATGTGGGTTGAAAAAATTAAAACCATAGCCTAACGGGACTGGCTGCCAAATATTACATGAATCAGCTTCTATAAACATTATATATTTTAAATGCCTCACTGTTGGTCTGAGTCACATATAATAATATCAGAACAGTTAGCATTCAATATGTTGAGTCATGAGTTCAAATAGCCATAGGCATAGGCATAGGCCACAAATTTGTTTGATCAACATCATCATGGATCACTGTCTAATTATAAATGTGTGTGATACTCTGCCCTGCTTGACACAGATAAGGTAATATTGACCTAGATCTCAGCCTTCTGATTGGTCGAGACCTGATCAGCGTCATAATTCCAGGTTCAGATCCATACCCCTGGCGTTAAAACTGTGTATCATACATAGACTATAAATACACGCGCCCCACTCTGACCCTGCCATTTACATCACAGCACCACTGATCCAGATCACGTCCGGATATATTATCAAAAAAAAGAAACTAAACTAAACCATCAACATGCGGGAAATTGTTCATCTCCAAGCTGGCCAATGTGGCAATCAAATAGGCTCAAAGGTGAGAAAATAATTAACTAAATCATCACCATAATGGCATATAAGCAGGTGATAGGTTCATTAATTGTCATTCATTTTGGGGACAAAATAATTGTGGTGGGACACGCTGCACGATCTGATCAGCAACACCGTTGAACACGGTCAGGGGTGATCAGATTCGTAGCTCTGAACATTCAATGTTCAGAGTCAAATAATAATGGACATTTGATCCTGCATTCTAGATTTACACTAATTTCACAATAGCCTATTATCAGATTATTAGTGGATAAACAATTGGATTATTGATTCATTGATTGGGGAAAGTAAAGTACAAGTTTATCATGTGCCACAGACCACACATGGCTGGCTATTCTTGCAGGAATCACGTGTTTGCCGCCTATTCACTTGTGACGTAATATTTAACAATGCCACCATTAGTTACAGTTGCTATGGCGCTGCTATTATCTAATTGTGACGACACGTGATCCAACTAGAGTGATTGAGTGACATCAGACTAGACTACAGTACTGGCCAAAATCCCAGTGACCAACCGAAGAAACGACCTATAGGTCCGCTAATCATGCTAATTATATGACTTATAAGCCGTTATAATATTATAAACCATTGTGATCCTCAGACCCCATATATACGTTTTTTTTAACCAAATGTCTTTTGAGAATCACATGCCTTTGAAATAGATAACGTTACGCCCCAGCACAGCTCTCCCACGAAAGAAAAATTGAGTGGGGGGACTTTTCAAAAGTGCGCTGTCGGTGCTGTGACAGTGTGAGTGTGAACCAGTGGGGCCCGAAGCGCCGCAGGCGTGCGGTGCTAGGGCGGTCCGTGCCGTGGGCAGTCTGGCAGAATCTGGTGCTAATTTCCAGACCAAGCCTTTCAAGGTCATGAAATTAAAAAAAAACTTGAATTTTTTTCAATTTTATCAGCGCGGCACTTTGTTGCTGAGATTGGAGTAGTCCCTATCCAAACAATGGCAAGGTGGTCTGCATAAGAATCATGAATGTCATCCATACATCATTTACCATGTAATTGTTCAATTCAAGATTTGTAATATGATAGATGAATCATATGTTATCTGCTTGGAGTTGAAAGGGTGTATCTGCCACTACTTTGTATAGTGACAGATCCACCCTTTCACCTTCGAGGGGCGGATCTAGCTTCTCACTGACGGGTGATTAACATTTGACAAATGAATATTTCACTGCAGAGCGGGGTCCGAGAGGCCGCCCCCGGGTAATTTTCGATTTTCAAAGGCTTTCTCTTTCAATCTAAGGCATATTTGGCACTGTTTGTTATCAGTGTGTAACCAGTTCAAAGGGAAACCCCTAAATAATATTATATTTTTTTTCGAAGGCCCCCCCCCCCCCACCCTTGGATCCGCCCCTGTCTTCAGGCAGACAATTCAATGTATACACTGGGTGTATTTAAATCAGTATAAGATTAGTTATCATATAGCTTGTTCAGGGCTTATTCCAGAAATTGATAAATGGGGGAGGGGTGGTGTAAAGAAGGTACTAGGCTCGTGATGACCACGGCATGACCTGGGGGAAGGGGGGGGTACGGAAGTATTTTAACCCCCTTTGGCCAGGCGGGCGCGGGGTCTCCCACACAACTGGAACAAATAATGTCACCTACCCATAAAGTCATCCCAACAATCACCATTCATTTTATTTTTGGGTGTGTGGGGAGGGGGGGGGGGGGGAGGAGGCAACCCCTCCAGGCATCCTGGGTCAGGGTGAGTTGATCCCCCCTCTGTAGACGTCAGATTCTGACGTCTAAAGTCGATCCCCGCACTGTAATAGGGAAAATATTTAATCACCATGGGCCCATAACATAGAAAGAGCTAACTAAGTCATTTATGATGATTTCAAATTGAATAAAGCCTCCATGGTTCATATAAAAAAATTCAGCGCTGTCAGGGTCAATGTGAACAAGTGTTGCAAATGATGGGCTAACCTTAAAACACCATTGTCTCAAAATCGGCAACAAGTACAGGCCGTCAAGTAGTCCTATTTATCCTATTTTATCCTATTTTTTCAGCTAATCCCATTTTGTCCTATTTGTTAGACAGACATCCTATTTGTCCTATTCTTCTGAGTTATAATTTCCCCGCGCACACTTTTTGGGTCCTGAATTTCCCTGCATGCACTCTTTGGGTCGTAAATCTTTTCCCCCTCACACATTTTTTAGTCGTGAATTCAAATTTGTCTAAGAGTTATGCATATTTTTCATCAATTTTTTTTCTTTCTTTTTGACATGATTTTACACTTTGTATGAAAATATTATTAGCTCCCGCTGTCAAGCCGAGGAACAGCCGGTTAGTTTTTGGGGATGATCTGGATTGAATTCGGATCTCACAGATTTGCATGAAACTTTTATCACAGGTGTGTATCTGGCCAAGGACAAATTCATTAAATTGTGGGGATGATTCAGATTACGATCAAGATCCAAATTAATATCTCGATGGAGGTTTGCCATCTCTGAGTGACTGTCTAGTTCTTGGTCTTTAAGACGCTTAGACTTAGTTCTGACCGGCCTGTTGCTCGCTGCGCTCGCCCAGAACCGTTGTTTACTCGTCTATCTAGACATCTTAATTAAAATCGCTTCAATAGGTAGCGTCTGAACTTGTGTAGTCTTGTTACATTTATTATAGGCAGCTGTCTTAGATATGAGCCAAACTCATTCACCAGTCACTGCAATGTTTTTCAACTAAAGCGGTGGAGCTGTGAGGGGTGTTGCGAGGTCATCTTTAGAACAATAAACTCCTATTTTAGTCCTATTATACGCTATTTTGTCCTATTTTAGTCCTATTTTTTTCAAATGCCCATATCCTATTTTCCTATTTTTGGGGGACCTGTCCTCACTTGACGGCCTGCAAGTATCGTATTCTACTCCCGACCAATGAGGAGTGGTTCAGTCTGTAGTATGCAGTTGTTATAATTAGGGTGCAGAAAATCATACTTGTGCTATGACAGTACGCGTTGGTCCAAAGCAGGCCGTCACTGGGTTGGGGGGTGGGAGGGTCTGTGGAGTGTGAACCGCCTTTTGCTAAAAATTGTACTTTTTGTTAAAATTATTGAAGTCTCGAACAACCGCAGTACATTTACATGTGGTGCGAACCGCCCTTTTAAAAAATCAATGACGGGCCTGCGACATATAATCAACTTATATCGCTTGCTATAGGTTTACACAAATACTTGTACCACTGCACTTGGGGAAATAATATCCTATTAATAAAAAAAATGTGTTAAATAAATAACATTTTGCACACAGACGAAAATGAAAATGAAAATGAACCTATAGTTACATACTGTTACATCAATCTACTACTTAATCATGTTAAAGGGACTGGCCCAGGCTAAATCATCATAAAAGTCGGTGATTTTATTTCGGGTTCTTAATATGACCATATTATGACATGTACATAGACTAGAACTGTAAATTTTTATAATTTGTGTGCTGCGCATTCATCAGTTAGGCTAGATATAGAGACGAAATTCCCGCATTTCCCATTTTTGACATGGTCACCGTTGTCAATAATTAGAAATCAGGAATTTCGTCTCTATATCTAGTCTAACTGGTGAATGCGCAGCACAAAAATTTAAAAAAATGCAGTTCTAGTCTTTGGACATGTTTACATCATATGGTCATATTAAGAACCCAAAATAAAATCACCGATTTTTTATAATTTCAACCTGGGCCAGTCCCTTTAATGTATTGCGTTGATCATGGTGATGGATTTGATACAGATTAGAAAAAAAAAAATCAAAGGCTATTCAATGACATAAAGCAGACTGATGCTTACAATAGTTAATTGGCCGGGATAATTTGAACTATGTTGTAGTTCTGGGAGGTGATCTCTGATGAGCACGGAGTTGACCCCACAGGTACCTACCATGGCGACTCTGACCTGCAACTGGAAAGAATCAACGTATACTTCAACGAAGCCACAGGTGAAGAAATATTTTTTTTTTCCCGAGCAGATCGTTTTTTATACTAAAAAAGTGTATTATTCTTGGATCATTAAAATGAGCAAACAAATTAAATTTTGAAACAACATACCACCAAATGACAGGGCTCCAGATAACATGCGTATATGAGTAAAATACGCATAGAAAAACAGCAAATACTCATTGATAGAAAATCTGAGGAGTAATATTACTCATAAAAACTATTAAAATACCCATCAAAGTAAAAAAAACCCAGAAAAATGAAACGATTGTTGTATTTTTTACATGAAGAGAACTATGTGACTGTAAGAAAAAATGATGTAAATAAAGCTTTCTTGTTGTTGTATGAAAAATACTCCTCGTTTTTTTTTATCATATTTCACTCCTCATCACCCATTTTAATGAGTGAAATACTCCTCAAACCAAAAAATTATCTGGAGCTCTGCTTGAAATGCCATCAATACAGATTACAACATGGGAAAATCCGAGATAGATCTATTTATTTTCCCCCCAATTTTTTTTAAATTCCTTGTAGTCTTTCCATACTTCCTGATATATATAAATATTTTTCCTGTAAAGTATTTTTTTCGATTCGAATCACCTGAAAGGGTTTTATTGAAGATATATCAACAAAATAATGAATGAGTGTTAATATGAAGTTTAAGTTTAAAATCTGCCTTTTTCCCGCTGCCACCATTTGTCGGTTATTCGTTTATATATAGATTGTTGGAATATTATGGCTATAAACACAATTTTTATTATAAATATATGCCAAACTTACGATATCCTTTTTTTACAGGAGGGAAATATGTGCCCCGTGCCGTGTTGGTGGATCTGGAGCCAGGAACCATGGACTCTGTCCGCTCTGGACCTTTTGGACAAATATATCGCCCAGACAATTTCGTATTTGGTCAGAGCGGTGCTGGTAACAACTGGGCCAAAGGTCACTACACAGAGGGAGCTGAACTCGTAGACTCTGTTCTTGATGTGGTTCGTAAGGAAGCTGAGAGCTGTGATTGTCTTCAAGGATTCCAGCTTACACACTCACTGGGTGGTGGTACCGGCTCTGGCATGGGTACACTGCTCATCAGCAAGATCCGTGAGGAGTACCCTGACAGAATCATGAACACATTCTCCGTTGTCCCATCACCAAAGGTAAGTTAGAACTCTCTAAATTTTTGCTTGAGAACACAAAAAAGTTACTGTTTACACATTTTTACATGGGAGACTTTAAACCTATATCTGGAAATTGAATCTATCAATTCATGTTGATAAATAAATGTAGAACGTGTATAAGATCCGATAACATTGTTACGCGTAGTTATAGATGTCTATACTGTTTGCTCGTTTATCTTCAAATCAGAGAAAACTTTGACCATTTGATTAGCGAAAGAGTTATACATGAATTATAAGGATAAAGTGACAGTCAGAGATTTAAGAAAAAATGGCTAATCAATAATTTGAAAAAAAAAATCCATGCAAATCATCACATATGAACTTGAAACGCTTTTTCTAGCAACATCAAATGATTTGTTTCTAAAATAAAAGATTAAAAAATAAATGTTTCCGTTTTTCTTGCAGGTATCCGACACAGTTGTAGAGCCCTACAACGCCACTCTATCTGTACATCAACTGGTGGAGAACACAGACGAGACCTACTGTATTGACAACGAGGCTCTGTATGACATCTGCTTCCGTACCCTGAAGCTGACCACACCTACCTATGGTGACTTGAACCATCTGGTATCTGCCACCATGTCTGGTGTCACCGCCTGCCTGCGTTTCCCTGGTCAGTTGAACGCTGATCTGAGAAAACTGGCCGTCAACATGGTACCCTTCCCCCGTCTCCATTTCTTCATGCCTGGCTTTGCTCCACTCACATCCCGTGGCAGTCAACAGTACCGCGCCCTCACTGTACCTGAGCTCACTCAGCAGATGTTTGACGCCAAGAACATGATGGCTGCATGTGACCCACGTCATGGTCGCTACCTCACAGTGGCAGCCATGTTCCGTGGTCGTATGTCCATGAAGGAGGTTGATGAGCAGATGTTGAACGTGCAGAACAAGAACAGCAGCTACTTCGTGGAATGGATCCCCAACAACGTGAAGACCTCCGTTTGTGACATTCCACCAAGAGGACTGAAGATGTCTGGTACCTTCATTGGTAACAGCACCGCCATCCAAGAGCTGTTCAAGCGTATCTCTGAGCAGTTCACAGCTATGTTCAGGCGTAAGGCTTTCTTGCATTGGTACACTGGAGAGGGCATGGATGAGATGGAGTTCACTGAGGCCGAGTCCAACATGAATGATCTGGTGTCTGAGTACCAGCAGTACCAGGACGCCACAGCCGAGGAGGAGGGAGAGTTTGATGAAGAGGAGGAAGAGGGCGATGAAATGGCTTAGACAGTGGCAAAATGCCAAATCAATCATGTCCTAACTTTCGTAATTAAAACATCGAAGCTTTTTGATGCTGTTCAATTTTTATTACAGTACCACGCTGAAGTCATTTTACCAGCTTTAGACTTAGTAACAAATTAAAAATAGACGATAAGACAAATGTATTCAGTAACAAGTCATTTTACCGGCTTTACACTTAGCAACAAATTAAAAATAGAAACTAAGACCAATGTATTATCTTGTAAGATGAAATTAAAGTCTAACTCTTACACATGCTTTGTTACATTTTGTATTTTTATGAGCAGAGGTTCGAAAATAAGAATAAATTGTATAGTTTTTGACTAGATGTACATAAAGTGTAATATTTATACTTGCCATATACATAATTTTAATGTCCAATTTAAAGAAATAATTTACGATGGTAAATTATTTTTTTTAAACTAAAACAGCATTGAATAATATTTATTTCATAAAATGGGAATTTTAATACAGAAAGATAAATCCTTCTCGTATAATTATTTAATATCTGTCATATACTTTCCATCTGCAAATGCCTGACAAAACTCCGGTTAAAAAGTATATCTCTTTGAATTTCTCTAACATCTACGCTCCACAAATTATAATTATTTTTTGTTCCTCATATACAAATAAGGACTGAGTCGAGATCTGTCTCTCTGCCTGTGCCCATAAGAAATGCCGAAACAATTTTAGAATTCCAAAAATTACATAAATCTGATTATACTTGGTGGCGCTTTTCCTTTCTAGCTCATGGACGATCCGGCTAATAGTAGACCCAGAAATCAGACAAAATTATTCAGCACAGTTAATGTGAATCAGCTTATAAAGTTCTACCAATTTTTGTGACACCAGTACTGATGCATTCCTTTTCTATGCCACTTTCGGTTTATACTGTTTTTTTTCATTCAATCGGATTTGAAATCATTTTTCCTATATACTAATACACTAGTGCTGTATAAATTAATGATATAATGAATGTTTGAAGTGTTTCCCACAAATATATCAGCGCAAAACGAGATTGTGACAATGTTTCGAGTTTGGGAAGATCTAGGCCTGCTTTTTCTAAGAAACCATATGTTTGATGACGGTCTAATTTTCAGAAAAATTATGTCGTTCGGGACTTGCGTCGGTGTTTGACATCTGAGGTAGCTAAAACCATTGCAACATCATTGGTTGCAAGTGAATTATTGAAATGGCCTCCTCTATATAATATCACAAATCGAAAAGTTTAGGGGGTTCAAAACTGTCTGTTTCCAGTAGTGAGACGTTCGATATTTTGGAAATAAATAATTTCGGAAAGACTGCGTGAAATAAATAAAAATAATTTATTTCAAGAACTGTTCTATATAAACATGTAATACAATTTGGAAATTTCAGTGCGCCGCCGAGACAGGTTGAAATAAATTATTCGTCCGTAACAAAATCTCCAGCTCCCCTCCCCCTGAAGATTGAACGATGGCCCATTATTAAGCAGCCCTCGCTGAGGTGGGCTGCTTACTGTATTCCAGACGGTCCGCTGCCGCAGTTATTTGTTTTCAAAATAGCTACTAATCTATCAACTTCTGCTTCCTCATACTTCACATAGCCATCACATACCACTGGGGAATTATTTTGGTGACATTTTGATTCCCATATAATCAACCCTTCAATACTACGGCCATTAACAAAGAAATGCTCGTTAGCGCGTAGCAGGTAAAAGTTCCCATTAGATCTTCTTTTAATTTGGCAATTCTGACGTATAAAGACGGTCCCCCGCTGGAAAGGTTAAAACTTCTAAACCAGTGCAAGCATTCAGGAAAAAAATGAAACCTTTTTATTTTTCCGGCATAGCTCCTCTGTGGCCAGCTGGCATTCGCAGGTGGCTGGCTACCTCGAATAAAATAAGTACCACGATACCATGGATACTGAACGCTCCTTCCTGCTTGCCGCGCCTATGAACTCGGGACACCAAGGAATTAGGCGCTATAGAAATTTAAAGACTGTAAACCTGGACA
Source organism: Flabesymbios commensalis (assembly GCA_964017125.1). Taxonomy (NCBI): domain Eukaryota; kingdom Metazoa; phylum Annelida; class Polychaeta; order Terebellida; family Flabelligeridae; genus Flabesymbios; species Flabesymbios commensalis. The sequence goes on along the minus strand of OZ024914.1, from coordinate 12,448,524 downwards.
TTTTGGCGCCCATTTTATATTGGCTTGATAAAAAACGTAAAATGAATGTTTCTCTCCATCACAAACAGTGTAGCTATTCAGTCTCTGCCAGGTGGGTAAATCCACCAATATTATACTTTCCGCCATTTTTTCATTCTCCAATCCGACAAAGTTTAAAGCCACCAATATTTCCCGGCTTACAGTAGCCTATTCATGTCAATGATTATGAAGGATCTTAGTAGACAGTTCACCATGAAAACGCTGAATTATTTTTGTTTAAACCATGGAGACCAAAGGTTTTTTTCAATTTGAAATCATCATAAATGTCTTAGTTAGCTCTTCATTCAGCTTCGTTTGAATACCTATGTTATGGGTCTACAGCCCATAACTATTTTAATTCTTTCAGTGCGGGGATCGTCTTTATACGTTAGAATTTGACGTCTACATACTCTGACGTATAAAGACGGTCCCCGCGCTGAAAGGGTTAATTATATGCTATCTGTTTGACACGCGATTAAACACGAGACGTTGCCACATTGCTAGTTCAATGTTGGCCCACCGTCTGCGACGCTGGCCCAAGATTAACACAACATTAGGTCACCGCTTTGTACGTTCTGCATGGGCTGCTCTTGGGTCAGATCGGCGCAACTCGCCACTCGCCAGGTGGTATTATGGTGGCAGATCATCTGTGCCTTATATTTCGACTCTTATAGTCATTACAGGCTGAACTCAAACTACAATTAAAATATTCTCAAATGACTGAACATGCTGAAGGGTAAAATGATCTTTATTTTGTCGCTACAAACATCTACATAATTTAACATAGAACACTCATGCTGACCATGTTGACTATTCGTCCCTTTGGATATGAAAGGGGTGTATCTGCCACTTTGTGAAGTGGCAGATACACCCTCTCATATCCAAGGGGACGTATTTTAGACGCCCAATCAAGATGATAGCCATTTTGTGGTACATAGGCTAGATCCTACTCATAGATTGGATTTAAATAAAAAAAAATATTTAACCCTTGTAATTGTAGAACCCAGTGGCGGGTGGGGGGAATTGGTTTAACCCCCTCCCCCTCCCAAAAAATCATCACCTTATTTAGGGGTTTCCTTATGATTTGGTGATATAGTGAGTCAGAAATGAAATGAATCGGGCTTTAGGCCACCTTGTGCACATCTAGGCTAAACTGGGCCAGGAGAACCTCCTGAGGATGGTGAGATGACACTGTCCTCCAGACACAGGATTCGAAATTCGAGCCCTAGCGGTCTGAGGCCGAGCACACTACCTCTCGGCCACGGAGCCTCCCCACAATACCGACTTTCACACGTGGATGGGGAAGAAACATTTTTTGTTTCTTTCAAATCGCCGAGACCGTGAACCGAACTCTGGCGTGATAGGCAGCGGTGCTAGCCACCACCCTAGAGCCCCCGCCCACTGAGTCAGAAACAGTGCCCAATATGCCTAGAAAGCCTTTGGAAATCAAAAATCGACCCCTTTACAGTAAGATAAAAAAAATTTAACCCCCCCCCCCCCCTCACTGAAAAGCTAGATCCGCCCCTGGGACCGTATTTATTACGTTTCAAGAAAAGAAAGTAACATTGTAGCTCAAAATATTACATGGTAGTGCTTGGTGAATCAAATAATTAAATTTGGAAACTGTATTTTAAGAAAAAATTGCGTTAGCAATTCCAGCTTTGAAAGACAAACGAACGAAAAATAGAACAGAACCACTTGTCTCACATCCAATACAAAAGTTCCAACATCTATGTTTATGACGTAACAAAAATGATGGTTGACATCCAGCTATAGGCCTACGCTTCGCTCAGTAAATCTCTTCCCTATTATCATCCTGTCCAACATGACGTATTTGAAATAAATAGTCATGAGATAGTAAAGTCAAATAGTTTGATGGACTTGATTCCATGCTGTGGTACCGTTGACGTTTCTTTTTCCAGGCGACAATGGAATCTACTTGTTTGCGTAGAAAGCGACGCACCAGTTTTGTTTGTCGACTCGTGGGACTATTTTTTGTACAAACATGAGTTTGTAAGAATCAGGGCTATATAACACTCGCTACCCAGCTATATAACACCTCGTCATCATACATTATTATCTTGAAATATAAACTGTATCTCATATTCTACCCAAATATAAGAAAAGATTTGAAAGTATTATAGGGACTCCGCGGGATGACATCAATTTTGGTATTTTGTTTTGTATGAAATATTTTATCCCGCAGATGATGATCTCATTTTTTCAGATTTAAAAAAACATTTTATATCAACATTTCTAAGAATCCAGAGAGAAGCCAACAAAACAATTCATACACCTAAAGGATAATTTGAATGTTAGCACAGCATTGGGCCACATGGTAATGCCATCGGCCCAGCGTTGGGCAGCCGATTGGTGCTGCAGGTTAACATCCCAGTCCCTCACTTTCACACACCAATCAACGTCGGCGTCTTCTGAAGTATCCTGGATGCGGCAGTCTGAGGGGTGGGTATTTGTGGTATAAAATATTGTATACTGCTCAGTGCTGCTTACATCGCAGTATACAACTTGCAAATGAAACTAGTGCTTCTAATTTTTTTTGTATTTTATCTAGGTAAGATCGGTAGGACTTATAACTTATAAATTCATTTTTCCAAAATGAACATGTCAACATTATGCTGTTCCTTTTAAATTTTTACGCACTTCCGTGGATATGCGTCGTTCTTTAATATTGTCACAGTTCCAACAACTTTTAACTTCTGGTATGCAGGCCAGCACCCCAGTAAACACTTGTATAACATTTGTACAATGTTGGACCAACGTCGAAGACGTTGGGTCGACGTTGTACAAATGTTATACAAATGTTTTGTGTTTGCTGGGCTCCCAATAAAATGGTTGTATGTAAGCTAGTTGTTGTTGGTCAAAGAAATCAAGTACAGTATATACATGTCATTTCAGGGGCAAGTATTCCAGGCGTATTATCCCTTTAAGCGTCAATGACGACTCTAATCGTTTTAAAACTTTGTGTTAGCACTTCAAATAACACGTTCTTAAGGCGAGATATGTCAACGATCTGTAACATCTAAAAACACTTGGTCTTCAACTTGACAATTCTAAATAATTTTCACCAACTTGAAGTTGTGGATCGCGTCAGCGAGGAACAACTTCAAGTGGGTAAAAATTCAGTTTGAACACTTTTGCAGTTCAAGGGTTTTTCATACTATAGTGTGCACTGACCTATGAAGATGATGCTACTATGGTGAATACAACTCTTTGGAGATAGGCCTGTAAGTAAAATGACAGGTTCACAAACTAATACCATACTAGTGTGCAGTCACCATGTAATTGACGACACGGGATATCTGTGCCGCCCAGTGATTCACAATTACGCACCAAAAAAATAATGTCACCAGGTACATAGTAAATAACCTGAGGAACACTATTCGTGTTATGTAGGTATATGTAGAAAAAGAAAAGATATATAGGCCTATTAAAACCACAGTCCGTCATTGGTCAATGGATGGGTGTCGAAATGAAATGAATCGGGCTTTAGACCACTTTTGTGCACATACAGGCTAAATTGGGCCAGGAGAACCTCCTGAGGATGATGAGATGAATGAGATGACACTGCACTTCAGACACAGGATTCGAAATTCAAACCCTGGAGGTCTGAGGCTGAGCACGCTACCTCTCGGGATGGCCTGGCACCAATTGAGATTTAGTAGAGATAAGGTCGTCTTGAAATAAAGATAGGTTATAGTCCAGGGGTTTTAGATAATAACGCGGAACAAATTCGTAACAAGCTGAAAATTTCAGCATATGTTCAACTTAGAAAATCATATCAAAAGTCCTCTAACATCCCCCTGATATTAGTGCCCGAAATTGGGCTAATAAGTGGTAAATAGGGGTAATAAAGGATATAATAACGATAACTTTTTTATAATAGGGTATAATAGCGATAACTGTTTAACCTGGATTCATAAAATTTGTATCTAAACATATGTTTAAACACCTGTGAAATCCATTAAAAATATTTGTATTAATTTTTAGCCACCCTTTCATCCCCAAAAGTGGTATATAAGGTAAAATAGGGGTAATAACCATAATTTTTCAGCTATTTGACCTAGATTCATAAAATGTGTATCTAGCATCGAAGAAAAAGATTAAAAACACTTCTATCTGCTTTTGTATGTTGTCTCAACAATATATGCTGATATTTTCAGCTTGTTACGAATTTGTTCCAGGTCTCTATGAGTTTTAGACTAATCCCCTGGACTATCAGATATGTAGATAATTTGTAGATGTGGATTTGCCTCTAAAATATCCAGGTGCACGCAGGGCTACGAAAGATAATGTAGGGCTACCTGTCTACCAGGCTTCAGTCATTTTTCGGCAGCGCCGGTCGCTGATGCGCCACTAGAGCCGCCTAATGAAAGGTTTAAGTACGATGACAAGTTACAGGGTTTAAATTTTCACCCACCCAATTACTGATTCTTGTTTAATTTGATTCAAAACATTTACAAATCTTGATGTTTAAACAGTCATTTCAATCACAATAACTGATTTATTCAGCTAATAAAACAGATTAAAAACGATCAGCGGCGAAAAGGTTAATATAGGGTTAATATACATTCGCCGCATGCGTAACAATCAGAAATATATGTCTAACAAACAAAGGGTGTCAAAAGAACAATATTCCGATAATTTATTCAAATAAATATTTGCTTCTCAACTTCGATTGACATTCCAACGAAATGATGAGCAAGTCAAGGACTTGTTTAGAACAGTTAAGTGGTCTATAAAACAAAATGTCTGTAAGGCTATCCGCAAGCAACGAAGGGATAAATCCACTGAAGACCCGTATTAAACTTAAGAAAAATAGGTCACTCTACGTGTTTTTATATTTGGATACCGTTGTCAGTTGTTGCATGTCGCACAAGAACTACCTGCATCTATGAGATGGTGACGCAGCCAATCACAAGTACATATTGTTATTTGATTAATGGTGACCTGTTGGACAGACAACATCTGTTGTATCTAGGAAATGGTGGGCTGAAATCGCTTTTGGATGAATTAATATAATTATATAACTTCTCTAGCGGTGTCCCGAGCATTAAAATTATTTACAAAAGCTACTTTTTTATTATGGCCTAATACAGGCTGAAACATAAATGAAGGCACTTGCTACTTTTGTTTTCTGGTCACTCCGTATCTGTCAAATTTGAAACTAAGTATTGTAATTCCGATATAAGAACAAATAATGTTTGCTATGACATTTTTTCTCTGGTGTTATTGATCTCTGGCATTTTCACAAATTACAAATGATCTTTTTATCGGACCTGCAATGCAATTTTTGGATATGACATTTTTACTAGTGATCTTTTGCGTGATCTAATACTTTTACCCAGCGATTATTTGCTATCTATCTGACAATTTTACTAGTCGCCTTTTTAGATATCTGACATGTTTACCAGTGCCCGCTTTGTAATCTGACATTTTACCAGTGACCTTTTCTGGAATTTTAACCATTTACTTATTTGCTATCTGGCCATTTCACCAGGGACATTTTTTATTTCAAAGTTTTTTAATCTCCCATTTTTAGCAGTGGCCTTTTTGTTACCTGGCATTTTTACCAGTGACGTTTTGTTATCTCACGTTTCCAGTGGGTTTTTCTTGTATCTGACATTTTTATTTTATCAGAGGCCTTTTTGCTTTGTGATATTTGTACCAGTGACTTGTTGTCATCGAACATTTTTCCCAGTCGCACTTTCTCGTATCCGACACTTTTACTAGTGGCCTTTTTGCTATGTGACATTTTTATCAGTGACATTTTGTTAACAGACATTTCACCGATGGCGATTTTGTTGTGATCTGAGATTTTAAACAGTAGCCGTTTTGTTATCTCACATTTTAGCAGTGGCATTTTGTTATCAGATATTTTACCAATGGCCTTTTTGATATCTGACATTTTTACCAGAGTCTTACTTGCTATTTTACACTTTTACCAGTGGTATTTTGTTATCTGACATTCTGACTAGAGATCTAGCTCTTCCTATCTTCATCAATAGCCTATTACTATGTGACATGTTTGCCAATGAGTTTTTTTCTCAATGACATTTTTACCAAAATAATTCTGCGTATTGCATTTTCACCATTTTTGTATTGCATAATGTTAAAGATACAGTAAGGCAGTTGATCTATTTATCATTCACTGATTGTCAAAGCCAATTAGATCTGTTGTTATAAAAACAGGGCGGGGGCCACAGGGTAGTGGTTAGCACCGCTGCCTTTCACGCCAGAGTTCGGGGTTCGGTTCCCAGTCTCGGCGGTTTGAAAGAAACAAAAATATTTCTTCCCCATCCACGTGTGAAAGTCAGTATTGTGGGGAGCCTCCGTGACTGAGAGGTAGCGTGCTCGGCCTCAACCGCCAGGGCACGAATTTCGAATCCTGCGTCTGGAGGACAGTGTCATCTCAATCATGTCAATCATCTCACTATCCTCAGGAGGTTCTCCTGGCCCAGTCTAGCCTATATGTGCACAAAGGTGGCCTAAAGCCCGATTCATTTCATTTTTGTTATAAAAACATTGTAAAATGGAGTGCAAACTCTTTGAAAATGCCAGTGGAATTATATGTTCGATGTATTATCACTGGTAATATAAAGCAGTCTGTGAACAGATGTTAGGCCGGGGTTTTAATCATGGAGTCAATTTGGCCACGGTTTCGTGCTATATGCCATATGGCAACGTGGATGGGTTGATTGCTTGAGATACAAATCAAGCAAGATACATTGACCCAATATTGTTTTAATGTTGGTCCACCGTCTGTGACGGTGGACCAACATTAAATCAATATTAGGTCAGCGTCCTGTGTCTGCTGGGTTGATTGTTTGAGATGTGCGTCCCTGACAACCATGGGGTGTGGGGTATATAAGGGCCAGCCTCTCAGATCGGTCTCTCACTGTGGCTTACGTTGTACCAGCACACCTCTCCCATCTCCTTTTATACAGCATCCATCAGACTGAACCAGCACCATGAGAGAAATTGTCCATCTCCAAGCCGGCCAGTGTGGTAACCAGATCGGAGCTAAGGTAAGACAATAGAGTATAATATAGTATTTACAGGCATTTCATATCATTGCATATTTTGTACTTGAAAAAATTGACTGACGTAACGCCATTTCTATACGTAACGTTACATGCCTACATGAAGCAGTCTCAAGCAACATGTAGTGGCATCTAGTCCTGCATGCCAGAGCCATGCAGAATCAGGGCAAGGTGTGTAGATGTTAGTGCAAAGAATACTTCTTTTTCAAATATGCTACAACAAAATTTCTAAATACAACTTATATTAACATGCAGTGATCACTGCTGCTGTCAAGCCATTGCTAAGAGGTATCTTCCATATTGGGATGGGTCAATGTCGCGATATTATTATCAATTCAGGACAAGATATTTGTCTGTAAACAAATGATATTTGTGGTGAAGACGCAATATCAAAAAAATAATTTGCGAACGAGAGAAGCACGTCAGATATTTGCTCATCTGAGAAACGAACTTAACATAATTGAGCTATTTCCATCTGCAGGCCAAAATGGCGCCTGTATATCGATCTTAAAGGCGGGCGTTAGCTTCTGGCATGTACGTGGTCTGTCTGCTGTGATCACTGTAGGCTGCTGTGGCTGCTGACTATCTGCTGCCAGACTCACTTATTGACGACCTGTAGATTCAACGAGAATATGGGGGACACCATTCAATCTCCAGGGAGGGGGGTAGAATATTTTTAAAATAAATAATTTCGGGCAGAATCTGCATGAAATGAAAATATTTTAAGAACTGTTATTTAAACATGTACAATTTGAAATTTTCAGCACGCCGCCTAGCCGGGTTGACACAAATAATTTGTCCGCGACAAAAACTTACAACCCCCCTCCCCCCTCACTGGAAATGAAATAGTGGCGTCCTAATACGTCGTGAGTAGAGTTTATGTCACATGTGGACAGTAAGTCAGATTGTATTGTGTGCAGAAAGTCATGCTAACATACACAGTGCATAACCTGATAACTGCAACAGATAGATTTAAAATAGATTTAAAACCCTTCTAGCCATGCACTTTTATCATTCACGATCAAGAAGCTTGGGAAATTTAAATTTTCACACAAAAATAGATCAATGACAAATTATAGATTTACGGTAAAGCTATAAAGTTTAGAGCGTGTACACCTACATAATTACTCCATCCAAGCAGATACTACACCGTAACACAATTCTGGGTTAATGTTGGCTACGCTGGCCCGATATTTAGCCAGAATTGCATTAACGGCTTTTCTTTGCTGTGTCAGAGTGATATATAGCATGGTGTGAGACCTTGTTAACAATAGAGAATGACTCACCCACTCATGGCCGCCGCCAGCAGCCGCCGTGCCGAGTTAAAAGGCAGTAACTGCTTACTTTTCAAGTGAGCAGTTACGGTACTGTCTTATGACTTTGCTAGCCGTCGCCGCTGCCAGCACCTGCCGCTATGTACAGAGGCCCGGCTGAAATAGTGCAGATAATGTTTTATACGTGAAATGTCAAAGCCATCAATGAATAAATTCGTTATAGTAGTAATTATTCAACTTCTCTATGCAACTTCACTTCATAATTAGATTATAGGCCCGCTATACATCTTCATTTTAAAACACTACCAATGAATGTTTAGATTCGTTATAGTGATCATAATTTATGCGACTTATCTGTGCATAATACATCTTTATTTTAAAACAGCACCAATGAATATTTTGTTGTAGTGATTATAATTAATCCAACCTGCAATTACACATCTGAAAACAATGACTATTTAGATTCGTTGAAATTATCATAATTTATGCAACCTATCCATGCACCATACGATTACATTTAAAAAAAGCCACAAATGAGTATTTAATTCATTGTGTTGGTCATAATTTATGCAACGTCTGTATGCATCATACATCTCTATTCAAATAATATTGTATATTATAATAACTTAGTTTGGGTTATATTATATCGGCGGACAAATGTGTTTTGCTATAGGTTATAATTATTTGGGCATATAATTAGCAGTGATTAAGGTGGGAGTGATGGACAGTTGAATGCATTTGCTATACTGCAACACAAACCCAAACAGCAGTGACTTAAAAAATAAGCAGTTACTGCTGTTTGTCATTGCATGGCAGTATATTCTTCCTCTGAAACCAATACATATTGACATAGAGAGAAGCCATGTATGTAAACCTGCTATTTGTACAGGGTATGTATATAATCTGATAATAGTGTGATACCATCTGTTCCTATATCTACCCAGTAAACATACACCATTTGTATAACATTTATACAATGTTGGACCAACATCGAGGGCGCTGGGCCGGCGTTATATGAATGTTATACAAGAGTTCCGTGTTTACTAGGTAAGGCAAAAGCAACCTGGCAGACATGAAACGTTGAATCAATGTTAATATAACGTTGGCCGAATGTCTGTGACGCTGCCCCAATATTAAGCCACCATTGGTTCAACGTCAGTTTTTGCTGGACAGTCACGCCGAACTGTACAGTAAGTTCACATTATTAATATGTGGGAACATAAATATATTTTAAATTATAACATGCAATACATCTGAACATATTTGATAAGGTTGCCATACCATTTTTAATAAAAATGTCGGTATTTTGCTACTTTCTCAGACTCAGGTTTAGACTAAACCGTTCAACATGTTAAATTTTCAATGCAAGTTTTGACATGATCACCGAGTTTAAAGGTGATATATCACCCCTTATATGGTATGAATAATTATGTCCTTATATGGGGTGATTGGCTATCATGTGACCCTCTGAGAGGCTCACATGATAGCCAATCACCCCATATAAGGAAACACTTGTGCCCCATCTTGTGGCAACTTAGATTTATTTGTCACAAATTTATTCATACTATATAAGGGGTGTTAGATCACCTTTAATATAATGATAATAAAGAAAAAAAATGAACAGAACGCACCGAGGTGATATTACACAGGTTCCGAAAATGTTATGAAGCTGAAAATAACCGCCTCAAACTTAATGTTGGGATCGTGAAAATAATAACGATTAACTGCATGCTAAGAGTGTGTCCTCAAGCCTCTCGGCGCAGGAGGGACCGCCTTTAGACGTCAGAATCTGACACTATTCTGACGTCAAAAGTCGGTCCCCGCGCTGAAAGAGTAAACTATTTATAATGGCCGTAGACCCATGACATAGGTATTCAAATAAAGCAGAAAGAGTTAACTAAGACATTTATGATATTTTCAAATTGACAATAACCCTTACAAAAATATTTCAGCGTTGCACATGTTGTAGGCCTACAGCGTTTTACACATACCATTTACAATATCACATCTTTTAGAAATGTATTGTATTATTGAATGTATAACAGGGCACATATCTTAAAAATAGCATCTTTGCTAATATGTATAGGCCTATAAATAAATTTTAATAAATAAATAAATGTTATGGGTTAAGGATTTTAGATCGCATGAGAAAAGTCAAGTCCATCTTCATCCCTGTACTGTAGGTTTGATATCTACATCGAACTGAATAATTCAGCGCTCGTTTCCGTGCAACCTGAATGTATAAGTAACAATCTATTTAACGTGCGACGCGCGCCCAGTGCTGGTTCAATGGTGTGCCAGCGTCGTAGACGCTGGCCCAGCATTGAACCACCACTGGACCAAAAACGCTTTATTATTGGGAAGCATATGACAGTTTCCTTGGCTTCGCAACGCCAGCCAAATTAATAGAGTTTTCTCATCAACGTGGAATATCTAACCGCCTTCTCGCGTGCTCTTTTCACTGGGTTCTCGTGGCACGGACATTGTTTGGCTCTGTTTGTGTGATTTCAACATCAATAATTAATCAATGCGGTCAATATGTGTCTCCCCAATGATTGGAATTTCTAATACGTAGAGATATTGCGTGTTAACCCTTTCAAGCCTGACTTCACAATTGTCATCTTCATCCACTACAAGCCACGAATTGCTGTCGCAATTCTCGACTTGTAGTGGATGAAGATGATTTTATGTGGGTGAAAAATTAAAGAAATTTGCCATGTATTGGTTCCCTGGAAATTTGCCTTTTGTGGGAAAATTAAGTCTGTTTTCAGGGTTGTAAAATGATACTTCAAAGCATCGTGAGGGATTAAAGGGTTAGATTACAAATAATCCCAGTGATGTAATTAATTAACCATTTCAGTACCGGCGTCGCTTTAGAGTAAAACAATGAAATTCAGAATCAAAATCAGAATTTTTTTCTAGCAAATACAGATGTAATTCACATAGCAAACAGATACATTTATGAGAATTGTGAACAAAAATAATCAACTATGCAGGTGCAAATCTCGAATCAATAACCAACTTTTTTATCAGTAAACAAAACATGTAGCAAATCTAAATTCAAATGTAGGAGATTTTTTCAACCATTGGACGCCACCAATTGCGTCAGCAATGCCATCTTTGAAATACAACAATAAAAGGTTAATGCAGAGCTAGACAGTTAAAACGTGTTTTATAGGAACTAGTTTTTTTTGTGAGTTACAACAAGACCATGCTTAAACATCAGAAAACACTGCCAGTATGCTTGCTTCCCCATATGTTTTTTCACTTTAGAATTATTTAGTGTACGTAATGGTTTAACACCATCTGTCGTGTTGAAGGCTTCCTCTCCCTTAGTTTTACTAGGCCCGTATACATTTTAAAACTGATTTTAGGTCAAATTAAATATCATTGATGCTCATTTTGTCTTTTTTCTCATGAATTTAAATATTGTTTGTCATTTGAATCTGGAAATTGCGCTATGAATACCAGCTTCGAATGAATGAAAACCGTGAGATGATTTGACTAACCATTAGAGCGCTGAAATACTCTTATCTAAACCAAGGGAACCAAAAGTTTGGTTTTTCAATTTTTAAAACATAACCATATCATAAATGTCTTCACTTGAATACCTATGTTATGGGTCTACGGCCATAATAAATATATTATTCTTTCAGTGCGGGGATCGACTTTAGACGGCAGAATCTGACGTCTACAGATATCATATTTATAGACGTCATATTCTGACGTCTGAAGGCATTCCTCGTCGTGTAAGAAAGTCATATACAATTCCAGTGTCTGCCATCTTCATTAATTGCAAAATAATATTATATGCTATTATCAAATTTACTCAAGGTAAGCGCCATTTGGTGAATAAATCTGGAAAGTAACATGTCTGTAACTAGTGTGGGGCTTTCTGGGTATAAACATATCCTGATGTTAGTGCACAATAGATGAAAATCAAACAAACAAGCGGTTTATTGGGGGCCTCTGTTCCTCTCATTTTGCATAATTGTTTTAAAGTAGAAGAAATAGACCGCCAAGTGAAACTTTAACCCGAATGAAAAAACCTAGAAGGTGTACAAAAAACAATCGCAACATGTTTCTGTCGAAATGTTATTATCTTATAGATATACAAGGTATAATAAACATCCTGGTCGGTCTGCAAACATGTTGAAATTATAAAGGTACCTTTATCGTATTTATTATCTGTACAGTTCTGGGAGGTGATTTCTGATGAGCATGGCATCGACCCCACAGGTACCTACCATGGTGACTCTGACCTGCAGCTGGAAAGAATCAACGTCTACTACTCAGAATCTACAGGTAACCGTCTTGCCGTTTAGTCTTTACAATTCGCTTGTATGTTTTCAGTTCTGGGAGGTGATCTCTGACGAGCACGGGATAGACCCCACAGGTACCTACCATGGGGACTCCGACCTTCAGTTGGAGAGAATCAACGTCTATTTCACTGAAGCCACTGGTAAATGAATTAATAAACATAAAAAAACTATAGAATAGTGTCCAATCAGTGAGACAAAATTGTGTACGAAACTTAAATTAATTGCAAAAAATAGATGCATCAGTTTCTTTTAAAACTGCCAATTTATGAGATTCATTTTTGCTCAATAGACAGCCCACAAAGTGTGTTGATATGATCTGTAAGAGAAAAATTAAATTTGGATCTCGCAACGAAACATGTCGTACACATTTAGATGTCCGACATTACAAATTAAGTTTCGTTTATTTTTTCTGACCCCGTCACACCTCGGATCAAGCAATGTTGTGAACTTGATGTGTAATGTACTGAGATTAATGTGTCAGTAAAATCTTAGTTTGAATCTCATTGAAACTAATTCACTATTTTTAGGTGGCAAATATGTGCCCCGTGCCGTGCTGGTGGATCTGGAGCCAGGTACCATGGACTCTGTCCGCTCTGGACCTTTTGGTCAGATCTTTCGTCCAGACAACTTTGTCTTTGGTCAGAGCGGTGCTGGTAACAACTGGGCCAAAGGTCACTACACAGAGGGAGCTGAACTCGTAGACTCTGTTCTTGATGTGGTTCGTAAGGAAGCTGAGAGCTGTGATTGCCTTCAGGGATTCCAACTTACACACTCACTGGGTGGTGGTACCGGCTCTGGCATGGGTACACTGCTCATCAGCAAGATCCGTGAGGAGTACCCTGATAGAATTATGAACACATTCTCCGTTGTCCCTTCACCAAAGGTATATAGCGATATTTTTTTTGTTATTTAATGTACTATATCTAATATTACATACGTAGAAGATGGGGAGTCATATTTTTGTAATCTTATAATTACGTTACTTTCTAGGTTTCAGACACAGTTGTGGAACCCTACAACGCTACCCTGTCTGTTCATCAATTAGTGGAGAACACAGACGAGACCTTCTGTATTGACAACGAGGCTCTGTATGACATCTGCTTCCGTACCCTGAAGCTAACCACACCTACCTATGGTGACTTGAACCATCTGGTATCGGCCACCATGTCTGGTGTCACCACCTGCCTACGTTTCCCTGGTCAACTGAACGCTGATCTGAGGAAGCTGGCCGTCAACATGGTACCCTTCCCCCGTCTCCACTTCTTCATGCCTGGCTTTGCTCCACTCACATCCCGTGGCAGTCAGCAGTACCGCGCCCTCACTGTACCTGAGCTCACTCAGCAGATGTTTGACGCCAAGAACATGATGGCTGCATGTGATCCACGTCATGGTCGCTACCTCACAGTGGCAGCCATGTTCCGCGGTCGCATGTCCATGAAGGAGGTCGATGAGCAGATGTTGAACGTGCAGAACAAGAACAGCAGCTACTTCGTTGAATGGATCCCCAACAACGTGAAGACCGCCGTTTGTGACATTCCACCAAGAGGACTCAAAATGTCTGGTACCTTCATTGGTAACAGCACCGCCATCCAAGAGCTGTTCAAGCGTATCTCTGAGCAGTTCACAGCTATGTTCAGGCGTAAGGCTTTCTTGCATTGGTACACTGGCGAAGGCATGGATGAGATGGAGTTCACTGAGGCCGAATCCAACATGAATGATCTGGTGTCTGAGTACCAGCAGTACCAGGACGCCACAGCCGAGGAGGAGGGAGAGTTTGATGATGAAGAGGGAGAAGGCGAAGAAGACAATTAGAAACACACATCATTGACAAAAACACATTCTAACACTTGATACCACACACCGTTGTTTTCAATTACATATACTTCCAAAAGAGGAATATTTATTTTTTTCACAAGACTGCATACCATAAAATATTTATTTGTGCATTACTTAGTAAACAATTAAAATATTATGATTCAGTTTTTCTTTGAATTTATTCACTATGAAACTGAAATTTATCGAAACATTTCCATTTTTTGCCCGTGATCCCGACGGTAGCCCAAGATTAAACCAACATTGGGTCAACATCTCGAATCTTTCTCGTTTACGAGATTATGTCACTATAATAGTTCACCCCTCAGGAATCTCCGAGACCAAATGTTTTTTTTTTATCTTAGGACCTAAGATAATGTTGCATTTCCGATCATTATGTTGTCGTGAATACACGAATAAATCAAAACCAACCTTTTATTTAGTTTAGTATTATCATGAATAGTACATGGTTTATAAAAGATGGGTGGTTCGTTGATAAAACTCAAATATTTCCCCAAAAATGTGTAACTTAAGGTTAGAAACGTTGTGTAACAACAACAGCGAAAAGAAAATTAAAGCGCATGCGCCTTAAACAAACATTATCAGCATTTTTGAGAAGTGGTGGATCGATGACGTCCCATTCGAATTAAAAAAAGGCAATAAAAATAGTATAAAACCAGATGTCGACTTGACACGGAATAGCTCATGAGTTTTTATTATTATTATTTTTATATTTAGCAAATACTGTTCGTCTGGCCACTTTTTACGGTCATTTTGAATTCTGGGGGCCATTTTGATTTTATTGAAAACCTTTATTCCAGAAAACACAAAACACGTGCATACCATTTCTACAACATCTTCGACGTTGGTCCAGCATTTTGCAAATGTTTTACAAATGTTATGTGTTTGGTGGACATGGATTGCGTTCTAAACACAATGATCTTACCAAAATTATCTATTGGTAGTCTATGTTAATGATTATATTCCCTTGGTCACACATTTCACCTTTTTTTAGTCTCAGCTGCGCCGATTTTTGTAATTTCGGTTATTTTCATTTTCGCAGCCATTTTAAATTTTGCCTCATTTGCAAGCACGATCTGCTTTTTTGAATAAATATATTTGTGAGATGGGAGTATAATAATTATTTTAATCATCAAATGTAGCGCTCAATCAAGGAGGTCAGAAGGGTCGAAATTCTGGAATCGACCACCCACACGAACAGGAGTTCATTCCGACAATGAATGGGAAAGTATAATGCATTCATGCACCATTCAAGCCGCGTTAGAACCACAACCAGTCATATCTTCCCAGCCGCTTGTTGCACAAACTATATATCATACCATGATGTCCCGACAACTAGCTTGTAAGTTCGATCAAGGTGCTAAAAAACTGATTGAGCAATTGAAAATGGACTAAAAATGTGTGAAAGATGACGTCTAAGGTCTGACGTCTAAAGTCTGTCGATCCCCGCAATGAAAAAGTAAAATATTGATAGTGGCCGTAGACACATAACATAGGTATACAAATGAAACGGGAAGAGCTAACTAAGACATTTATGAGGATTTAAAATTGAAAAAACCCGTTGGTTTTCATGGTTCATTTACAAATATGTCAGCGCTTATAGGTTTTAATGTCCAGATTGATCCAGGTCAACAATCCTGATCGCTCAGAAAAACCACAGCGTAAATCCACAATATTTAGCAGTCATTGTCTGAAAAAGTGATGTGATTCGGATAAAAACTGAAGAAGAAATAATTTTTCATGTCCATAGAATAATAATGAAATGTAGCAAGATCAGTTATGGGAAAACAATAACTTTGATGTAGCTATGACTCTTAACTAATTCTGAATCATGATCGCATATTCAGACGTGTTTCTTTGGTGGAGCTGCCAAACAAAATGATCATGGTGGGAGCTCGAGATTGTGGCTCATTTCATCTGATAAAATTTGAGATGCCCCCCCCCCCCCCCTGGATGATGTACAAGACAAAATCACGGGGTCCTGTTGATTCACCATAGTGTGTGAGACATAAATAGGCAACTAACCAACACAAATAGGTTCAGTTAGATATGCGAAAAACATTTTCAATCTTGATTGGTCATATTAGACAGAGGTAATCACACAAAAAAATCCGTGCTGGTATTGAGTGTAATAAAAAGTGGCTGTGAAATCAAGGTGCATAAATAGTTTTTTATGTTTGGGTATTCTCTGGGTTCTTATAAAGTTGATAAAAAAAAAATTAAAAATCTTTTTTTTTATGAAATCATGATTTGTGGGATACATTACGTCATACAAAATGTCACATCAAATTGTACATTTCATCCCACGGATCTCCTTTAATACCCAATAATTAACAATATCAAATATTTGGAATCAATCTCAAGCTTCGGTAACATATACCTGACAAAATGTAGAAAACATGTTTCAAAAGGCACTGAAAGGCCATACTAAATTATTTAAATATCAACTGAATAATAACTAGATAATATAGGTATTTTTATCTAGTTTAATATGGTCCTATATTAGCAATTAATGCAGAATAAAATACTGTTATTAAAAGTCTCCTGTCTACAAGGCGCCATTTTAAATTTTAGCTGTTAAAAAAATTAGCACAACCGTGAACCCAGGGACTTTTATTATCATGTTGTACCTCCCTATATCAGTAACGTATTCTGAAATTGCAGCTTAGTGTTATATATGTATAGGATAAAGCCCGAGGAGCTCTATATTTTTAGCTGTGGAAAGGGCCACGGCCTTCGGCCTCGGCCTTTTCCACAGCTGAGAATGTAGAGCTCAGAGGGTCTTAGCTGAGTTAAACACATCAGATGATAATGAGGATCCCTCATAATCAACTGCTCGGTCACACCTGACTGATTATAGCACCATAGGCCTACCATGATAATTGGTCTGTACTTTATCAACACTAACTCTCCATTCCCGGCTTAGAATGTAGTGGTCGGACAATGAAAAAAATAGTGGCGTGTTTTAATTCCAGGTTTTGGCCAAATCAGACCTATCAATGTCAACTGTAAGTAAATTGAAAATGGCCGTGATGAATTAAAATATTACGGCAGACCCCAGCATTATTAAAATTAAGCAACACTCCGACACATGCTTTAAACTCTAAAAACACTAAATCCAAAAAGAGCAACTGCATGCTACCAAATTCCAGCCAAATTACTAATACATGCCTCTTTACATATTGCCCCAGTTATTTCATACATAATAAACGAATCATTAGATGAAGGCACCTTTCCAAATATCTTAAAGATGTGATCCCTGTATACAAAAAATCTGACAAATTAAATAAATCTAACTATCGACTTGTGGGTATTTTACCAATTTTGGCAAAAGTTTTTTTGAAAAAGTTCTTGCCCACCAGATCACTCCCTTTTTAAACACCGTCTACTTTTGTCACTTGTCAGTCTTCAGGCAGGGTTATGGGTGTCAGGACACACGCTGCTCACCCTTATTGAAAATTGGCGTATTCTGTGAAACGCAGTGACGTCACTCGGTGAAAACAAGGTTATATAACACCACTTCCCCTATACTTCATTCTGTGAAACGCAGTGACGTCACTCAGTGAAAACAAGGTTATATAAGAACCCACCCTCATATTTTATTGTATTAGCCAGCTAGGTGAAAGCAAAGGAGGTCGAGGTCATTGAGTTTCACAGAATAGAAAATTTAAAAAATCACAAAATTGGTGCTATGATAATGGACATTAGCAAAGCTTTCGACTGCATGCCACATGACCTATTGATCGCGAAATTTAAAGTTTATGGTGTTCAGGATCGGTCAATCGAAATTAATAAATCATACCTCTCAGATCAAATTGGCAACAGTTTTTATCGCACCTTAGCTTCCTATCACCTGAGGACATGATGGGGACACTTTCTACAAATTGACTTGTTTCTAGGGGGTATTGAAAGAAAAATCCAAACTTGACACATATTTTAAAATGTTAGTTTTTTTGGTGCATCAGTATTGATAAAATTGGTAAAAACAAATGTTTAAAATAAAATTTGGGCTGAAATATTTTTCTAAGACCCCGGCCTAAGTTACAACATTTAGCCCCACCTGGTGATTATGCGTTATAAATCAACTATGCGAGTGAGAGTGTGAAAAGTAGAACTCTGGTGTAGTGGTTACGCTGCCGGCCTGTCACGCTACAGCTCGCGTTTAGCCCACACGCATATCATTAGCTTTCAAACAAAAGCAAATGTTTCTTCTCCGCTCATTCGTGGTGGGGAGAGGGGGGTATGGTAGTGGTTAGCACCGCTGCCTTTCACGCTAGATTTCGGGGTTCGTTACCCTGTCTCGGCGTTTTGAAAGAAACAAAAACGTTTCTTCCCCATCCACTCGTAAAACTCGGTATGGTGGGGAGCCTCCGTGACCGAGAGGTAGCGTGCTCGACCTCAGATCTCCAGGGTTCGAATTTCGAGTCCTGTGTCTGGAGGGCAGTGTCATCTCACTCATCTCACCATCCTCAGGAGGTTCTCCTGGCCCAAATTTACCCTGTATGTGCACAAAAGTAGCCTCAAGCCCGATTCATTTCATTTCATTTTTAAGCCTATATATAGGTATATAATTGAAATCACGTCAGTGATTTTTTATATTATCTTTATCAATCCCAAACATCGAAAAACGAGTCAAAAATGGTGGGCTACATGGAGTTTATTCTACGGCTCCCTGACCAAGTGGACATAAACCCTCACAGTGCGGAGATCAACTTTAGTCGTCAAAATCTGACGTCTGAGACGTCAGATTCTGACGTCTAAAGTCGATCCCCGCACTGTTAGAGTAAAAATATTAATAATGACCGTAGACCCATAACATAGATATTCAAATAAACCGGAAAAAGCTAACTAAGCCATATATGATGATTTCAAATTGAAAAAAACCCTTTGGTCTCCATGGTTTGTACAAAAATTGTCAGCGCTTTAAATGTTAACCCTTACAACCAATATTTTTGTATAAACTATGGAGACCAAAGGGGTTTTTTTCAATTTGAAATCGTCACAAATGTTTTAGTTAGCTTTTTCCGGTTTATTTGAATAGCCTACACATGTCACGGGTCTACGGTCACTATAGCCCACCGCGACCCACAACTTCAAGTGATTGAAATATGTTTAACCCTTAGCCGCCAAATTATTCAATTTGAATTTTCACCCACTTGAAGTTGTGTCTCGCTGACGCGATCCACAACTTGAAGTGAGTGAAAATTATTCAGATTTGACAAAATGAAGGTCAACTGTTTTCAAATATTGCTGATTGATGTCACATTTTATCTTTAACATGTTTATAAAGTGGTACATAATGTGCTAATAAAAAATAAAAACCCGACACCGGCGGTTAAAGGGTTAAATATACACAATTTCAATCCAGACTCATGCTAATCTAGCAGATTTACTGCTCTCTTATATCCCAAATTGTAGTCTTTAAAGTCAAAAGAAAAATACAAAAAACGGATGTAAACGTGCTTATTATCACTGAAAGCGCTAATGATCTTGAGACGTTTAGATTTGCCATTTTTTCTTGGTATTGTAGTATTTCAATTTCAGGGGGGAGGGGGGGGGGCTGGAGTATTTTCTAAATAAATATTTTGAGACTGCATTTTCATGAAATAAATAATTGTCTGAAGAACATGTTGTAAATAATTATTCAATGGCCCTTGAAAAAAAATCGGTCAAATGACGGTTAAATTTGTGAAACCTCGCTTCGCTCGTCTCCTTAACCCCCACATCAACACTAAGCCTACTTCGGAGTCCAACTTTGAGACAGAAAAACAGAAAAAACCCACTTCGGGGTCCAACTTTGAGACAGAAAAATATTTTGTTTGAGGCACAGTGTAAAATAAATAAAGTATTGCAGACATGAAGTGAAATAACTAATTTGCCAGGTTAAAAAACTCGATCCCCCCCCGTAGTAATAAAATGGTGCCCCCCCCCCCCCTAACACACGTACCCATGAAAATATAAAGCTTACCTAAAAAAAAGAAAGTAAGATAATGATGGTATCAATTGTGACCTTTCACCTTGTTCTGGGCGTTAGAGTGTCAGAATAACTCTTCATACAATAAACAATTTTTCGCACGTCAGATTTTTTTAGGGGAGGGGGGTGGAAGATGCAATGATGATTATTTTGATTTGACAGCAAAAGATTTTTTGAGAAAGACAAATGTTCGATCATAAATATGTTGTTTCCAATTGGCATATAGAAAAACTTTAACACAAAAATCTATTTTTTTGTTTATTTTAAACTTCTTTCAAACATTTCAAATGGAAACCTTGATAATGCAATAATATATGACCGGCTTACAGTATAGTAAACCCATTTCAGCAATTTAATTGTAGATTCAAATAGGAAAGATCGGTACACAGCAATTCATCCGAGCAATGATAAATATATCTGCTCTGTGACCAGTTTAGAGCTTGTAGAAATGTTTGCGTCCAAGTTCTTTATTTATTCGTGAATTGTATGTTCAATAAGAAGTTGTTGTTTTTTATCTAATGTTTTGTTTCGTTTTGTTTTGTTTAAGCAGTCTCCTGCTCTTCTTCTTCATCTTCATCAAACTCTCCCTCCTCCTCGGCTGTGGCGTCCTGGTATTGCTGGTACTCAGACACCAGATCATTCATGTTGGACTCGGCCTCGGTGAATTCCATCTCATCCATGCCCTCTCCTGTGTACCAATGCAAGAAAGCCTTACGCCTGAACATAGCTGTGAACTGCTCAGACACACGCTTGAACAGCTCCTGGATGGCGGTGCTGTTACCGATGAAGGTACCAGACATCTTGAGTCCTCTTGGTGGAATGTCACAAACGGCGGTCTTTACGTTGTTGGGGATCCATTCAACGAAGTAGCTGCTGTTCTTGTTCTGCACGTTTAACATCTGCTCATCGACCTCCTTCATGGACATGCGACCACGGAACATGGCTGCCACTGTGAGGTAGCGACCATGACGTGGATCACATGCAGCCATCATGTTCTTGGCGTCAAACATCTGCTGAGTGAGCTCAGGTACAGTGAGGGCGCGGTATTGCTGACTGCCACGGGATGTGAGTGGAGCAAAGCCAGGCATGAAGAAGTGGAGGCGGGGGAAGGGCACCATGTTGACGGCCAGTTTCCTCAGATCAGCGTTCAGCTGACCAGGGAAACGCAGGCAGGTGGTGACACCAGACATGGTGGCAGATACCAGATGGTTCAAGTCACCATAGGTAGGTGTGGTTAGCTTCAGGGTACGGAAGCAAATGTCATACAGAGCCTCGTTGTCAATGCAGTAGGTCTCGTCTGTGTTCTCTACCAGTTGATGTACAGACAGGGTGGCGTTGTAGGGTTCAACAACTGTGTCTGATACCTGGAACAAGATATAATTATAAGCATATATAAAACAATGACTATATAAAAAATGGTGTGATTTAATACTGTATCAAATTTATATCTGTATTTGGATAAATAAAATAAAATAATTTGTGTACCTTTGGTGATGGGACAACGGAGAATGTGTTCATGATTCTGTCAGGGTACTCCTCACGGATCTTGCTGATGAGCAGTGTACCCATGCCAGAGCCGGTACCACCACCCAGTGAGTGAGTAAGCTGGAATCCCTGAAGGCAATCACAGCTCTCAGCTTCCTTACGAACCACATCAAGAACAGAGTCTACGAGTTCAGCTCCCTCTGTGTAGTGACCTTTGGCCCAGTTGTTACCAGCACCGCTCTGACCAAAGACAAAGTTGTCTGGACGGAAGATCTGACCAAAAGGTCCAGAGCGGACAGAGTCCATGGTACCTGGCTCCAGATCCACCAACACGGCACGGGGCACATATTTGCCTCCTGAAAATAAAAAAAAACATTTTTTAATTATTGACAAATAGATTTTTTTTTTAATTATTGCATTTTTACATGTTTCTTTGATGCATTTTATATATAAAACACAATATGGGTTGATTCATACGAATAATTTAATTGACATCGATCTAATACATCACTACAGCAAATGTTTGATTTTAAATAAAAAAAATATGAGCAGTTTTCAACCACTTGATGTTGTGGGTAACGGTAGCGAGACACAACTTCAAGTGGATTAAAAATAAATAAGATATGAGAGAATCTGGTCGAGAATTCAAATCCGAACCAATCGAGCCAGCACAAGTTCAGTTATTGTTGGGCTAACGTTAATCGGATATTATCGGATATTACAATACATCCTGTGTAAATGTCTAAATGTTACATAATGTAAATAATTTTACTTTGTTTCTAATGTCTCCTCACTTTTCCAGAATGAATTAGAAAAATGTTGTTTTCATCGCTGGTTGTTTTATAAAGCCTACTATGGCTAACTATGATTAGATTATGAATATTTTGATTTGTACAAAATATACCATTTTCGGATTATTATCACAATTTTGGAACTGTATTGTTCTATTGAATATATAACAGGGCATATATAAAAAAATGCATATTTGCTAGTATGTATACACCCTGTATAAATGTAATTGACAAAAAAACGAAAAAAATTATACATCAAACCAATGTAATAACATAAGATAATAATGAGGGGTAAGCATATTCCCAATAAATTATTATTCCCCCCCACAGCTAAATATTACATTAGTCTCAAGTTCTTCACCTGTGGCCTCTGTGAAATATACGTTGATTCTTTCCAGCTGCAGATCTGAGTCGCCATGGTAGGTACCTGTGGGGTCAACTCCATGCTCGTCTGAGATCACCTCCCAGAACTGTAAAGACAATTTTTAAATTATTGAGACTGGGTCATGGAGTCAAAATACATATACAATTTCTGAGGTACGGCATTTAGATATAATCATTATGTAGAATGTTGAGTTAAAAATATGCATATTTTTTGTAAATTCATGCGAGCAAATGCATAAAGGTCTTTTGATATCGCACCAGTGTGAAAGCTATGGCACTGGGCCCAATATATCGCATAAGCTTTATTTTTGTCGAGATGGCCATCTCGAGCAGTCCGAAGCCTACCATATATCGTGAGTTGTACGAAAATACAGGCTAACATTACAAGCCCGTGCCATGCAGACTTGGGTTGATAAGCTTGGGTTGAAAAGCATTCAGACAATCCATGATTTAACATTTGCGTTACATTAAAAAATAGGTCAAAATTACTCATATTTGTTTAATTTGAAACCAAACATTAGTAAATCTTGATGTTTAAACGCACATTTCATTACCAATAACTGTGATTTAATCGGTTTTAATAAAACGGCTTGAAAATGACAGTGGTCGTGCTCAGCGCTTAAAGCGTGAACAATGTTAAGGTGATATAATCAGACCTAAAATTATTCAAAAGGCAAGCAAAATTTTATTTTCGCTTTTTGATATGTCCATAATAAATTATGTGAACATGTCCATAGACCAGAATTGTGAGAGTCTTGTGAATCTTGGGTTGTTGTGGCAACGTAGCAAGTGTGCCGGAAGCTTCATTTCTCAGTTATTCCCGTAGAGTATTTCTTATTTTGGACATGCATGTCCGAAATTAAATCTCGTCCTTATTTCTCGCTTATCTGGTAAACGCGCAACACAAACTTTATGAAAAAAATCCCGCAATTCTAATCTATGTACATTTTGACATATTATGGACATATCAAGAAGCCAAAATAAAATATACTTCTGGCTTGATTGTGTCGCTTTAACCAAATAAATTTTATAAAGTTTTTAATCACCTTGGCTCCGATCTGGTTGCCGCACTGGCCAGCTTGGAGGTGGACAATTTCTCTCATGTTGAAGGTGGTGTGTGGGAGATTATTTCAATAACGGTCGAGCCTTTCTTGTCGTCTGTCAACGCTGCTGTGCGGGTTGTCATATACAAACAATTGCCTTTATCACTGTTTATGGCCGCGGTTGTCAACGACGCTGTCGCTCACTAGTATTGACAGTATTCTGCCTCGCAACGCCCAAAAGACAGTATGTGCTTTCTTGTAAAGTGAGCAGATACTGCCTTTCGACTCTGCACGGCAGTATTATAATCCCCTCTTGATCACTGGCACCGGTAGCGCAGCTTATGGAAGCTATTCTTGTTGCGATATGTTGTTGCTAAGCCTGATATAGTATATAGTCAATATAATAATGATATAGGCAAATTGCTGCCGGTCACTTTAATACTCTCCCTTCAAAATAATCTCCGTAGTCCTGATCTCCCTAACCCACAACAAAGTCACGCAAATTCAAGTTTATATGTCACTCCAAAATAATTATAACATAAAAAATTGATAAAGTCCCAGATTAAAGCTACCGCCGTTCGTCACGAGCCTCAATTACCCTTTCGAGCCTGAATTTACCATTGTCATCTCATCCACTACAAGCCGTGAATTGCTGTCGCAATTCTCGACTTGTAGTGGATGAAGATGATTTTAAGTGGGTGAAAAATTAAAGAAAATTGCCATGTATTGGTAAATCAGTTTCAAGGAAATTTTCATCCTAAAACCCTTAGTTGTTGGAAAATTAAGTCTGTTTACAGTGATGTAAAATGATGCTTCAATGCATCGTGAGGGATTAAAGGGTTAATCAGAAATTCTATACAATAATTGATTCAGTATACTATAGATACAGGACACGTTTGATCCACACTGCTTACCTTTCAAGTAAACAGATACTGTCTTTTTACATTGCAGAGCAGCACACCGGGTTAGTATCGCTAACCAAAACAATCCAAGACGACTACCATAATCTCCCAAGTACACAATTACCACACAAATACCACACAGAAAACAGTATTCGATATTAAGATGATCTCGGCGCTAGGGGAGGGGGTCCAGATTAAATGTAACACGTCTGAGCACTGTGTCTGTTCAGGTCGACTTGGGGTTTGTATTATTTGGCGATGGGATTACCGTAGTCTGCCTGCTCACCCGCCAGCCAGCCATTTAGTTAACCAGCCAGCCAGCCAGCCAGCCAGCCAGCCAGCCAGCCAGCCAGCCAGCCAGCCAGCCAGCCAGCCAGCCAGCCAGCCAGCCAGCCAGCCAGCCAGCCAGCCAGCTAGCCAGCCAGCCAGCAAGCCAGCAAGCCCGCTAGCCAGCCTGCCAGCCAGCTAGCCAGCCAGCCAGCCAGCCAGCCAGCCAGCCCGCCAGCCCGCCCGCCAGCCAGCCAGCCAGCCAGCCAGCCAGCCAGCCAGCCAGCCAGCCAGCCAGCCAGCCAGCTAGCCAGCTAGCCAGCCTGCCAGCCAGCTAGCCAGCCAGCCAGCCCGCCAGCCAGCCAGCCAGCCAGCCAGCCAGCCAGCCAGCCAGCCAGCCAGCCAGCCAGCCCGCCCGCCAGCCAGCCAGCCAGCTAGCCAGCCACCCAACCAGCCAACCAGCCAGCCAGCCAGCCAGCCAGCAAGCCAGCTAGCCAGCCTGCCAGCCAGCTAGCCAGCCAGCCAGCCCGCCAGCCAGCCAGCCAGCCAGCCAGCCCGCCAGCCAGCCAGCCAGCCAGCCAGCCACCCAACCAGCCAACCAGTCAACCAGCCAGCCTTTACGTGTACGATATCAAGAACCATTATCATCCTTTACAATAAATTTCATTATCTTTATTTACAAAAAATTCCATGATGTTTATTTACGATAATTATCATGATCTTTATTTACGATAATTATTATGGTCCCTGTTAATATGATTGCTTATTATGATCCCTATTTGCGACAATGTTATAGGTCTGCATTTCTTTGGCAATAAATATTAACTTAGAACTAAATACAATAACAGAATGGCTACAACTTAATAATGAACCGCTATTCAAAATGAATATGATTGCTTATTATGATCCCTATTTGCGACAATGTTATAGGTCTGCATTTCTTTGGCAATAAATATTAACTTAGAACTAAATACAATAACAGAATGGCTACAACTTAATAATGAACCGCTATTCAAAGTATTTCTTTGGCAATAAATATTAACTTAGAACTAAATACAATAACAGAATGGCTACAACTTAATAATGAACCGCTATTCAAAATGAATATGATTGCTTATTATGATCCCTATTTGCGACAATGTTATAGGTCTGCATTTCTTTGGCAATAAATATTAACTTAGAACTAAATACAATAACAGAATGGCTACAACTTTATAATGAACCGCTATTCCAGCCAGCCAGCCAGCCAGCCAGCCAGCCAGCCAGCCAGCCAGCCAGCCAGCCAGCCAGCCAGCCAGCCAGCCAGCCAGCCAGCCAGCCAGTCAGTCAGTCAGCCAGTCAGCCAGCTAGCCAGCCTGCCAGCCATCATCCAGCTAGCCAACCAGCCAGCCAGCTAGCCAGCCAGCCAGCCAGCCAGCCAGCCAGCCAGCCAGCCAGCCAGCCAGCCAGCCAGCCCGCCAGCCCGCCAGCCCGCCAGCCAGCCAGCCAGCCAGCCAGCCAGCCAGCCAGCCCGCCAGCCAGCCAGCCACCCAACCAGCCAACCAGTCAACCAGCCAGCCTTTACGTGTACGATATCAAGAACCATTATCATCCTTTACAATAATTTTCATTATCTTTATTTACAAAAATGTCCATGATGTTTATTTACGATAATTATCATGATCTTTATTTACGATAATTATTATGGTCCCTGTTAATATGATTGCTTATTATGATCCCTATTTGCGACAATGTTATAGGTCTGCATTTCTTTGGCAATAAATATTAACTTAGAACTAAATACAATAACAGAATGGCTACAACTTAATAATGAACCGCTATTCAAAATGGTGGACATATTCAAAATTCAAGACATACACACATTGCAACAATTCAAATTTATTTACTCCACGATAATTTACCTCACTATGTTAGATCAATGACAGTTACTCACAATCGCGATATACACCAATACAACACACGCCAAAGAAACAACGTACTAGTTCCCAACATACAACACGAATTCGGCAGAAAATGTATACGCAATAATTCCCCCAAAATAATAGTTGATAAAATTAATACCCATAGTCTGAAAGGATTTTCCACTTACATCAAAAAAATTGATCGATGTGTATAAAGTACTACCTGGTCCTCCATATAACGCTAACATTGGGACTCTGCCATATTTTGGCATTATGGTGGGGTGGCATAATGGTGAGGAAAGTGATTTAGGCCTTTGAATATATGAGAGCTGATTAACATTAATTCTGATACATATTGAGTGCTCTCGCGCATTCTGTTTATGGTGATACAAAAAAGTACAGTGGGCCTATATAATATTGTTTTATTGAGATCACTATACATGCAAATTATATTTGTTAATGCACAAGAAAAAAACACTAAATAATGATGGCATTTGAATTCGGGTTTAAAAGCAAAAGGTGTGACATTCCGCTCACACCACGTGTGGGACAATGACATGTTATATGTCAACAGGTGATCTGGTGATGCGAGTGTGCATCACACTCACGGAACCCGATGATATTGTTAACCTACTCTGCTTCATGTTATGTTTTGACTTCCAACTTATGAGTCAAACTTGAGTTCAAGTCAAAAGAGTTGGAGGCTAGTTTTCTTCAAGCGTCTGCACTGGGCCTACATCTCTGCGTAAAATACTATTGTTGTCCAGCTAGTGTTTGCAACGCTGGCCAAACACTGTACCAGCAAAGGAACTAGTACCTGAAGAGTTATTATTTCATTGTAATTATCGCTTCATCAATCATTGGTAAAATTAATGTGTTTGCAACGCTGGCTTAACATTGTACCAACAATGGATCTCATACCTGATGAGTTATTATTTCATTGTAATTATCGCTTCATCACTCATTTGTACATTTATATAGGCCTACTGACACAATGAGAAACAATTAAACTGTATTTTTTTGGTCAACATAAGTGTCTGCTACAACAGTCAGCCATTGGTTCAGTGGTTGATGAAAGTGAATGCCGAAAATTAAATAAACGTTGGCCTTACTGCTATTGTTTGCTGGTATAGACAAGGTGTTGCAAGTGTTTAAGTGGGCCTATTTTTCTGTTCCGTTACATACCCAAATTAGTAGGTCCCCCACCCCCACCCAGTGTTTTATCTCAGTCACGCTTTCCCGAACGCGTGAACTCCTGTGCCACTGCCATGTGTGTGTATTGAACCACACTACAAGTGGTGATTGTTGATCAACCATGCAAGAGTGTTTATTTAACAGTCACGATGTCTGATAAATTAGGCCTGTTGGCAATACGATCGGGGGAAAAAATATGACAAAAATGACATTGGGACTTCAAAACCATTGGCGGATGGCAAATAGCGGGGTTGGCATTATGCCGCGGGATTTAACATTGGCGGAAATCCGCTCGAACACTTTAATTGGCAGAAGGCGGGGTTGGCATTATAACCGGGGGCAATACAGCGGGGGAGCACTGTATATATTATCGTGCACTGTGTCCAATTGCTATATATGTAATCGACTTTAACTGATTGTCTATATAGTCTGTTTTTACATTCTTTATTAATGATTTATTTTTTTGCAAATTCTCTGCAATGTCAAAGGGACATGCCCAGGTTTTAAATCATCAAAAAAATCGGTGATTTATCGGCTTCTTAATATGACCATATGATGTAAACATGTCCATAGACAAAAGTTTTTTTAATTTTTTTGTGCTGCGCATTTATCAGTTAGGCTAGATATAGAGACCTGGGTATGTCTCTTTAAGGGGCTGGTCACACTGTCACGTTCTGTCATGTAGATCCCCTCACGACCCAGAATATTGGTCAAAACGGGACGAGGTCTTGACGCAATCTACTATGAACGTGTACATCGTGTAAGGGACGAGTGGGGAACGTTATAGAACTTGAGGGGGTCGGGAAGATCCTGACAGAACGGCAGACATCGCCGATTGTTTTGGACATGTTCAAAACAATCGGCGAGGTCGTGCTGTCAGCTCTGAACGGGGTGGGGACGCAGTGTGGTCGACGCACGAGCGTGACGACAACTACCTTGTCGTGTGGAGGACGTGGCTGTGGTCGGCAGGATCGGTTTTAGAACGTGATACACGTATCGGTATCGAGACTGTACCTCGAACAAGAGTCTCCCACGGCTATCGCACGTGTGAGTAGTTCCTATCACGACCTTAACACGTTGCCAGCAAGACTGTCTGCTGTCATGTCCCGTCCTCAGCCGTCCTGACCAAGTCCTTCCCGAGTCTGTAACGTCCATGCTGAGATGCCCACACAGATATAGTAGTCTGCTACAGGTTTGTTGCACGTTCATCTAGTCTCTACTCCGAGCTAGCTAGTTGTAGTGAGGTCCTGCTCACGATCACGTACAAAAGGGTATACGTAGCCTATCTGCTGAGCTCTACCCAGGCCCATTCAGTTTCAGCCATTTCAACAGCTGACACAGTTACTGCTGATATTTGAGAGTGTTAAATAATTTAGCCCACCTTTATTTAGATGAATGATCTTGCATTGGCCCATTTCGCTATAAATATAATAGGAGAAAGAGAAGACAGAAAGAAGATACTGGCTTTTCCTTTGTCTTTCTCAGTTTGAAACCAGACTTGGACCGTCCTTTGACGTGTTAGTCCAATCATTTTATGACCATTTTTTTGGAAGACCTCAAAATAATTGCAACAGAAGGTTTTTCAGAGGAATGGGAAATATATTTACAGGTACAAAGAAAGATATCATTTTTCGTATTTTCTGGTGTCATTTTACATTTACCGCAAATCAATTAGTGATCATTGAAGACACAAATTTGGTAACTAAGCCTATTTTTCGCCTCTTCATAGTAATCACACCATGCCAGATACATTTAAGAGATATAAATAAGAAAAAAATAGAAAAATGTTTTAAATTTTATTTAAAATTTCGTGTAATATTAACTTAATTGAAAGGGATTTTCTTCGATATGAATACTTAAAAATTGGCCTACTATTAAAATGGTCGTGTTTTATACGCAAAACAGTTTTTCGACATTTGATGTGATTTGTACTTTTTCCAGATGTTTTGAAAAAATAAAATAACTTGTGACAAAACTTTTAGAATTTATATAAAATTTATATAAAATTGAGATCAATATTTTTTCATAGTTATTAAAAACTAAAAACACAATTTATTCTTCTTCTGACTCTGAGTCTTTATCTCTATTTAGAGGAGAAGACGAATTCAAACAGTTCAAACCGGCTTTGCAATTGCACCTGGTTATCTCCATTAATTTCATGGGTGCAGGTGGCAGAGAAATCTGGGCGGGTAGCATATTCCCTTCCTCTTAGCACCTCCAGCACAAATCTGCTTGCACAGCCTTTCCAGTCTTGAGGCTAACCATGTAGTCTGACAGCTTACTTTTTTCACGAAATCGCACATAGCGGAGTGCATCAAGAGCTTCATTTGGATTTCCATTATACAGAGAAACAAAAAAAAAAATCTATCTGGCCACTCCAATACTTTTGTTCCTGTTATTAACAGCATCATTGCCCCCTGCGATACTGTTGTTCATGTTGTCATAATAAGTCATAATAAGCACTGTTGTTTGTGTTGTTAACAGCGTCACTGTCCCCTCCAGGAATGTTTCTCTTGTTCTCCAATACTTTTTCTCTTGTTGTTAACAGCCTCCATGGCCCAGCCAATTATGTTGCTCCTGTTGTTAGCAGCTTTTCTGGCACTTCCAGCCCTGGCAGCCTCCCTGACCTATGCAATACTGTTGCTCCTGTTTTTAACAGCCTCTCTGCCCCCCCCAGCCTTGTTACTCCTGTTGGTAACATCCTTATTGGCCCCTGAAATACTGTTGTTCCTGTTGTCAAAGTCCCTCGCCCCTCCAGCACTGATTCTCATGCTGTAAACAACCTCCCTGGTACCTCCAGCACTGTTGTTCCTGTTGTTAACAGCCTTTCTGGCTCCTCCAGCACTGTTGTTGTTGTCAACAGCCTCTCTGGCCCCTCCAGCATTGTTTTTCCCGTTGTTAACAGCAGCTCACCTCACTGGCCCCTCTGGGACTGTTTCTCTCGTCCCCCACTATTGTTTATCCTGTTGTTAACAGCCTCCCTGGCTCATCCAATGCTTTTGCTCGTGTTGTTAACAGCTTCTCTGGCTCCTCCAATAATGTTGCTCCTGTTGTTAACAGCCTCTCTGCCCCCGAGCCCTGTTGCTCCCTTTGTTAGCATCTTGCCTAGCTCCTCCAATACTGTTGCTCCTGTTGTTAACAGGCTATCTGTCCCCCAGCCCTGTTGCTCGTGTTGTTAACAGCCTCTATGGCCCCTCCAGTACATTTTATCATGTTGTTAACAGTCTCCCTGACCCCTCCAGCACCGTTGCTTCTGTTGTTATCAGCTTCATGCCCCCCTCTAATGCTGTTGCTCCTGTTGTTAACAGCTCTCTGGCCCATCCTATGCTGTTGCTCCTGTTGTTAACAGCCTCCATGACCCCTCCAATACTGTTGCACCTGTTGTTAACAGCCTCCCTGACCCTTCAAATGATGTTGCTCTTGGTGCTAACAGTCTCTCTGGCCCCTCCAGCCCTGTTTCTGCTGTTGTTACCAGTCTCCCTGACCCCAGCACTGTTGCTCTTATATTAACAGCCTCCCTTGCCCCAACCGCACTGTTTCTCCTGTTTTTAACAGCCTCACGGGCCCCTCCAATACTCATGCTCCTCTTGTTAACAGCTCTCTGGCGCCCCCAATGTTGTTGCCCCTGTTTTTAACAGCCTCTCAGTCCCATCTCGCACTGCTACTCAATGTTGTTAACAACCTCTCTGGTCTCTCTAACACTGTCAGGCATACCAAACATGGGGTTTGTCGGAACAGTTAAAAATAAAACATCAAAATGTTTTTTATGTCTCTACTTTGTTTTCAATTTGAGAATAATATGTATGCTAAAAATAGCATATATATGTGGTAGAATATTCCTGGGCAATAATATTTGTTTCCTATTTCGATCATATAATAAGTTACAGAATTTATTTTTATTTGATCGAACTAACCCCGATCCAGGGTGGCAAATTTATCTGTAAGTTTCATTAGCCCAGAACGAAATTCAACTAGCCCTTCCTATCATTTAACATACATTTCAAAGCAAAATCCACTAGTCCTTACAATATTGACGGCGATCTTCCCCACTGCCTTAGTTTCCGAATTACACATACATCGTCTCCTTGGATATTAATGTGTGTATCTGATACTTTGTGAAATGGCAGACACGCCATTTCATATCCAAAGAGGTGATTTTGTAAAATTGTCTAAATATATCTGAACACTTAACTTGCAATCAAAAGTTCATAAAAAACTGGCTAAGAATTGACTGAAAAATCGGCTAAGGATCATTCACCGTGGTTAATGTGAGTGAATCCGATTATTAGCCTACAGTAAAATTAAGTATTTCGACACATAAACCTGTGAAGATACAAAAAAACATTTAGAAAGAAAATGTAATCATGGTTAAATAATAAATATTTATCTGAAAAAAAATTGAACCCCCAGACAAAAACCCTCTTATAATCCCCTTCGGTTCATCGAAAAAATTGGGCCCAGGTGGATTCGTGTTGCCAGGTAACTATATTATCAAAATCAATAATAAAATCAAACTGGGCATCAAAATCCGACGGGTAACCTGAGAATTTGGGGGACTATAGTATCTGGACATTTATTTCGATCCCTATGAGCGGCCATCTTGGATATTACGTGACCTATATCTCAGACAACCTTGATTGTTTTTCTTAAATACCTTATTCAGGGTGCGGCAATACCTAATTGAAAGCCACCATGGGATCTGACTTTGGAATTATCATTGTTTTTTCTCGGTTGCTATGGCCGTTATAATGGATAATGGGTTTTGGTGGCAATTTTGGAAAATGGCTGTTACGCCTTTTTTGCCTGGGTTATGCAAATTCCACCTAGTAAAATATAAAATCTAGAGGTATGTACTACTCAAATCAACAGTCAAACAATTCTTAAGACTCATTGTAGGCCCTATACAGGGTTATATGGCAGGGTCAGGACTAACAGTAGCACCTAGCATTGATACTAGCAGTAGGTGGTTCATTAAAATGATCTGTTTAGTTGGCCTACAAAGTGGGTACTAACCTGCAGTTATTGTGATGTCACTATAAACTAATATTATATAATCATAGACCATAGTCTAAAATAAATTATTATAATTTTGTCATATTAAATTGAAAAGGTATACACGTAGGCGTACCTTTAAGTTTTTATATCGGTGAAATATCTTTCAAATAGGTTAGTAGCCTATTACACCAAAATGGAACATTTTTCTCATTTATATTTCTTAAATGTATCAGGAATGGTGTGATTATTATGAAGAGGCGAAAAATGGGCTTAGTTACAAAAATTGTGTCTTCAATGACCAATAGTTGATTTACGGTAAATGTAAAATGACACCAGAAAATACGACAAACGACACCTTTCTTTGTATCTCAAAACAATATATTTCCCATTCTTCCATCGGACGTGTAGCAGACGTGTAGCAGACCGCATGGTCGTTGTGAGGACGGGGTAAGAACGCAACTACCAGCCACGTGTGCACCACGTTCATCAAGTTCAGAACGCACTAAGGTCGGGATGAACGTGGCATAGACGTTGTATAAATGTGTTTTGAGGCTAGATACCCCGTCCTTCTCACTTTTCGATAAATTTATGGAAACGGGGACAACGCGTGGGGATCTACCTGACAGATCGTGACAGTGTGACAGCCCCTTTAACGTTCTTATTTTCTACCGCCCGCATTCTACTATACGTTCTGTCATTATCAAAATTGCCTAACTACTGCTATAGTATAATGTGTGTATAGTCATTATGTATTTTTTTCTTTTTGTTACTCCCGAACTGTTGAGATGAGTGCAATCCACATCAAGGGTGCCCCTTACGCCAGCGGCACACATATGCCATAGTAAGGGTCTCCTGACTGTTTGCTTTTTTTACTGTAAAAAGTGTATCAAGGACATTATCTGTCAAATAAATATTATTTTTGAGTCTGAGTCTGAGTCTGGTACATGAATGTACTGGCTGGTTAACATGGACTCAACTATCAGGTTAACGTTAAAGAATGTCTCAGAATAGGACCCCTGGTACACACCAAATAAAATAAAATAAAATCTATTACCACATTGTATCCGTACAGGATTCAGTGTATATACATTAAACTTATAATACATTTACACACTGATGTATAAAAAATGTAAGAATTATATGCAGAAGATCTGGTAATATTCGCGTGCTTAGATTTTCGTGAATTTGTGATTTTAAGACTTTTTACGAAGTCTAGAATTCGGGAATTAATAGCTTTGATGATAGGTAGCGCGATCATATTAATGATTTACGCGAGATTCTCAAATTCGGAAATTTTTCCATCTCGCGAAATTCGCAAAAATTAAAACCTCGAGAATATTACCAGATATACACGCCGTCGAGTAGCTGTATTGCCGCCAGATTTGTATATAATGCTTTTATTTTAAGAAAATCTACGTGCTAGATTTTTCATTGATTTTATTTGTATTTATAATTATGTATGCTTATGTCTATACGCTACACATAATGTATTTTCAATGAAAAATCTAGCACGTAGATTTCTTGAAATAAAAGCATTATATACAAATCTAGCGGCAACTTGCCGGAGTGGATTAAATTGTGTCATTGTGTTCTTTAAAATATGGCCAATAATAATTATTCATCATGCTATTATCAAACAATGTTTCACTGAGATTCTCGCTCACAGAGCAATTTTTAAGAAAATGCTCTTAATCTGCAATATCTACATTACATAATTCAAATATACGTTCATTCAATAGCATAATTCCAACCTCAATATTTAGTTTATGGTCGCTTGCTGGTAATTTTGGGAGAGCTTTTCAGTGCTTCACACCACACCAATGCAAGCGGTTACGACCATAAGCCCCACCAGGTGACTGTGCGTAATAAATCAGCCACGGCGAATATTGCGAGGCTCTGGCCTAGTGGTTTAAAGGTACACACTTCGAAGTAACCAGACTATAAAATTGGCTATAAGGCCTGATTTTATTATTATTGATATTTATTTCGCCGCAAAAACGACTTTAAAATGCAGTATTGTCATTCAACAATTCTCCAATGTGACCCACAAGTTGCGGAGCATTATCAATCAACAATATATCATGCATGTCGTGTGCTGATCATGTGATGTGGTTGGTCTATTTCTGACAGTTCAGCAAACAAACGAGCAATAACTGAACAGTTTTTCAAGTCAAGTAGTCTAGATACTAGAGTACTTTTAGACAGGGCTATTACAGTTAGATGATAATTATTTCTTACTTGAACTGAGATGTTAGCATATCTTTAGTTTCAGAAGCCTGATGTGGGGTCGGTAGAATATACCGGTTGGGTCTGCAGCTGGGTAGGCCTACTGTCATGACTTTTGGCAGATTCCCGCCCAGCGGCACAGACTGGCGGTAGAGCGCGCCAGGCGGGGACGAGCCTGACCAACAACATGAGGCATTCACCCGATGCTGTTTTAATGTTGGGCCAGCGTCAAAGACTGTGGACCAGCAATGGAACAATATTGGGTGAATGACTCATGTTTGCTGGGTGTGTGTTGTCGCGTATTTTTTATACACATATACCACCATATAGCTGTCCACACGCGGCGTCATAGGTGTGGGTCTGTGCGTGTTGTCTGGTTGTGTGCATCTGAGCCGATCTGAGCTGGCAAAGTATCAACATGATCAAGCGTGTGTTCTAACTGGGCACAGAGTCTCAGAATCTGAGATTACGATGAGTTTTTGTCTGGTTGCATTTTTAAGTAAACTGTTAGGCCTATATAGTATATTCATTCTGTGAGAAAGGAAATCTCTCCCTATTTCTACATATAGGCTCGTGAGCGTGGCGCTGGTGACATCATGATGTGGATGATGTGTTTACAACTGAACTGTGTCAGACTCTCTCTGTTTGCGTACGCCACGTTCACGTGACCACAATTAGCATATGGCGTGTTTACACAAAATTCAAATGGCGACAGTTTGAATATCATTCGGCCATACAATCATTAAAATGTCTTATGAGAGTCCTGAATGGTGCAGTATGGCCACATATACACGGCATTTTGTATCATAATTAAACTGAAAGTCATGTTTTGGAAACTCTATACGAGAATATACTTCAATGTGAGAACCTTTAACGCTGCCGGCCTGTATTAACGCTGCTGCAGCTCGCTGTTCACCCACACTCTCATATAATTAGCTTGCAAATAAAAATAACCTTTTTTCTTCTCTGTTTACTCGTGAAGATTCAGTATTGCATGGAGCCTTTGTAACCGAGAGGTAGCGTGCTCGGCCTCAGACCCCCAGAAGGGAAATACTCAGTCACAGGTCTTTACATAGTTATTTATTTGGCTAATATTACAGTCAACATCAAATATAAGAGGGAGTAAGTAAGTAAGTAAGTAAGTAAGTAAGTAAGTAAGTAAGTAAGTAAGTAAGTAAGTAAGCAAGCAACCAAGCAAGAAAGCAAAAAAAGTAAGCAAACAAACAAGTAAGCAAGCAGGCAAGTAAGCAAGCAAGCAAGCAAGCAAGCAAATAAGTAAGTAAGTAAGTAAGTAAGTAAGTAAGTAAGTAAGTAAGTAAATAAGTAAGTAAGCAAGTAAGTAAATGAGTAAGTAAGTAAGGTAGTACTTTACTTACTAACCTACTTACTTACTTACTTTAAGAGGACGTAAACCTATTGGTTACAATGCGTGAGGACCATCTTGTCTAATACAGTCGCCAATATGTGATAGACAATAAAAATCTATTATTATCCTTTATGCTTTTAAAGTAATTTATTAAAATTTTCAACCACTTGAGGTTGTGTCTCGCTACCGCGATCCACAACCTCGAGTGGTTGAAAATTATTCATATTTGTTCAATTTGATGTCAAACATTTATACATCTTGATGTTGAAACAGTCACATCATTCCCAATAACAGTGGTTTGATCGCCTAATAAAAATTAAAAACGACTACTGCCCTTATCAGAAGGCAAACGGTTAAAACAAAGCATTGTGTATGGTTACCAATACGTCCTTAGCATCGCGTATGGCACCAATACGTCCTGAGCATCGCGTATGGCACCAATACGTCCTGAGCATCGTGTATGGCACCAATACGTCCTCAGCATCGCGTATGGCACCAATACGTCCTGAGCATCGCGTATGGCACCAATACGTCCTGAGCATCGCGTATGGCACCAATACGTCCTGAGCATCGCGTATGGCACCAATACGTCCTGAGCATCGCGTATGGCACCAATACGTCCTGAGCATCGTGTATGGCACCAACACGTCCTCAGCATCGCGTATGGCACCAATACGTCCTGAGCATCGCGTATGGCACCAATACGTCCTGAGCATCGCGTATGGCACCAATACGTCCTCAGCATCGCGTATGGCACCAATACGTCCTGAGCATCGCGTATGGCACCAATACGTCCTGAGCATCGTGTATGGCACCAATACGTCCTGAGCATCGCGTATGGCACCAATACGTCCTTAGCATCGCGTATGGCACCAATACGTCCTGAGCATCGCGTATGGCACCAATACGTCCTGAGCATCGTGTATGGCACCAATACGTCCTCAGCATCGCGTATGGCACCAATACGTCCTGAGCATCGCGTATGGCACCAATACGTCCTGAGCATCGCGTATGGCACCAATACGTCCTGAGCATCGCGTATGGCACCAATACGTCCTGAGCATCGCGTATGGCACCAATACGTCCTGAGCATCGTGTATGGCACCAACACGTCCTGAGCATCGCGTATGGCACCAATACGTCCTGAGCATCGCGTATGGCACCAATACGTCCTGAGCATCGCGTATGGCACCAATACGTCCTGAGCATCGCATATGGCACCAATACGTCCTCAACATCGCGTATGGCACCAATACGTCCTGAGCATCGCGTATGGCACCAATACGTCCTGAGCATCGTGTATGGCACCAATACGTCCTGAGCATCGCGTATGGCACCAATACGTCCTGAGCATCGCGTATGGCACCAACACGTCCTCAGCATCGCGTATGGCACCAATACGTCCTGAGCATCGCGTATGGCACCAATACGTCCTCAACATCGCGTATGGCACCAATACGTCCTGAGCATCGTGTATGGCACCAATACGTCCTGAGCATCGTGTATGGCACCAATACGTCCTCAGCATCGTGTATGGCACCAATACGTCCTGAGCATCGCGTATGGCACCAATACGTCCTCAGCATCGCGTATGGCACCAATACGTCCTGAGCATCGTGTATGGCACCAATACGTCCTGAGCATCGCGTATGGCACCAATACGTCCTGAGCATCGCGTATGGCACCAATACGTCCTCAGGATCGCGTATGGCACCAATACGTCCTCAGCATCGTGTATGGCACCAATACGTCCTGAGCATCGCATATGGCACCAATACGTCCTCAGGATCGCGTATGGCACCAATACGTCCTCAGCATCGCGTATGGCACCAATACGTCCTCAGCATCGTGTATGGCACCAACACGTCCTGAGCATCGCGTATGGCACCAATACGTCCTGAGCATCGCGTATGGCACCAATACGTCCTGAGCATCGCGTATACCAATACGTCCTCAGCATCGTGTGTGGCACCAATACGTCCTCAGCATCGCGTATGGCACCAATACGTCCTCAGCATCGCGTATGGCACCAATACGTCCTCAGCATCGCGTATGGCACCAATACGTCCTGAGCATCGCGTATGACACCAATACGTCCTGAGCATCGCGTATGGCACCAATACGTCCTGAGCATCGTGTATGGCACCAATACGTCCTCAGCATCGTGTATGGCACCAATACGTCCTGAGCATCGCGTATGGCACCAATACGTCCTCAGCATCGCGTATGGCACCAATACGTCCTGAGCATCGTGTATGGCACCAATACGTCCTGAGCATCGCATATGGCACCAATACGTCCTGAGCATCGCGTATGGCACTAATACGTCCTGAGCATCGCGTATGGCACCAATACGTCCTCAGCATCGCGTATGGCACCCATACGTCCTCAGCATCGCGTATGGCACCAATACGTCCTCAGCATCGCGTATGGCACCAATACGTCCTCAGCATCGTGTATGGCACCAACACGTCCTGAGCATCGCGTATGGCACCAATACGTCCTGAGCATCGCGTATGGCACCAATACGTCCTGAGCATCGCGTATACCAATACGTCCTCAGCATCGTGTGTGGCACCAATACGTCCTCAGCATCGCGTATGGCACCAATACGTCCTGAGCATCGCGTATGGCACCAATACGTCCTGAGCATCGCGTATGGCACCAATACGTCCTGAGCATCGCGTATGGCACCAATACGTCCTGAGCATCGCGTATGGCACCAATACGTCCTGAGCATCGCGTATGGCACCAATACGTCCTGAGCATCGCGTATGGCACCAATACGTCCTGAGCATCGCGTATGGCACCAATACGTCCTGAGCATCGCGTATGGCACCAATACGTCCTGAGCATCGCGTATGGCACCAATACGTCCTGAGCATCGTGTATGGCACCAATACGTCCTGAGCATCGCGTATGGCACCAATACGTCCAGAGCATCGCGTATGGCACCAATACGTCCTGAGCATCGCCTATGGCACTAATACGTCCTGAGCATCGCGTATGGCACCAATACGTCCTCAGCATCGCGTATGGCACCAATACGTCCTCAGCATCGCGTATGGCACCAATACGTCCTGAGCATCGCGTATGGCACCAATACGTCCTCAGCATCGCGTATGGCACCAATACGTCCTGAGCATCGCGTATGGCACCAATACGTCCTGAGAATCGCGTATGGCATCAATACGTCCTGAGCATCGCGTATGGCACCAATACGTCCTCAGCATCGCGTATGGCACCAATACGTCCTGAGCATCGCGTATGGCACCAATACGTCCTGAGCATCGCGTATGGCACCAATACGTCCTGAGCATCGCGTATGGCACCAATACGTCCTGAGCATCGCGTATGGCACCAATACGTCCTGAGCATCGCGTATGGCACCAATACGTCCTCAGCATCGCGTATGGCACCAATACGTCCTCAGCATCGAGTATGGCACCAATACGTCCTGAGCATCGCGTATGGCACCAATACGTCCTGAGCATCGCGTATGGCACCAATACGTCTACAGGATCGCGTATGGCGCCACGAACACAATTCCCACATTAAACGTTTATTTACAGGGAATGGCCCAGGCTGGAATCATAAAAAAATTCGGTGATTTAATTTTGGCTTCCTAATATGACCATATGATGTAAACATGTCCATAGACTAGAACTGCAAAAGTTTATTTAATTTTTCTGCTGCGCATTCACCAGTTGAACTAGATATAGAGGCGAAATTCCTGATTTCTAATTATTGACAACCATGTCAAAAATAGGAAATACGGGAATTTCGTCTCTATATCTAGTCCAACTGGTGAATGCGCAGCAGAAAAAATAAAAAACTTTTGCAGTTCTAGTCTATGAACATGTTTACATCATATGGTCATATTAAGAAGCCAAAATAAAATCACCAATTTTTCTATGATTTTAGCCTGGGCCAGTCCCTTTATGGCTGAAATTATTGTTGAACCATCGTCTGCGACTTTAGGCCAAAAACTTCACGCAACTCATTGCAAAACATTATTTCCAAGGTCTTAAAAATATCTAAAAAGAAACATTTCATGGTAGACAAATAATTTTATTAAGAAACGTTTTAACGTTTCTATAACGGTAGTAAACGCTAGGTTTAAAAATACTTTAAAAAATTAGAAATCAGGAAAAAAATTCACTACGCTGTAACAATGTTTTGATATATTTTTATTTAAAGTTTTTTTGTCTAACATATCAACATAACGTTTCATAGCTAATTTCTAAAACATGCGAAAGAAATAGTTTTTTATAACATTTTCGTGCGACTTGTTTTCAAAATTTGTGTTTGTGTTAGATGGGTAGTTAATGATAACATATCTAACGTAGTATAGAACTGGACCCGCCTCTAATCATCACTTAAAAGTGAAAATCATTTGGAAAAACTTAACCCGTTGAACACGTGAATTTTATGACACTGTGGGCTACTCTGGTTCCCAGAGCCACTCTACGCGACGTGGCTGAGCTTCATGTAGGCGCTGGTAGGCCCCAGTGGCGAATTTTTGTGATTAGCTGCTATTTTTAGATGAAAATAGGGTAATCCCCGGATTCAGACATTTTTAAAAGGTCACTTCCCCGGATGTAGAGTTGTTTGAAGTATTGTATTTCCCCTCTGACGCATTTCCTATGACTTGACCCAGAAAATTATTCGCCGGCCTGAATAACACAGGCATGAAAGTCACGTGACTAAGGAGCTTGGCCTCGAGCCGGCCATAAATGAAATTGGCCGGGTAGGTAGGGCTTGCCAGGCAAACTGTAGGCCTACCGTAAGCTCTGGGCCTACAGAAGGTCGTAATGGTCTCCCTCTATCGCGGAGGATCTCCGGGGCTTGTCACAAACGGGTTAAAAATATAAATGGATAGACAATAACTTTTGTAAATTTTGACTATATCTCATGACCATTTATTTCAAATTAGTCATGTTTCTAGATATTGACCACAAGTTAGCCATTTTTAATTTCATCTAGTTAAATTTTGTCATAGTGAATCATTCTACAAGATGTTTTATAGTAATAGCCCAGCTATCTGGCGCGGTTCGCCAGATATTACGCATATTAAAGTCAATGATGGCAGCAATTCGGCTATTTTTAATTTTATCGAGTTGAAATTTTCTTCAGGGCATAGGCCTATCTCCTCCTAAAACTGCACATTTTTCCTGTAGTGATTACCCAGCTATCTTGCACGGCTTTCCAGATATTACGCATATTGAAGTCAATAATGGCCACAAGTCGGCCATTTTTAATTTTATGGAGCTGACATTTTTAAGGGCATATCCCTCCCTGAAGTCGCACATTTTGTTTTATAGTAATGGTCTAGCTATCTAGCTATCCAGAGATTACGCATATTAAATCAATAATGGCCGCAAGTCGGCTATTTTTAATTTTATCGAGTTGAAATTTTCCAGGGCAAATCACCCCTCCCGAAGCCGCACATTTTGTTCTAGACTGATAGTTTAGCTATTTGGTACGGTTTTCCAGATATTACGCATAATATACAAGTAAAAATGTCCGCAAGTCGGCCATTTTAAATCGCACATTTTATTCGATGTAATGGCTTAGCTATCTGGTACAGCTGCTCAGCTAATACGCATATTAAAAAAAATAATTACCATTTTCTACGGCGCGACCTCGTCTTTGCCCGATGATCGCCTGTTTTCGAATTCATCCAAGCTATTGGTGAAATAGATATATAGTATACATTTTAGAGCGATAAATAGAATTGTTTTCAGTTAATCACGTCGACGAGAAAATTTGCCGATCTGGACAAAATCTAAGTCATAAAGGTCACAGAAAGGCCAAATATGAATTATATCAAGCTTTAGTCGTGATTAACCTGTGTGTGAAGTTTAATGTGCATTCCAGTAAAACGAAACAAGTTATGGTGCTAAAAATGGCGAACAGACGGACGGACGGAAGCGCCACACGGACGAGGTTATTATAAGACTAAGATTGATGTCATTTTATCCCGTGTATAGAAGCACTTGACTTGAAATGAATGAATGAATGAATGAATGAATGAATGAATGAATGAATGAATGAATGAATGAATGAAATCTTATATAGCGCATGTATCCAGCCGGAGGCTGTTCAGAGCGCTGAACATCGAGAGTAACTTAGCAAGGCCTGTTATTATTCAAATTCCAACTCAAATCTCCTGGGAGATATACAGCTCAGCTGCCATTGAGACGCATCAAGCTATTTTCATTCCAAGCAAACTCGCCTTATGTGCCAAGTACTCACACATTGTGGATTATCTGGGGTCTCGCTGGATGGAAACTGCGCCTACGTCCATTGAGGTTCTTTTACGTCCAACTCTAGGTCAGTCAGACGAGCCATCTGATTTACGTGGTTCTCTGAGCCCCACGAGTGTATACAGCACCTGGCAGTCACCAGGCGGTCACCCATCCAATTATAACCGGGCGCGACGTTGCTTAACTTCAGTGATAGAGCCAATCACGATGAGCGAGCGCCGTATTCCATAGCTTTAAATAACATATTAGTTTCTAGAAGCCCGTGGGTATGATTAAAATTCAAATAGTAATCAATGGTTGCGGACAGGTTATTGGCCCTTAAAGCCCGAAGTTATCTTTTTAAATTGTATTCGTAGTTTTAGGCATATTGTTTTAAAAGTTACTTAATTAGCTAGCCTATGTATTAGCAGAAATGTGGACGGTTATTTTGATGGCCTGAGTACATTTCTTTAGAAGGATGTTATTGGGACGTAATCGCAGCAAAGGTATAGAATAATGTTACGTATTACGTATGAGAGCACCGCAGCAAATACACA
This sequence comes from Flabesymbios commensalis, assembly GCA_964017125.1. NCBI lineage: Eukaryota > Metazoa > Annelida > Polychaeta > Terebellida > Flabelligeridae > Flabesymbios > Flabesymbios commensalis. The sequence goes on along the minus strand of OZ024914.1, from coordinate 12,404,683 downwards.
AAATAATATATTGGTCTACATTAACAACCATGACACCTGTGTTCATCGGGTGATGATTCTGTTGTATCTGATAATTCAACCCTTAAAACGCTAAAATATTTATAAATAAACCACGGAAACCAAAGAGACCAATGGAGAAATCGCCATAAATGTCTTAGTTAGCTCTTCCTGTTTCATTTGAATATCTATGCTATGGGACTACGGTCATTAGAAACGCTTTACTCTTTCAGTATGGGGATCGCCTTTAGACGTCAGAATCGATATTTTCAAAAAAAAAGAAAAAGGTTCGATCATAAATATGGCTCCCATGGGCATTTAAAAAAGCATATAAAAAAACATGCATATAAAAAAACATCAACACAAAAATCTATTTTTTTGTTTATTTTATCCTTCTTCAAACACTTCAAGATAAAAACCATGATAATCAAATAATAAATGACCGGTTTAGTATAAACACATTTCAGTAATTTAACCATAGCTTTAAATAGGAAAGCACGGTGTACCAAAATTCATTGGTGAAATGGTAAATATCTTTGCTCAGCGGCCAGTTTAGAGCTAGTAAAAACCCTTGGGTCCAATTTTCTTTATTTATTTTTGAATTTTATGTTCAATAAGAAGGTTTTTTTTTGACAAATCTTGTTGTTTCTTTAATTAGCCTCTCCCTCCTCTTCTTCCTCTTCATCAAACTCTCCCTCTTCCTCGGCTGTGGCGTCCTGGTATTGCTGGTACTCAGAAACCAGATCGTTCATGTTGGATTCGGCCTCAGTGAATTCCATCTCATCCATGCCCTCTCCAGTGTACCAATGCAAGAAAGCCTTACGCCTGAACATAGCTGTGAACTGCTCAGACACACGCTTGAACAGCTCCTGGATAGCGGTGCTGTTACCAATGAAGGTACCAGACATCTTGAGTCCTCTTGGGGGAATGTCACAAACGGCGGTCTTCACGTTGTTGGGGATCCATTCAACGAAGTAGCTGCTGTTCTTGTTCTGCACGTTCAACATCTGCTCATCGACCTCCTTCATGGACATGCGACCACGGAACATGGCTGCTACTGTGAGGTAGCGACCATGACGTGGATCACATGCAGCCATCATGTTCTTGGCGTCAAACATCTGTTGAGTGAGCTCAGGCACAGTGAGGGCGCGGTACTGCTGGCTGCCACGGGATGTGAGTGGAGCAAAGCCAGGCATGAAGAAATGGAGACGGGGGAAGGGTACCATGTTGACGGCCAGTTTCCTCAGATCAGCGTTCAGTTGACCAGGGAAACGCAGGCAGGTGGTGACACCAGACATGGTGGCAGATACCAGATGGTTCAAGTCACCATAGGTAGGTGTGGTCAGCTTCAGGGTACGGAAACAGATGTCATACAGAGCCTCGTTGTCAATACAGTAGGTCTCGTCTGTGTTCTCCACCAGTTGATGTACAGACAGGGTGGCGTTGTAGGGTTCTACAACTGTGTCTGATACCTGGAACAAGATATAATTATTAGCATATTTGAACAATGGCTATATTAAGAAAAAATGATGTGATTTGATACTATTTCAAAAATATATCTGTGTTCGGATAAATAAAATAAAAGCATTTTTGTACCTTTGGTGAGGGGACAACGGAGAATGTGTTCATGATTCTGTCAGGGTACTCCTCACGGATCTTGCTGATGAGCAGTGTACCCATGCCAGAGCCGGTACCACCACCCAATGAGTGTGTAAGTTGGAATCCCTGAAGGCAATCACAGCTCTCAGCTTCCTTACGAACCACATCAAGAACAGAGTCTACGAGTTCAGCTCCCTCTGTGTAGTGACCTTTGGCCCAGTTGTTACCAGCACCGCTCTGACCAAAGACAAAGTTGTCTGGACGGAAGATCTGACCAAAAGGTCCAGAGCGGACAGAGTCCATGGTACCTGGCTCCAGATCCACCAGCACGGCACGGGGCACGTATTTGCCTCCTGAAAATAGAAACCATTTTATGATTGAATAGTCTATTGGAAAATGCATTGGCTTTTTCTAATTATCGCATTTCAACATGTTTCTCTCGTACATTTTATGCAAAAATCTTTATATTCACGTGCATGGAGTGAATGTTAGGATAAACATTTTGATTCTTTTTGAGAAACCACAGCATGAACTGGCTTCTGTTTAATTGACATCGATCTGACAGAACAACAGTAATTATGTGATATTTCCAACACCCTATATCAGGCCTGTACCAAATTAGCAATATTAACGCCCCCACCCTCCCCACACATCCCGAAAACGTGGTTAACGCTATACGTAACTTTAAAATACCGACACCAACTCAACGGTATTTTCTTTTTCAATTCGAGTTAAAATTATTCTAATGAATGTAGGCTTTGGTTTTAGTATCTTTGTGGATTAGTGATCAAAATAACAAAGATTTGATTTCTACATTTAGGAATATGGCTGTGACCTTTGAGCATTTTTTAATCACTCAATACATTATTCACAACCATTATTTGGTCAGTCCGTGATTCTAGCCCAGATCATCAGTATTGACCCTCTCCACCACCAAGTTAGCTTATTTAAACGTTCACCCACTTAAAGGTGTGTCTCGCTATCGCGACCCACAACTTCAAGTGGGTGGAAATTAAATTACTCAGCGAGTAACTCAGCGAGTTAGGAGTTCAGAATACTTTTATCGAAGGTTGTGTATATGCTTGCTCAATATAAACAGGATAAAACCAATTTAATAACATAAAATGATAACCGATCATAAGGGGTAGGCCTCTTCCGAATATATTATTATTCCTCTCACAACTAAAAGAACTTTCTATTAAATTATTTACCTGTGGCCTCATTGAAGTAGACGTTGATTCTCTCCAGCTGCAGGTCAGAGTCACCATGGTAGGTACCTGTGGGGTCGATTCCATGTTCATCGGAGATTACTTCCCAGAACTGAAAAATGTTAAAATTATTGAGACCTGGTCATGATATATTGTATTACGAAAGAATTCAGTTAAAATATCGTACCCTTAGATATGAAAGGGTGTATCTGCCACTTTGCCAAGTGGAAGATACACCCTTTCATATCTGAGGGTACGATATATTGAGGTACTACACTTAGTTATACTTATTATGTAGGGCTATAATAATTAAGTTGAATTAAAAGTGTACATAGCTGTTATAAATTAATGCGAGCAAATGTATAAAGGGCACTCGGATGGTACCGGTGCACTGGTTCGGCTCACCGTCCATGCCGCGCCCTGTGGGCTGGTGAGCTAAACTAGTCAGAGCCATAATCTCCACACTTTGCTCTCTCTGGACCTTATCCATAGAAATTATATTGATAATTTACCCTTTGCCTGCTGATCACGACAAGAGTCGTTTTTAGTCTGTGTTATTAGCTCATTAAATCACTGTCATTGGAAATAAAATTACTGTTTAGACATCAAGATTTGTAAATGTTTTCTCTCAAATTAAACAAATTTGAGTAATTTTCAATCACTTGAGGTTGTGGATCGCGGTAGCGAGACACAACAAAATTTGAATAGATCAAGTTACCAGGATAAAGGTTAACCCATTATACAAACGATAGAGACCACAATTTGAAAACGTCATAAATGACTTAGTTAGCTCTTTCTGCTTCATTTGAATACTTATGTTATGGGCCTTACCCGGAGCGGATTAAGACAATTTATGATTTAACCAAATAAATGCATTTAGTTAATAATCACCTTGGCTCCGATCTGGTTGCCGCACTGGCCTGCTTGGAGGTGGACGATTTCTCTCATGTTGAAGGTGGTGTGTGGGAGATTACTTAAATAACGGTATAACTTTTCTTTTCGCCAGTCAACGCTGCTGTGCGGGTTGTCACACACAAACACCTGATTTTATAGCAGCGGTTGTCAACGACGCTCACTATAAGTATTTACATTATTATACTCCCTCCCCATACATGGATTGATTGCTAGATTCTGTGTATTGTCAAAGGCCATAGCAACTGATGGGCGTAGCCAGGATTCATGTAGAGGGGGTTCAATGTGTGAACATTTTCCCCGGATATTTTTATAGTGGGGGCATACTGATCTAAACTTACACCTAGTTATTGATCCGCGCTGACGACGGCCGATAACACCAGATTAGTATTGCGTTGAGTGGGGGGGGGGGGATCCTGCATGTTGATCACGGCCCTATAGGGAAGGGGGGCCAATATTAAATACGTGCCTGAGTGCTTAGTTCGATTAGGGATTGACATATTCGTTGGCAATAGGATTACCGTAGCCAGCCAAGCCGCCAGTCAGCCAGCCAGCCAGCCAGCCCGCCAATCAGTCAGCCCGCCAGCCGGCCAGCCAGCCAGCCAGCCAGCCAGCCAGCCAGCCAGCCAGCCAGATAGACAGCCAGCCAGCCAGCCAGCCAGTCAGTCAGCCAGCCGGCCAACCAGGCAGTCAGCCAGGCAGCCAGGCAGGCAGCCAGCCAGCCAGCCAGCCAGCCAGCCAGCCAGCCAGCCATCCAGTCAGCCATCCAGCCAGATCGACAGCCAGTCAGTCAGCCAGCCAGCCAGCCAGCCAGTCAGCCAGCCGGCCAGCCAGGCAGCCAGTCAGCCAGGCAGCCAGGCAGGCAGCCAGCCAGCCAGCCAACCAGCCAGCCAGATCACCAGTCAGCCAGCCAGCCGGCCAGCCAGCCAGTCAGTCAGTCAGTCAGTCAGCCATACAGCCAGCCAAACAATCAGACAACTAACTAACCAACTAATCAACTAACCAGCCAGTCAGTCAGTCAGTCAGTCAGTCAGATACCATGATCTATATTTACGATAATAATCATGATCCTAATTCACGATAAAAAATATCATGGTCTTTATTTACGATAATTATTATGATCCTTATAATTAGGATTAATTTTTATGATTTTTATTTACATCAATGTTATAGGATATATTTCGCTGTTACTATCCCCCACTTCGCCACGTTCGATTTATACTGCAGCTCTTCTGTTCTCAGCGACCAAGCACCTGTGTCATAATAGAAGTGGACCTTCCGAATATGCCATTATCTGGGGCGAAGGACATACTAAGACAACTCTCGGGTTACAGTATGACGAAATTCCCGTATTTCTTATCTTTGACATGGTTGTCCAAAATAAGAAATCAGGAATTTTGTCTCTATATCTAGCCTAACTGATAAATGCGCTGCACAAAAATTTAAAAAAATTGCAGTTCTAGTCTATGGACATGTTTACATCATATGGTCATATCAAGAAGCCAAAATAAAATCGCGTGGGACTGTCCCTTTAAATTCCGGCTTGCCATTTACATATTGAAACAAGCACAAGGTATTTAAAATATTCATCATAACTACTTAAAATAACGTTAAACACCAAACAGCATTATAATGGTATATGTACATGGGGCATATATGTTTCCCGCACCAAAACCAAAGATAAAATAGCTACTTATATTATAAGTTATTCTAAATGTCAGCAAAAACACTCTGGAAAGCACTGAGAGCACTGAGTAGTCTGCAATTAAACTGGATTATCAGTGTGTATGCACCATTCTATAGAATGATGCTGGTGACCTGAGTGAAGCTAAACTGGGCCGATTAAACATAATGTATAATAGCCAGGGGCACAGACAAACACATCTACCTCCGATAGTAACGTACTATCAAAACACACCACCAGATTATTTTCTTTGTCCGATCACTACATTCTGAGCCAGGAATGGAGAGTTATTGTTGATCAAGTACAGACCAATTATCATGGTAGGCCTATGGTGCTATAATCAGTCAGGTGTGACCGAGCTGTTGATTATGAGGGATCCTTATCATCATGATTATGGTCAGATGTGTTTTAAGTCAGTTAAAACCCTCGAAGCTCTACATTCTCAGCTGTGAAAAAGGTCGAAGCCGGAATCGACCTTTTTCACGGCTAAGAATGTAGAGTTCCTCGGGCTTTATCCTATACGTAGTGTCACATTATGTGGTGTGGTTCTCACTATGAGACTATTTCGGTATCAGCCTATATCGCATTCTGTGAGGTTTTCACTATGAGACGTATATCAGTATCAGTCCATATGGCACTCTGTGTAGTGGCTCTCACTATGAGACGTATATCAGCATCAGCCTATATCATGTGTTTCACTTTAATTTCACCAGCTTATTATCAGTTATAAGAAGAGCGCATTTTTTCAAAGAAACCACTTTATTTACCAGGCATGTTTACATTAACATATTGGCCTCTCTTTGTGTGTGAGCTATTGATTTGTTAGATCTTTGCTGGTAAATAATGTGCCTGCTGAGTCGCATAAACCTCACAGTAGTGTTTGTTCTATCTGTCAATATAGTGAATGTAAATACAAATAAACACATTAGCTGATTCAGTATTCCTTACAAATATTATCTTTACATACTTTATGCAACAATGATAATTCTCAAGGATTATACTTATTTATGCCCCCAGTATGTTTCAAAAATAAAAAAATAAATTAAAAATTTATAAACAATCAAAGCTACTTTTCCTGTATTACCTGGTTCACTTTTTCAAATATTAAAATAATACAAACAATAAAGAAGAGTGTATCTCTCACTATAAGGTAAATGTTACGATAGGTTATGGACAGTTTAACAAAACGATTTATTTTTTTTAAATTGAAGATATTAAGGGGAATATATAATTGCATGAATACAGATTTTTTGACATGTTACAAATTGTTTTTATATCATTTGTTGCCCATGGAAGCTAAACTGGGCCAGGAGAACATTCTGAGGATGCGAGATGAATCAGGTGACATTATCCTCCGAACGCAAGATTCGAAGTTCGATCTCTGGTAGTTTGAGGCGTAGCATGACACCCCTCGGTCATGGAGAGTCTCCACAATACTGAATCTTTACGAGTGAGAAGGAAATATGTTTTATTTCCTTGACACCTGAATACCAGAGTAGGGCGCAAACCTGTAAACTCCGACGTGACAGGCACTCAGCGCAACCACCACATTAGCCACTACAACGCTGAAATATGTTTATATAAACCATAGAGGCCACATGATTTCTTTTCATTTTGAAGTCAACAAAAATGTTTTTTGTTACATTTTTTTCGCTTTATTTAAATACCTATGGCATAGGTCCACCGCCAGTATACGTATTTCATTCTTTCAATGAGAGAGCCGACTTTAGACGTCAGAATCTGACGTCTATAGACGTGAAATTCTGACGTCTAAAGTCTGTCTCCGCACTGACGGGGTTAAGAAACTGCGTCGCGTCTGTACACCAAAGAATATATTTTAAATAAATCATAATTAATTGTACAGTAAATCCTATAACGCATCTAAAACAGTGCGTTTTGGTTTGTAATTTACCCTTAAAACGCTACATTAAAAATAAAAAATAATAAAAAATTCCACTTGAAGTTGTGTCTCGCTACCGCGACCCACAATTTCAAGTCGGAAAAATAACTTAATTTGTGAGTGGAATGTCAGATCAATTATTTTTTCTACTTCGAAATAAATACTTGATAAATATTTAAAATTTGTAATGTAATTAGATTTCTTAAATCGGAGTAAATCCGGCTGATCCACCTTTAAGAAGGAAAGAATAAAAACGATAATAATCTTGACTGACGCTTTGGCCCTCAAAGGATAAGTTGTTCACACTCCACAGATAATCTGGCTTAAGCTTAAGCTACCGGCGAATTAATTATCATAATATTGGCTTATGTCTTCTAGCAGATCTGGTTCAATGAAGCGATGAGTTATATTGGCTCAATGTTGTACCAATACTACTGTTGTTAAATCGAGGTCGCACCAGCATGTTGAGCCTTATCTTGCTGAGTTAATTTATTTAAAACAAATATTCGCAAATTTTGATGTTTAGAAACACATTTCATTCCTAATAACAGGGATTTAGTCGACTAATAAAACAGATTAAAAACGACAATGGTCGTGATTAGCAGAATAAGGGCTGAGCTTATCTGGAGCCAGTTTAGCACAGCTAGCACATGGCTGGGCAGGTAACTGGTAAATATTGTGAATACCTATTGTCTGCGGTGGCAGTATGTATGGCGCGCGGAGCAGGGACAAGTACCAACGTGCTTAAAGACGGCCAACTGAGGACACGTCACCACTGTAATCAACTAACCTTAAAATTGTCAATACAGTGAGGGATTCAGACGGCTGGTGGGGGTACACCAGTCTAAAATTCCCAAATTCGTTCTACATTGTCAAAACATACATCTTTGTAAATCAGCAAATGCTGAATGGTCTAAAAAAAACACTCCAAATGGTCTCGGCTGGTGCTCCGAATTCTCATTTATTGCCTAAGAGGGCTAGAAAAAAATCAGTGATTGGAGCTTATATCTCATGTAGTTTGTATGAGCAGGCCTTTTACAGACCCACAAATTCCAATCGGACCTTTCAATTCTGGATCCACACCAGGCATCGAAGAAATAATGGCCAACGCCACCCACAACTTCACGGCTGAAACTCACTCATGTTTGTTCAATTTCCAATCCTAAAATTGCAAATCTTGGGGTTTAAACATTCGTTTCATTCCCAATAACAGTGATTTGATCGGCTGCATAAAACAACTTACTAATGAATATATTGGTGATTAGCGGGAAAGGGCAAAATTATTCTGGGAATCACATCTATAGCCGTTTTGTCTCCTTTTATTTCCCAACAAACAAAAAGCACTTGTACAAATGTTGTACAAATGTTTTGTGTTTACTGGGATGTTCTTCAAGCAAGAACATTCCCAGCAGAAATCAGCATTATATTTATTATATATCTTATATATTTTGATTCAAATGATAGATATGTAAGTAGTTTTTACCCACTTGAAATTGTGGGTCGCTGTAGTTTGAATTTAAAGCTCAGCGCTTTAATGGCTAACTCTTATCATTCTAAGTTGATTGATTTAAATTTTCACCCATTTCAAGTTGTGTCTTGCTACCGCGATCCACAACTTCAAAGGAGTGAAAATTAATCATATTTGTTCAATTTGAGACCAAACATGTATATGTCTTGATATATGAGCACCCATTTCATTCCCAATAAAACAGGTTTAAAACGTCTACCACCAAATGATTAATTAAATTCAGTGTTGGTTGCTTTGAAAATTGTTGTAAACCGTGTATATAGATCCTAACAAGACAAGGGTTAAAGTCGTCAATCGAATACGTCTCGAATATCAGCACAGTAAGAGGTGATCTGATTGGGCACGCTGCTGGTGGGCGCGAAAACACGTGATCAGGTGACACGACATGACACCATTACTCTCTACAGGCACTTGACTGTACCTACAAGTACAAGATTTATGGACCTGATAATAAGTTGTTGACAACGTTTTATAGGAATTATGTGCATATAAATCACATGCGTGACACAATACGATGCATGTACGTGGATTTGTAACTATATTGTTTTTATCATGCTGTATTTAGTAGCCTAAACACAACACACAACTCATTTTCTATTGTGACAATAGCATATCTTTTAACCCTTTCAGCGCGGAGACCGTCTTTAGACGCCAGAATCTGACGTATAAAGATGTCAGATTCTGACGTTTAAAGATGGTCCCCGCACTGAAAGAATTAAAATATTTTTAATGACCGTAGATCCATAACATGGGTATTCATATGAAGCGGAAAGAGCTAACTAATTAGACATTTATGATGATTTCAAAATGACAAAAAACCTGTGGTCTCCATGGTTTATACAGATATATTTTGCTGTTATAAGGGTTCTGAATCATGTTAAAATGACTGACCCACTGCCTCAGTTTAGTCATGTTTGGTAAAAGGTTTGGTCTATTAACCCTTTAACCGCCAAATTATTTAATCTGAATATTCACCCATTTGAAGTTGTGTCTCGCTGACGCGATCCACAACTTCAAGTGAAAATTATTCAGATTTGACAATATGGAGGTCAACTGTTTTTAAATATTGCTGATTGATGTCACATTTTATCTTTAACATGTTTAAAAGGTGGTACTTAATGTGCTAATAAAAAATGAAAACCCGAAGATATGTGGCACCGGCGGTTAAAGGGTTAACAATAACATGAAAAAAAGTCACTGTTGATACCCATGATCCATGATAAATTTTGAACACATAGAACTATAACTTAGATATTGGACTAATCTCTTTAATTAGCTTGACCACTACTACCAACAGGACAATCGAATCGTATTCAAAAATGTAGGTGAATATGAATGTAGAGTCATTATCTCCGGTAATGCATGCATGTCACGCTGGTTGTTGTGGTGTTGATCAGTTTTGACTTGTCCGATTTGATAGCTGCAGTGAGTATATATATTGTAAAGCCGTATATACTGCCGTGCAAAGCCAGAAGGCAGTATCTGCTTACCTTACAAGTAAGTAGATATTGCCTTTTGGCTTTGCAGTGCAGTATACACCAGGGATAGAGGTTGCTAATACACCTGAGATAATAAATCAGACCTGAGCCTGCACTTTAGGATTAGTTTGATGTCCAAGTCTGGAGAAACACCACTCCAAGTCTTATCGCAGCACACCTTTGTCGTTTCAATAAATCGTAGTAAAAGTTAACGTAACAATGCCTATATAACTCATCTGCCCTGGACAGACAAAATTACATACATGCCAGTGGAATGTATGAGAACAAATCAGACAATTTGATAATTGTTTGTTTTTAAGAACATCTAGTTGAGGGTGAATTAACACTACATCATGATTATATAATGACTTATCATCGGGATGGTAACTGTTAATGTCTATGTGAGGGGTATTTTCTAAATCACTTGATCACGTTGCATTATAAGGCACGCGCTCCTATCACGACTGATATGGCAACACCGAAGGCTGGACAAATTAAACCTTACAGCGCGGGGACCGACCTTAAACGTCATAATCTGACGTCTGTAGACGTCAGATTTTGACGTCTAAAGACGATCCCCGCACTGAATTATTATATATTTATAATGGCCATTGACCCATAACATAGGTATTCAAATGTATCAGAAAGAGCTAGCTATTAAGTCATCTATGATGATTTCAAATTGAAAAAAACCCTTTGGTCTCCATGATTTAGTATCACTAACATATAGTTCTTTTAATTAGTTTAAAGCATATAATACTTGTACATATATTTACACCATTTTCTATTTTATCATACTATGCACTGTATAATACTAAATGTATTGTTCATTTTTAATGGCGCATAAATCTAAATAAACTTCTCGTCGTCAATAAATATCTATCTATCTATCTATCTACAAAAAATATTCCAGCGTTCTATGTGTTTAATCACTTGATCACGTAATATTATCAGCCACGCTCTCTTGTCACGATTGATATGGCAACACCGAAGGCAGGACAAATTAAACAAATGTCACCTCTTGAGAGTATTATAATATATAGTATAAATAACACCAGCCGTTGGATCAGGGTTCACTGATTGTCTTTCTCAGTAAACATCCACCAAGCAGGACCCCCCTCCGAGGGTTTTTTTTCTAGATGAGTGTTTACTGAAAAAGACAACCAGTGTGCCTCCGGAGCATTCTAGAAAAAAATCATATTTGTAGACTGCATGCGCAAGACAACAACTCTCTCCCTTATACTGCAGGCGGTTATGTCAGGTTTTTGTGTCTTGCTGTACAATTTCCTCAACTTTGCTTTATTGGTTTCTTTGTATAACATACATAGGCCTACCAGAGTACACAGAATCCATTAGTGGCATTTTTTCTGATAGTAGTAGAGGAGCGCGCAGCGCAAGGGCTGACGCGAGATTATGCACTAGTTCTGGTATAAACCTTATAGTGCCTCTCTCTTTTTTCTGATATTCGTTCGGTCGCTATTTATTAATATTTCTTTTTAGAAATATCACTTTAAGGGAATTTTTGGACAAAAAATGTTACTAATTTTTGATTACAAATATGATATATAGCCTATATAAGCTTTTCACCATTTACCCAGTCCAGCATAGAAATATTTTAACCCTTTCACTGCCAAAGTATGCGATTGAAATTGCATTTCGGTTAGGAGTACGCGACATTTCAGGTGTGAGTGCCAAACAGGCCTATTTTTAGAAAAAAAAATTCAGATCTGTGACACGTTGCATCTTCAAAATGTGTTTTTATATTCGAGGTGCTAACTAAAAGTTTTAAAACTGTAATCGTGGTTGGCTCTTAAAGGGTTCACATTTAAACAATCTACCGAAATTTATTTTTGGCAATATTTCATCATTTTGTTCTACTTAGTAATCGTTTCTCTTCGTAATGTAAATAGTTATGTGTGAGCCGATATTGACTATCCTGTTTGGTTCCCTTAAATAAGGAATGTACCTAAGTTATTCCTTTTTTAATAAACAAAATCTTATTGTGTCTTATTTTCTATTAAAATAAACACCATAAACATAGAATCCAATATTTATAATATCACATATGCTATATTCATGCAATTTTGCCCCATAAAATGCAGTGATATGGGTCATAGTTAAGATCCACGATCAAACATTTTAAAAAATCAGTGCTAAAATGGCGGCCATTTTGAATTTTAAATCTTGAAGTTAAAAGTTGGCGAAAAAAATGTTACCAATGGAATTGTTAACCCTTTCACTACCATACATGACGGAAATTTCCATCGTCATTTGTCATGTTACGTAACCATACATGACGGAAATTTCCGTCGGATTTACTATAGTTATACCAGGATCACTGGATCCTGACATGCATTTCGGCTTGGAAGTGAGGTGGTTAATCAGTAGACTCTACTACAGTGCTTTAAGTCAAAAAATCAATCTTGAGCAAAAAAACATCAACCTTACATAAGGTCCTACACTAGTGCGCTCACTTACATACAGTAGCCGCCATACGGACATTATCAAGGAGATCTATTCACATGTCACAGAAATATTAACCCTTACAACGCTAAACTATTTTTGTATAAACCATGGAGACCAAAGGGTTTTTTCAATTTGAAATCATCATAAATGTCTTATTCGGCTCTTTTCGGTTCATTTGAATATCTACGTTATGGGTATACGGCCCTTATAAGTACTGTTACTTTTACAGTTCGGGAATCGATTTTATACGTCAGAATGTGCCGTCTATAGACGTCATTTTCTGACGTAGAAAGTCGATCCCCGCTCTTTAGGGTTGAAATAAATGAAATTCGTTCGAATAAAAAACTGGGCGTCTGTCGTTTAATAGCTCGTCCACAAATCCCCCGGCCGCCAATGAGTCTGATGTCCAGGTATCGGATGAACAGAACACGCCAGAGCCGCTCGCTGTCCATTGACGTAGCTCCTCTGGCCTGGTCAGCGGGTTTCGAACCCGGGACGCATGCATGACCGGCGTAACAGTCAGACGTTCTACCAAAGCGCCACGCTCCCCTATTATATCTATCGTGTGTGAGAATTATTTTTGATCACAGGGTGGGGCTGCTAAATAAGATCAATAGGTCTTGGTAACGACAACAAGAACAAGGACAAGATTTGTTAACATTGCGTGGCTCAAGTGCCCAACGGCATCCACCGTGCGCTCTGTGTCAATATTATGACGTCGTCACCGTGGTATTAAAGGGTGGTATCTGCCACTTTGCAAACAGGCAGACACCACCTTTTAATACCAAGATGTCAATGCAGAGAGTGCCAAAATCAATCTTTAGCTGAGTTCGATGGTGGTCTCCTGGTCGTGACAGTCCGTCTCAAGTGCGCACCGCGCCAATATAGTGAATGAATGAATGAATGAATGAATGAATGAATGAATGAATGAATGAATGAATGAATGAATGAATAAATGAATAAATGAATGAATGAATGAATGAATGAATGAATGAATGAATGAATGAGGGAATGAATGAATGAATGAATGAATGAATGAATGAATAAATGAATGAATGAATGAATGAATGAATGAATGAATTAATGAATGAATGAATGAATGAATGAATGAATGAATGAATGAATGAATGAATAAATGAATGAATAAATGAATGAATGAATGAATGAATGAATGAATGAATAAATGAATGAATGAAGGAATGAAGGAATGAAGGAATGAAGGAATGAATGAACGAATTATGTAGGGGCAGGCTAAGCCGGACTAAAAGAACCTCTCGGGGACGGTGATATGAATCAGACAGCCCTGCTCTCCAGACACAGGATTTAAAATTCGAACCTCTCGGTCACGGAGCCACCCCACAATATCATGAATATAGGATCTTACGATTTCGCGAGAAAGAAACTTTTGGTTTCTTAAAAACCTGCACACCGAGACCGGATATGTGGTCTTAAGCTCCGGTGTGACAGGTTATAGCTCTGATCACCACACCAGAGCCGCAGGCTTTGAGTGTCGATCCCAACGAGAATATATCCCGATATATTCTTGGTGTTTTTTTTCACGGTCCGTGACGTAAACCCTTTCAGCGCGGGACCGTCTTTATACGTCAAAATCTGACGTCTGTAAACGTCAGATTCTGACATATAAAGACGGTTCACGCACTGAAAGAATTCAAAAAATTATATTGGCCGTAGACCCATAACATAGGTATTCAAATGAACCGGAAAGAGCTAACTAAGACATTTATGACGATTCCAAATTAAAAAAATTGAAAAGAAGTTAAAAATAAATCCCAGACATCTAAAATTTGGATACAGTTCACAACACCCACCCCCTATCTAAATTTTTTTTTAAACTAATCTCCCACATGGACAGAAAACTTCAAGTTGGTTTTCCAATTTTCCATCCAAAATGGCCCTGGACCCACCCACCCACTTCCAAATTTTATTTTGATGTTTGGATTTTTTTTAATTTTGCAAGGCCCCTAAGGGCTAAGACGTGGTGTTGTGATCATAACATGCCAGCGTCATACACAATAAGCTGGTTGTTATGGACTCTCATGACAGGTAAGTGTACAGTACTATCGCGTCTCCTCAAAGAGGCGATGTTTGAAAAGCTGAGAGCATGAATCATTCTGGAGTGCCTCGTCTAGCCAGCATTAATAATATTCAAGCATTAGTCACGTCTATATATCGGTAGACTTAATAATAGTAGGTGAATCAAAATGATAATATTGAGGGAAATATATTTCGTGCATACCTATATGGGTTATATTGCCCTCCATATTATATAGTGTAATATATCATGTCTGGTTCATATTGCAGTATAATATATGAACAACACAAGTCCATATACCCAGGCAACCCATAGGTCATGACACGCTTGAAAAAATGTGTAAGATAACTTGACTGAGTTGACTACATCGTCTTAGTTTACTCCAATACCGGTATACTATAATAATATCAAAGGTTAAACTCCATAAACTTAAGAGCTTCTTACTAAGTCAATACCCTATGTTAATACATTAGATAATTCAGTTTATTCGATTTTATTAATTTTTTCACCGCTAATCACGACAAAAGTCATTTTTTATCTTTTTTGTCAGCAAGTTAAATCACTGTTAAACCACTGTTATTGGGGAAAAAAATAGTGTTTAAACATCGAGATTTGCAAACGTTTGATCGCAAATTAAACAAATATAAGTTATTTTCACCCACTTGGAGTTGTGGGTCGCGGTAGCGAGACACAACTTTAAAGTGGGTGAAAAATTAAATTGTCTAATTTATCACTTTAATGGTTAAGGTTTCATACAGCACGATGTGTCACAATGCATCGTGGATATAATAAGCTTTTACAAGAAAATTGATGGCGTCCATTCCAATTCATTTTGAATAATTATAACTGTCTGGTCCGGCGCAGAGAATGCTGAAACATTTATTGCTCGATAACACAGTATGTTCAATCAATCAATCAATCAATCAATCAATCAATCAATCAATCAATCAATCAATCAATCAATCAATCAATCAATCAATCAATCAATCAATCAATCAATCAATCAATCAATCAATCAATCAATCAATCAATCAATCAATCAATCAATCAATCAATCAATCAATCAATCAATCAATCAATCAATCAATCAATCAATCAATCAATCAATCAATCAAATCAATCAATCAATCAATCAATCAATCAATCAATCAATCAATCAATCAATCAATCAATCAATCAATCAATCAATCAATCAATCAATCAATCAATCAATCAAATCAATCAATCAATCAGTCAGTCAATCAATCAATCAATCAATCAATCAATCAAGCAAGCAAGCAAGCAAGCAAGCAAGCAATCAAATTCAGCGGACCGAGCTGAGAGGCGCACAAATCCTTAGCGTGATGATGTGTCATAATCGAGGCCAAAGCAGGTTCCTCAACAGGGAGCTAGGATTGGAAAGCAAGATGTTATGTGTATATAATAGAAATATATGTTATTTAATGATATATCATAGAGCTAGATTCACCCTTTAAACGCCAAATCATTTATTTAGATTTTTTACCCACGTAACCATTGGAGCTCTGAACTGATAAATTTACATTTTCGTCACTTGAAGTTGTGCCTCGCTACAGCGATCATCAACTTTAAATGACCGTAGAAAACGTGGATTGTTTCATATTTTACTTCTAGAATTTGGTTGTATAAGTGTTAAGCCGAACACAAAAGACTACTATAATCGACATAAGAACTCTGAGGGTTAATGTTGTGAGTTCAAGTGAGTAACAATTATTTAATAAAATTGAAGCCTTTCATTTGATAAATCACGTTGATCGGAAACACGCTTCACTTATAACATGCACTATCTAAAGTACTAACATAAAGATAAAAACGACCATAGTCCTGATTGGCAATCGAATGGTCAATTGATTTTCTTCACAAATCATTGCTTGAAAGTCAATGCGAATAATTGATAATAATGATCACCTTAGATATGTACAGGGCAGCGATTCGTATTTGTTTTAATGTATCGTTCTTGGAGAGGTCTTGCATTTCATAAAAACTTTCCTTGATCACAACTACTACACGCTGTGGAGTTTGGAATTTGTCTTTTTTCTATTATTTTTAATGGAGTCTTTGTCAGATTTTAAATAATGAAACATAGCAAGGTTTACTACAGCACTTAAAGAGTTAATAAGCGTCATATAAAGGCATACTTGCTGGTTGATGTAATGCCCAATATCACTTGACAGGAGGGAGGCGTTGGAGTGAATTAGGAAATTATTTATTTCGCTTCCTATCCGCGGAACATTATTTTTTCGCACTCTGCCTGAAGCAAAATATTTATTTCGGTTTGTGTGTGAAGATAAATATGTATTTCACGTTATTAGAAAGTATATTTTTCTTTCTACAAAATTTGATTCAAAGCTAGTCCTAGTATTGACCTGGGGGGGGGGGGGGGATTTTAAAAGTCATTAAATGATGCCGAGCGAAGTTATATTATGTATGTCTTTACGTCCATTATAATAATGTTGCCCATGAGCATGATGTGCTTATAAATTATTTATTTCAAGTATTATTTTAGAGGTCAATATGTATATGTCTTTCTGACGATTATACATTTCACAACAATTTACTATGATTTTTTTTTTAAATAGTTCAACCCCCTCCCCCGGCAATTGAATAGGGGCTCCCTTATAGATAATGAAGGTATCTGTTTTCAGAGTCATTTGATCCACAAAAAAAGATATGTTTTGCACGGATATAGAATTCAAACGCTAATTGGCAAATGAAACTCCAGCTGCTATAATAGATCATGCGAACAGACTTCGACTCGCAAATCTCTAGTTATAAAAACAAAACATCATACAGTTATATTACGATCCCGAGCTCTGATGTCGACTATAGTAGTCTTTCTGTGGTTTATGGCCATTTGTGTGGCCAGATTCTGAAGATAAATTAAATCTATGACACTGATAAACGTTGTGACCTAGCCCTTGTCCTGCAACGCCCGTATATATACGCTTTTAAGTTTAAATTAAGCCAAATAATATGTCACTGAGTTTTTTTTTTTCACAAATATTTTTATTAGGAAATTGCGTTAGCAATTCCAGCTTTAAATGACGAAAAATACAATTGACACAATTTTGCAGGAAAAGGGTTAAATTTTACACATGTAGGTATTATCACTCACATGAGTGATACATACGATATCATAAAACATAGGTATTCAAATAGAGCGGAAAGAGCTAACTAAGACATTTATGATGATTTCAAATTGAAAAGAAAACGTTTGATCTCCATGGTTTATACAAAAATTCATTCAGTTTAAGCTGAAATTGCCAGCGCAATTTCCTGCTTGAAATGACGAAAGATATTTGTATTTATGAAAATATGATCTCCCAAATTAATGTATTCGATTAGCTGAACATCTACCATCTTAACCCTTGAAGCGCTAAATTTTAAACAATTCAAATTATCACTCACTCAAAGTTGTGTCGCGCTGCCGCGATCCACAACTTCGAGTGAGCAAAAATTACTAATATTTTTTTAACTAGAGTCCAAACATTTTGCAAATCTTGTTGTTTGAACACACATATTATTCCCAGTATCAGATTTGATCGACTGATAAAACAAATTAAAAACGACTATAGCGGCTTAGCGGGTTCAGGATTAACACACAATATCAGCGGGACTAGCGTTAAGAGCAGGTATTTACAAAGTAGGCCTATGGTGCCCGTTGGTGTTGAGTGTGGATTCAAGCGTGGGATTTATGGACAGCGCCTTTATCATGTTGATTCCCGCGCTAGAATTCCTGTTAAGTTCTGATCCGTGAGCACACAATAGAGCTGTGGCGGGACTCTGTGAGAATGGTGTGGACTATTCTGCCGTGCAAAGACAAACAGCAGTAACTGCTCACTTTGAAAGTAAGCAGTTACTGCTGTTTGTCTTTGTGCTACAGCATTATAAGACACCTTTATGATCTATAACTCTGTAGCCTAGCAACGGAGAAACAACAACATATAGCTGGTGTTCTGACGTCCTAACTCTTACAGCGCGGGGATCGACTCTAGACGTCCGAATCTGACGTCTGTAGACGTCAGATTCTGACGTCTAAAGTCGATCGCCGCACTGTAAGGGTAAAAATATTTATAATGGTCGTAGACCTATAGCATATGTATTCAAATAAATCTGAAAGAGCTAATTAAGACATTTATAATGATTTCAAATTGAAAAAAACCCTTCGGTCTCCGTGGTTTATGCACAAATAAATCAGCGCTTTAAGGGTTAAACGCCTAAATTTGTGTCGTAATATTTATTTATTTATGTATTTTATTTTATCATGTCAATATATTATACAGTATAAAATGTAGAAAGAGTTTACACACGCAAATAAAAAAAATCGAATTTGCGCAATTAAATACCAAATTACGACTATGAGATAATAATATTTTTTTTAACAGGCTTCTGGAGAATTCTACAAAGATTTCTTACAATTATTTTTTTATAACTAGACAGTCAGAGACTGCAAACCTCCGCCAAAAATAAGGATCGTAATCCGGATCCTGGATCCGGATCGTAATTCGGATCATCCCCGAAATCTAATGGATTGGTCCCTGACATGAGGCACACCTCTGGTGAAAGGTGCATGCAGTTTTATAACATTTTAAAACCACCGAGGTTTTCAATAATCTGCAAAAACTGTACTCATTAAGCTTCTAATGGATTCTAAGTTCATAACATAATATTAACAAATCCATCCACCTCAGATATGTTGAGTACCGGTATGTGTTTTTTCAGTATGTAAGTGGAGAGATTAATACGATCAGAGAACATGTGGTTGCCACTTATCACTCAATTGCCATATCTGTCCTATACTGTATACCTGTAGTTACCCACTCGCAGCCGAGTCAAGTGAAGCATGAGAGGGAAAGTGCTTGCACAAGGACACAAACGTCTGCGACGCTGGACCATTAATAAAACAACACTGGTTTAACATGGCGTGTTTGTTTGGTAGCCCACCACCTAGTTTTGACAGGTGGATCAAAACTAGTTGAATTAAATGTTTACTGTTAAAATATGTTAATACTAATACTATTTTAACAATAGCAATTACATTAACCAACTTGTTTGTCTGATCCTATAATTAAATACGCTCTCTATGCACAAGTACCCTCGACTTAGGACATGAACGTGCAGTTGCTAATATGAATACGACAGACACGAAATGTTAACCAACGCCTGGTTTTGTGTTGGGCCGACTTCTGAGACTGTGGCCCAATATTAGATCAATATTGGGTCAGTATCTCTATCTATTAAGATGTGACGCCTATGGATTCTAGCAAACACGAGATATTGCTGCTTTAATGTTGGCATATCGTCTGCGGCGCTGGCCCAACATTAAAACAATATTGCCTCGACGACTCATGTTCGCTTGTATGGATTTTTTGCACAATTAATAATTATTGACTTTGGATTTTACTCGAGATTATCACCACATTCATCACTCTCAGCTATAGTAATCAATGCACACTGGAAGCCCCATGCGACATAAGCTAGTAGGCAGCTCCAATCCACAACAAAGAGGAAAATAGTGATATACAAAATGCAAAAGATAACTATACTTAACCCTTGTGCTATATATACTACTGTAGATCTGGTAATTTTCGCGTGTTTAAATTTTCGCGAATTTCTGATTTTGGGACTTTAGAATTCGCGAATTTTCATTTTGTCCAGTAGCGCTATTATAATGATAATTATAATTACCAGATATACAGTATTCTCTGAAACTCAATAGCCTTGACCTCCAATATTTTCACCGAGCTAGCTTATACAAAAAGTATGGGGGAGGGGGTCTTATATACATTATTTTCACCCAGTAGCCATTCAAAAGGGTTTCCGATGACGTCACTGCATTTCACAGAATTACAGTATAAAGGTATACCAATCTCCGTACCATGTATACGTACATTGATTGTTTTTCTCTACATATTGTCCAGGCCCCAGATTTAGTCTGTCAGTATTCCCGGCAAACACAAGACATCGACCCAATGTTGTTTTAATGCTAGACCAGCGTCACAGACGATAATCTAACATTAAATCAGCATTGGGCCATCGTCTTGTGTTTGCTGGCTTGATGAGATCACGTCACTTAACAGCCTCTGGTCCCGGCTTCAACAACTGGATCAGTTTTGATGAATTTAGCCTGGGCCAGTCCCTTTAAGTCACCATGGACTTAAGTCAGTCTTAACATGACTGATTGGTTGAGACTTGATCACGTGTTAACCCTTATCCGGCTAAGTTAATATATTTAAATTTTCAACGACTTGAAGTCGTGTGTCGCTACCGCGATCCATAATTTCAAGTGGTTGAAAATTACTCATATTTGTTTAATTTGAGACCAAACATTTACAAATCTTGATGTTTAGACAGTCATTTCATTCCCAATAACAGTGGTTTCATCGGCTTATACAACTGATTAAAAACGACTATTGTCGTGATTAGCAGTGAAAGGGTTAAGGTCTCACCACACAAATTCATTCGCGCATATCATTATAAAGTTTAAGAATAAGAAAGTTAGTTTCTTTTTAAAAATTGTGGCTCTCTGCAGCAGCTCCTGTGGTTATTATTACGGAAATATCATTTTGATACCAATTTAAATCGATTCTGTGATGTTTTGTTGTAGCAAAAGCATCGAAATTATAAAAGATAGATCTAACTGGAAGTCCTTGCGCTGACTGTAACAAGGCTCTTCTAAAAAAGCGAGGTCAATTTTTTCCCAGGTCGCCCGGGGGAGAGTGGGGCAAGAGCTTATTCTATGCTAAAATAGCAGAAAAGCAAGCAGTTTAACATACCTTTTTTATTTTGTATTTTGAAAGAGAACAGCAGGATGGTTGAAATGCTATATAGGGTTATTTACATTTCCCCATTCTAGGAGTGCTGGGAGGCCTGAGCGTATGGGTCATA
This sequence comes from Flabesymbios commensalis, assembly GCA_964017125.1. Classification (NCBI taxonomy): domain Eukaryota; kingdom Metazoa; phylum Annelida; class Polychaeta; order Terebellida; family Flabelligeridae; genus Flabesymbios; species Flabesymbios commensalis. The sequence goes on along the minus strand of OZ024914.1, from coordinate 12,382,952 downwards.
ATACATGCAAGTCTATGGGACGGGTATTATGTGTGGTGAGACGTTAAGGCCATAGTTCCAGAAAACACATTTTCACGCCTGTGGGATGTTTTATTCATAGATTTAGATCTATGGTTTTATTGCTACTAGACCATTAATTTTGCTCATTTATTATCACCAGGCAGCCAACTTCCTCGCATTGATTTTCTTGTCCATTGGTATTTATACCTCTTTTGTTTGTGTGTATAATGTCCGTACATCACTATTCTGAAGAAATAAAATCATTCATTGCCTAATTTCAAGACGAGTCTTTGAAAAAATAGACAATTCCATACAGATGCTTCATGAAAATGGAAAATTATGTTGTACTATCGAAAAAACGGGCCATTTCTCAAGATCTAGTAAAAAACAGGGGAATTTCATTTTGCGTTTGTGTGCCTTCTGCTCATCGGAATTGGACAAGGTTTTCTTTTTCGATTTCAGAATAGAATGTATTTTCTAGATCACTTGAAAAAAATAGTCCATAAACATGTTTATTTCCCGGCCGGGTCTATTTGCCCCGTCACGGGGCACACAAGGCAAGAAAAGTGTGTTGGATAACCCGTGACGGGGCAAATAACAGTTAAATGCTCTTCCATGTCCCGTGACGGGGCGTGGAACCGCTGATTTTGTGCCTTCGATACACCGTGGCGGCCGAAATAAAGGAAAATTAGAGTTATACAGCCCGCTGAGGTGTATGCAAGATAATTAAAGTGTCCTTGGGCACCCCGTGAACTATGTAACGGGGTTTCTTATTGGTTGTCAGAGGAAGCATTACATTGGGTCCATTCGACTAGCACAATAAATATGTTCGCATTTCTAATTTTCAAAAGCAACTACATCGATTAGTGGAGTATGTTCCATCTGGCACTCCGAGGCCGACAGGCTTGTATATCTATCATGAGATCATCCACAGTTACTCGTCATGCGGCCCCGAGGGGCCAATGCACAGGTCCACATCTTAGTGTAGGGAGCATTTGATATTCAATTCGAAATAAACATAAACAGTGTGTAGCAAGCCCCGCCTGAGAGAGGAGGTTTACCCAGTGTGCAGTGAGCCCCTCATCCCTCCTGAGAGAGGAGGTTTACCTAGTGTGCAGTGGGCCCTTCAACCCTCTTTAGAGTGGAGGTTTACCCAGTGTGCAGTGGGCCCTTCATCCCTCTTGAGAGAGGAGGTTTACCCAGTGTGCAGTGAGCCCCTCATCCCTCCTGAGAAAGGAGGTTCACCTAGTGTGCAGTGGGCCTTCATCCCTCTTGAGAGAGGAGGTTTACTCAGTGTGCAGTGCGCCCTTCATCCCTCTTGAGAGAGGAGGTTTACCCGGTGTGCAGTGGGCCCCTCATCCCTCCTGAGAAAGGAGGTTTACCTAGTGTGCAGTGGGCCCTTCATCCCTCTTGAGAGAGGAGGCCTCTACCTACTGTGCAGTGGGCCCTTCATCCCTCTTGAGAAAGGAGGTTTACCCAGTGTGCAATGGGCCCTTCATACCTGTTGTGAGAGAAGGTTTACCCAGTGTGCAGTAAGCCCCTCCTCCCTTTTGCTAGGGGAGGTTTACCCAGCGTGCAGTGGGCCCTTCGTCCCTCTTGAGAGCGGAGGTTTACCCAGTGTGCAGCGGGCCCCTCATCCCTCCTGAGAGAGGAGGTTTACCCAGTGTGCAGTGGGCCCCTCCTCCCTCTTGGGAGAGGAGGCTTATACCTAGTGTGCAGTGGGCCCTTCCTCCCTCTTGAGAGAGGAGGCTTATACCAAGTGTGCAGTGGGCCCTTCATCCTTCTTGAGAGAGGAGGTTTATACCTACTGTGCAGTGGGCCCTTCATCCCTCTTGAAAAAGGAGGTTTACCCAGTGTGCAATGGGCCCTTCGTCCCTCTTGAGAGCGGAGGTTTACCCAGTGTGCAGCGGGCCCCTCATCCCTCCTGAGAGAGGAGGTTCACCCAGTGTGCAGTGGGCCCCTCCTCCCTCTTGAGAGAGGAGGCTTATACCTAGTGTGCAGTGAGCCCTTCCTCCCTCTTGGGAGAGGAGGCTTATACCAAGTGTGCAGTGGGCCCTTCATCCTTCTTGAGAGAGGAGGTTTATACCTACTGTGCAGTGGGCCCTTCATCCCTCTTGAAAAAGGAGGTTTACCCAGTGTGCAATGGGCCCTTCGTCCCTCTTGAGAGCGGAGGTTTACCCAGTGTGCAGCGGGCCCCTCATCCCTCCTGAGAGAGGAGGTTTACCCAGTGTGCAGTGGGCCCTTCCTCCCTCTTGAGAGAAGAGGCTTATACCTAGTGTGCAGTGGGCCCTTCTGCCCTCTTAAGAGAGGAGGCTTATACTTAGTGTGCAGTGGGCCCTTCATCGCTCTTGAGAGAGGAGGTTTACCCAGTGTGCAGTGAGCCCCTCATCCCTCCTGAGAGAGGAGGTTTACCTAGTGTGCAGTGGGCCCTTTATCCCTCTTGAAAAAGGAGGCTTATACCTACTGTGCAGTGGGCCCTACATCCCTCTTCAGACAGGAGGTTTACCAAGTGTCCAGTGAGCCCCTTATCCCTCCTGAGAGATGAGGTTTACCCAGTGTGCAGTGAGCCCCTCATCCCTCCTGAGAGAGGAGGTTTACCTAGTGTGCAGTGGGCCCTTTATCCCTCTTGAAAGAGGAGGCTTATACCTACTGTGCAGTGGGCCCTTCATCCCTCTTGAAAAAGGAGGTTTACCCAGTGTGCAATGGGCCCTTCGTCCCTCTTGAGAGCGGAGGTTTACCCAGTGTGCAGCGGGCCCCTCATCCCTCCTGAGAGAGGAGGTTTACCCAGTGTGCAGTGGGCCCTTCCTCCCTCTTGAGAGAAGAGGCTTATACCTAGTGTGCAGTGGGCCCTTCTGCCCTCTTAAGTGAGGGGGCTTATACTTAGTGTGCAGTGGGCCCTTCATCGCTCTTGAGAGAGGAGGTTTACCCAGTGTGCAGTGAGCCCCTCATCCCTCCTGAGAGAGGAGGTTTACCTAGTGTGCAGTGGGCCCTTTATCCCTCTTGAAAGAGGAGGCTTATACCTACTGTGCAGTGGGCCCTACATCCCTCTTCAGACAGGAGGTTTACCAAGTGTCCAGTGAGCCCCTTATCCCTCCTGAGAGATGAGGTTTACCCAGTGTGCAGTGAGCCCCTCATCCCTCCTGAGAGAGGAGGTTTACCTAGTGTGCAGTGGGCCCTTTATCCCTCTTGAAAGAGGAGGCTTATACCTACTGTGCAGTGGGCCCTACATCCCTCTTCAGACAGGAGATTTACCAAGTGTCCAGTGAGCCCCTTATCACTCCTGAGAGATGAGGTTTACCCAGTGTGCAGTGAGCCGCTCATCCCTAACACTGCCTGAGAGATGAGGTTTACCCAGTGTGCAGTGGGCCCCTGATCCCTGACTGGCCCTGAAAGATGAGGTTTACCCAGTGTGCAACCAGCCCCTCATCCATCCTAAGGATGAGGTTTAGCGTGTGCAGTGGTCCTCTCATTCCTCCTAATAGATGAGGTGTACCTAGCGTGTAGTGGGCCCCTCATCCCTTCTGAGAGATAAGGGTTTAGTCATCGTGCAGCGAGCCCCCATCCACCCTGAAGATGAGATTTAGCCGGCAGTGTGCAGTGAGCCCCTCATCCATAACTGGGCCTGAAAGATGAGGTTCACCCAGTGTGTAGCGAGCCTTTCACTCTCTCAGGGTGAAGTTTACACAGTGTGTAGTGAGCCCCTCATCCCCAAGAGATGAGATTATCAGATTTCCCCTATATTGACATTCTGATGTCTAGAATATCACATATCTTATGTATTAGCACTCTCCATTCTAGAGTATCGCATGTATTAACTCTCTGTGGTCTAGAGTATGACATGTCTCATGTGTCAACCCTCTGTGAACTGGACTACCATATTTTCTCTGCGTTAACCTTCTGATGCCTAGAGGTTCACATATCTTATTTATTAGGCCTCTGTGGACTAGAGTATCACACGTATTAACCCTCTTTGGTCTAGAGTATCACGTTTCTAATGTGTTAACCCTCTGTGGACTACACTATCATGTTTATCTTATTTTAACCTACTGATGCCTAGAGCATCATAAATGTTATTGATTAACCTTCTATAGGCTACAGTTTGACATGTATTAACCCTCTGAGGCCCAGAGAGTAGATAGTACCACGTTTCTCTAATATTAACCCTATGTGGACTAGATTATTAAATTTCTTCCATATTAACCTTTTGATATCTGGAGTATCACATTTCTTATTTATCACAAGTATTAACCCTCTGTGGTCTAGTGTACTACGTTTCTAAAATATCAATCCTATGTGGACTACACTATCATGTTTAGCTTATTTTAACCTACTGATACCTAGTTCATCACATATGCTATTTATTAACCATCTATAGGCTGGAGTATTGCGTGTAATAACCCTCTGATGTCCAGAGAGTCGATGGTATCACGTGTCTCAAATACTAACCCTCTGTAGACTAGCCTAACAAATTGCTTCTATATTCACCTTTTGTGTTTGGGGTATCACATGTCTTATTTATTAACCCTTTGTTGATTTTCGCAAGTATAAACCCTCTGGAGTTCCACGTTTCTTATGTCTTATCATGTTTATTTTTTTTAACCTACTCATGCCTAGAGCTTCATAGATGTTATTTCTGAACCCTCTATAGGCTAGAGTTTGCCATGTATTAACCCTCTCAGATCCAGAGGGTCGATAGTATCACGTGTGTCTCGTGTATTACTGCGATGTGGACTAGATTATCATATTTCTTCTATATTAACCTTGTCATACCTAGAGTATCATATGTTTTATTTATTAATCCTTTCCGGACTAGAGTAACACATGTATTAATCCTCTGGGGTCTCTGGTATCACGTGTCTCAACTATTAATCTTCTGCGACTAGACTATTATATTTATCTAATGTTAACCTTCTGTTGCCTAGCGTATGACATGTCATCTGTATTAAAGCCGACACAATCAGGCTAAAATCAGCAAAAAATCAATAATTTTTTTTGGCTTCTTCATATACTTCCTTCATATGTGAAGATGTCCATAGACTAGAATTACGGAAGTCTTTTAAATTTTGGGTTGCTGTGGCAACGTAGCAAGGTTGCGGAAAACACCGTTTATCAGTTATTTCTGTATTTCTTATTTTAAACATGCATGTCTGAAATTAAATTGCGTATTTATTTTTCGCTTAACTGGTAAATGCGCAACACAAAATTAAAAAAAAACTTCCTCAATACATGTCCATGGACATGTTCACATATTATGGCCATATTGAGAAGCCAAAATAAAATTAAGGATTTTTTATGATTTTAGCCTGATTGCGTCGCTTTAACTGTCTGGAGGCTGGAGTATGAAGTGTTGTCTCATATAATACTCCTCTGGTGGCTAGAGTATGAACTTGCTCCCATATTAACCATGTCAACCATCTGGTGCCACACATGTGTATAATATATTTTCTTCTGTAGCTAGACCCAGCAAATGCTACAAATTGAAATATTTTTAGACAGATGAATTTTAAAAGCAGATATTTACGAAACTTAGGCCCAACGCTATCTACGCTAGAAAAGCTAGGTGGATAAATGGGAGTTAAAGAGAAAATTAGCAAAATACTTTGATGGTAATCAAAGTTTTAAAAATCATTGTTTTATTATTGTGTTATTATTGCACACTGGGAAAACCTTATCTCTTAGGAGGGATGAGAGGCTGGTCGCACACTGGTGAGCTTCATCTCAGGGAGAAGTAGGGGCTGTAGGGTGGGCTGGTTGCAGATAGGGTGAACTTCATCTCTCAGGCAGAGTCAGGGATGAGGTGCCCACTGCACACTAGGTAAACTTCATCTCTCAGGAGGGATGAGGGGCCAATGCACACTAGGTAAACCTCAACACTCAGGTGGGTATGAGGGGCCAGCTCCACACTAGGATTTGTAGGAGGGATGAGGGGCCAATGCACACTAGGTAAACCTCAACACTCAGGTGGGTATGAGGGGCCAGCTCCACACTAGGATTTGTAAACATTATCTCTCGGAAGGGATCAGGGGTCCACTGCACAGAAGGTAAATTTCATCTGTCAGGGGGGAAGGGGGGGGGTTCATTGTACACTGGCTAAACCTAATCCTTACAAGGGGCTGGTTGCACACTGGTAAACTTCATCTCTCAGGGATGAGGGGCCCACTGCACACTGGGTAAACATCATCTCTGATGCAGTGTCAAGAATGAGGGGCTGACTGCACACTATGTAGACCTCATATATTAGAAGGGGTGAGGTGCCCATTCCACACGGGCTAAACCTCATCCTTACCGTATCCCCGCGCATAAACGTGCATTCACTTATAAGTGAAATTCAAATGTCATTTCTCCAAAAATATTCTTGTTCATTTATAAGTGCATGCAACTATATTCGAATACTACGTGCATGCACTTATATTCGAAAATTACTACGCGTACCACGGTGTAACTCAAGACATCAGGTGAGAATAATAATAATATGAGTATATTGACTTATAGACTATTACTAGTTAATGCCCATAATAAATTTTTTTAAATGTTGATCGTAAACACAAACTACAATATTATTTTTTATTATTCATTAACGGGAAGATATTAGGAGAGAATTGCCCCATAATACAGATATGCGCCAACAGTTCAAGGCGTCAAAGCGATAGGGTATGGGTATGATAGCTGAAAAGTGGGGACAAATGAGGTGTGATATAACAGTTCAGGTAGTGTCAACATCTATTTCCCGGAGTCTCTCCTGCAAAGTAACTTCAAAGTAACTGTCCCAGTGATTACTAGCGTTAACTCAGTTTACCTTGGATTGGAAGAAATCAAATAATTACGATTTTAACGAATTGGAATAAATTTAAAATTTATCTTTATGTTCGAATATAAGTGCATGCACTTATTTTCGAAAACTAAGTGCATTTTCGAATATAAGTGCATGTGCAGGGATACGATAATTAGGATGGATGAGAAGCTGGTTGCACACTGGGTAAACCTCATATTTTAGGCCCAGTTTGGGACGAGGGGCCCACTGCACACTGGGTAAACCTCATCTCTCAGGGATGAGAAGACGGGGCTTGTTACACACTGAATATGTTTATTTCGAATTAAATAATGAATGCTTCTGCACTAAGACGTGGGCCTGTGCATTGGCCCGAGGGTCCGTATGACGAGTGACTGTGAATGATCTCTCGATCGATGTACATGCCTGTCCACTCTTCTGATAATAACCAGGAATATGATAATTAAGTGTTTTTTTATGTTATATTACATAATATTATCAAAACTAACCAATACTAAGCGAGGTCAAAAATGTGTGTAGGCCTATAAAATAATCTATCCTATCCGATTATTATTCAGTCTACTCACATGTCAGTTATGATTTAAAGTTGGTGGGTTGCTATACTTCACTGAATCAAAATATTTACGTTGCGATAGACCCACTCCTGTCGAAGTTGACCTTATTGCGCATGCCTGTCTTTGTATTAGGCGCCCTAAATGTTTACTCAGCGAATCACAACGACCCACCTACATTATTCCTTCCATCCGTCTCTTCCCAGCGAGCACGACCAGTAGGCATTTCAGCATCTGCAACGCCGACCACCCAATATTAAAGTAGGCGAGTCGTCACTATTTACTGAACACATGTCGTAGGATCACCCGCATGCGCAGTATGGTTCTAAAGTTGGGGTCGTCGAGGTAAATATTATTGATAAGTGAGCGAGACTTCTCAGTTGGTTTAGTCTATAGCCTACTAGCTTTGACATACTGTCTAATTTTGGCCACTATACCGCTATGGTGGGGACGCTCGGAGCTTATATTTTACCGTGATATTTTCCCTAAATTATTCTCAACCCTTTCAGTGCGGGGACCGTCTATAGACGTAAACGACCCCCGCGCTGAAGGAATTAGCAAATTGTAATGACCATAGACCCATAACATAGATATTCAAATGAAGCAGAAAGAGCTAACTAAGCTATTTGTGATGATTTCAAATTAGAACAACTCTTTGGTCTCCATGGTTGATACGCAAATATTTCAGCATTGTAAGTGTTAAACTATCATTATATTAATGATTAATCATATATTAATGAATTCATATTTATTTTGCCAACGTTCTAAGGTATGTGGGTCATCAAAAGTGAATATTTTTAATCAGTTAGTGAAACGTCTGGCCTGTTTTCAACTAGGCAATGTTGATGGGTTAAATCAGATTTCAGTCCTAAAATATATATTTTTTTATACCACTCCATGGCGATGACTTTTTCCTGAGGTCACATAGTGAGCGCACGATATAACTGCAATACATGTTTCAAATTACTGTTATCATTATTACATTTAGTTATAAACAAAAAAATACATATTTGTGAATGAATTTATACTATTCGCCTTCTGTTTTATGAGTAGGCCCATGGTTTATCCTCCTCCTGTCTGTGACGACAATTAGTTTCTGGAAGTAGTAACAATCTGTTCAATTTGTCCTTGTATTAAGACTGATTAAGGCAAAGTGAACACTATAATCATCGGTTGTTTAAATTAAGTTATTCTTGCCTTTATCCAAGGTACCATTTATGATTTACCAAAAAATTTTAAAATAGCATTATGTTAATTATACTTATTTATAATAATATTTGAGGAACTATAGAATGTATGGTGAATTTGTTTTTTTCCAAAAAGTCAAACGCGTAATCCTAAGTACCGCTTGTCCGTATTCCTCATACTTTTGTAGGTAGGCACTTACCTGCCTGAGTACGAAATGAAAAGGTTTTGGTCATAGCGTAATGATTTGTAGTGATTGTCAATAAGATACTTGGCAGAGATGCATTCATTTTCGCCTCATAGCAAAAACACATCTTATTTTCCTTTCAACAAGGGCTCAGGGGCACATATTTTCTGTATTTTACTACTGTGTACATTTACTGGTATTCTATTGGGTGGCGAAAAGTGTAGGGGGTAGGCCTACTATCCTGTTTAATTGATACAAATGGAAGTATTAGAATTTAGTGTTTTGTTTACAATTGTCCCGGAACGATATTATGGTAGTCGGTATAGCTACTAGGGAATTTGATAATGTACAGACAAGAAGTAGGTAATCTTTTTGTGGATAACTTTTGTGTCACTCTGCGACCATGTGAACACATTCAATAATATTATAAAGTTTATGATGAGATAATAATAATTACAAATGTTACAATTGCATTTATTAAATTTTAAACAAGAAGAAAATCATATTACACATAAAATAATGCAGATCTTGTTTATGTTTCTTATACAGATAAAACAAAAATTGCCAGTGACTTTGAGTGTTCATATAGAGTGTCCATATATATTCTTCTAAAACCATTGGCGTCTCGCTGAAAATAAAATAATGAGTGGATCAATGAAACATAATTATTTTTTTAATATGTTCTATTCGTGGTGATTAAATTTGAAATTTGAAAAATACAATATAATAACTACAAGAACTTAAATATGTGTTGGGTAACACATAAATTAGGTACATAGTCATACCTACATTTATCTCTCATACACTACTGTATCATCTGTACACGGGGCAATCGTGTCTCCAGGAGAATGATCTAAAAATTGTATCGCTGTACCTTTATCCTGTACAAGGAAAACAAAAACAAATATCACTATAGCACAATTTAATCATTACGAGAACGCTACGTAGGTGTACTGTGTAGCAACAACGATTTATGTTCTAGCGCTCTTAGCGAGCATTTTGCACCAGATATACTGTAGATTAACTTGCTCAGACATGTTGAAATAACCCTGCTGCTTTTCTGTGGTTTAAATAAGAAAGTTTGGAATAGTTATTTAACCCAATGGATTTGGTGTGGATTAAATACGAAAATATTTCTATAACCAGCTGTTTTTCCTGTAGGTTAAATAAGGTTTAAATAGTTTAATAGCCCAGGTGATTTTCAGTGTGGTGAATAAGAAGGTTTTTTAATTATAAAACCCAGGTGCATGTTAGTGGTCTAAAAAAGGTTAAACTATGTCTGGATGCTTTATTATGTGTAGGCATAAAGAAGAGTGGAATTGTTGTTTAGCCCGGGTTGTTTTCTGTGGGCTAAATAAATATGTCGGTTGAAAAGCTATAAAACCTACTTGTATTGTTTGGGTTAAATCGATTTTCTGTGGTCTGGAAGCTACAAAGGTTGAAAGAAGTATATACAATGTAGTCTGGGTTATTAATTGCGGGTTAAATAAGAAGGTTGGAATTGTTATTTAGCCTGGGTTGTTTGATGTGGAAATAGTTATTTAGCCTGGATGTTTTATTGTGGGTTGAATAAGGACATAGGTTGACATAGTTATTTATTCACGGTGTTTGATGTGGGTTGAAGTAGAAGATTGAAATAGTTCCATAACCCACTTGTTTTATATGGGTTATATAAGAGGGTTTGTATTGTTATTTAGCCCGGGATGTTTTCTGCGGGTTAAATATGTCGGTTGAAAAGTTATAGGCCTAAAAACTACTTGCTTTTATTTGGGTTAAATAGAAGGTTCAAATAGTTAAATAGCCCAGTAGGTGATTTTCTGTGTGCTAAATAAGAAGGTTGGGATAGTTATCTAACTCGGTGGATTTGGTGTGGATAAAATATCAAGGTTGAGATAGTTTCATATTACCCAGCTGCTTTTCGGTGGGTTAAATGGGAATGTAGTAAACGTTTATAACATTGTGAGAAATGTTTTTATCTGGTTATCATGGAAACAAAAATTTCAGGATAGCAAATTATTATTGAAAATGGGGTGTACATGTGAACTGGTACTCTTAATGTTACATAAATGAACATTTGTGTAAATATAATGTGACGAAATCTGTGACGTTCATCACAGAAACGCCCCATTTACACAATTGTTATCCCTATTTAGCGAGAAATAGAAATATATCAAATAAAAAAATAATTTGAACATGTTTAAAACTTAAAAAATCAAATTTTAACAATTTTATTATGTAGAGTAACACAAATAGAACATATTATTTTTTCAATCTGGGTACCTTTAAATATGTCGATTGAAAAGTTATAGGCCTAAAACCTACTTGCTTTTATTTGGGGTGAATAGAAGGTTCAAATAGTTAAATAGCCTAGTAGGTGATTTTCTGTGGGCTAAATAAGAAGGTTGGGATAGTTATCAAACCCGGTGGATTTGGTGTGGATAAAATATCAAGGTTGAGATAGGTATATATTACCCAGCTGCTTTTCTGTGGGTTAAATGGGAATGTTGTAAATGTTTATAACCCAGATGCCTTGTTGTGGGCTAAATACGAAGGTTGACATAGGTATATAATCTGGGTTATTAATTGCGGGTTAAATAAGAAGGCTGGGATTGTTATTTAGCCCGGGTTGTTTGGTGTGAAAATAGTTATTTAGCCTGTATGCTTTGTTGTGTGTTAAATAAGTACATAGGTACATAGGTTGACATAGTTATTTATTCACGGTGATTTGATGTGGGTTGAAGACGAAGATTGAAATAGCTCTATAACCCACTTGTTTTATGTGGGTTATATAAGAAGGTTTGTATTGTTACTTAGCCCGGGATGTTTCTGTGGGTTAAATATGTCGGTTGAAAAGATATAAAACCTACTACCTTCTGTTTGGGTTAAATAGAAGGTTCAAATAGGTAAATAGCCCAGTATGTGATTTTCCGTGGGCTAAATAAGAAGGTTGGGATAATTACCGGTGGATTTTGTGTGAATGAAATATGAAGGTTGAGATAGTTCTATATTACCCAGCTGCTTTTCTGTGGGTTAAATAAGAAGGCTGTAAACGTTTATAACCCAGATGCATTGTTTTGGCCTAAATACAAAGGTTGAAATAGGTATATAGTCTGGATTCTTAATTGCGGGTTAAATAAGAAGGTTGGAATTGTTATTTAGCCCGGGTTGTTTGATGTGGAAATAATTATTTAGCCTGGATGCTTTGTTGTGGGTTAAATAAGTAGGCCACATGCATATTATTCCGGGTGAGTTTATGTGGGTTGAAGACGAAGAATGAAATAGCTTTATGACCCACTTGTTTTTATGTGGGTTATATTGTTTGTATTGTATTGTTATTTAGCCCAGGTTGTTTTTCAGGATTTGTAAAAAAACGTGGGGGGGGGGGCTTGGTGCCGGCCCTCAAGTTTTTGTTGGTATGCTAAGGTCAATTTAGGTGGCTTTTCAAAATAATGTGTCGAAAAAAACGGGGCCGTCCCCCCACCCCCGCCTGGACCTGCGGCCGACATTCCTCGTCATTAAGTTGACTATAGATTTACCCAATGTTCGTTTAATGTAGGCCCAGTGTCGTAGACGGTGGACCAACAATAAAGTAACCTTGGATAAATGTCTCAGATACTAAGCAATGTAAAATGCACAGCGGGCGTCGTAATCAAACCTGTTGCGACTACTGTTTGTATGGAAATTTAGCATAAATCAAATGCGGCCACGGACGATAATACGTGTAGTTGCCAATTCACATATTTGGTAGTAATCCAGCTTTCATATCTTTGGTAAATGTTGCAAGCGATAATAGTTGTCAGGAGTCAGGGATATATTTACAATCGTACAAGTTTATTTTACGCGGCATAACTTACCTGTTCATTTTGATAAGGTCTTGGTGTAGGCTATTCAGTTCCGTGAATGAGCGCCAAAAACAAACATTGACAGCAGGGCATTGAAAGAACGATTTTGATTGGTTGTCATTGTCGGGTTAAATAAGGGTTTTAGTCTTCTTGCACACCCCGTGACGGGGTAAATAGACACTTCCTTATTTCCCTTAAGGTCTCACCACACAAATTCACATGAAAGTTAGTCTCTTTTTAAAAATTGTGGCTCTTTGCAGCAGCTCCTGTGGTAATTATTATGGAAATATCATTTTGATACCAGTTTAAATCGATTCTGTGATGTTTTGTTGTAGCAAAAGCATCGAAATTATAAAAGATAGATCTAACAGGAAGTCCTTGCGCTGACTGTAACAAGGCTCTTCTAAAAAACGAGGTCAATTTTTTTCTAGGTCGCCCGGGGGAGAGTGGGGCAAGAGCTTATTCTAGGCTAAAATAGCAGAAAAGCAGGGCAGATTCACATACCTTTTTTATTTTGTATTTTGAAAGAGAACAGAAGGATGGTTGAAATGCTATATAGGGTTATTTACATTTCCCCATTTTAGGAGTGCTGGGAGGCCTGAGCGTATGGGTCATAATACACGTAAGTCTATGGGACGGGTATTATGTGTGGTGAGACGTTAATAGTTAAGACCATTCTGACCTCAGAGATTATCTATATGCAGTGGTGGGTGACTTGAGCGACATCTATGTGTGGAGAATGAGTTAAGACGCCATTATTAGATAAGTCGGCTGATGATACAGGGCCCTGGTCTTGTGAGCAGGTAGGCCTAATGCCCATCAGCCCATAAACTCATAGCATTGATAATCGTACAATGCGCTGGCGAGCTAGTGTAGCTGTTCAATACAGCTTTAATATATTTATAAAGTGAATAGTGAGCCGCCATTTTTTTTTTAAATATATATTTTCAGACTCATTTTTTTGTGAGATAAATAATTGTCTGAAGGACATGCTGTAAATAAATATTTCATGGCCATCAAAAAAAGTTTGATCCTCGCTTCGCTCGCATCAATAAATGGCCTTAATATTAAATTGACGAAGCCTCGCTTTGCTTGGCTCCTTACCCGCCAGACCAATAATAAGCCTAATTAGGAATTCAACTTTGTAAATACAATTTGTTTTCTTATATTGATTTTTTTTTCAAGAAAATTCAATGATCATGCTGATAAAATCTCTGTGAAACGAAAATTCCATGCCGTATAATGTTACTCTAGTGCATTCTATAAGAGACTACATTTTCACTAACATTATATGATCAAGAAAAACATTTGCTGGCGATGGAATCACTACCTCACAGAGATTTTAAATCCCGTTAATGTTCGTAATCTGATCAATGGACCTGCAATCATGATAACGACCAGCGTGGATGATAGACTATTATGTATTAGGACTACCGGGTAGGCTTACTCTGGAATTATTGCCCCGCAACAATTACCAAGATTAGATCATTAGATGTATATTGGAATGGCAGCCCCACATGGGTCTAGTAGGTCGAGTACAGGCCTTATAACGATAATATATGCAAAAATACAAAAAGAGAGAAAAGACTCGTTTTAATTCAGAGAATATTTTAGCGAATTTGGTTTTTGCTTGTTATTCTTGAATAAAATATCTTGTTAAAAAAACATCAGAAGATTAGGCATATTAAGCTTGTATTTGATTTCACACTGTTTTCCTTGTTGTATTAACTGGACGTTGGGATATTTGTATATTTAAAGATTCTATTTTGCATGACTGTACTTAATTGTATTTGTGCTCCTCTGAGAATTTAAGAGCCATATTGATTGATTGATTGATTGATTGATTGATTGATTGATTGATTGATTGATTGATTGATTGATTGATTGATTGATTGATTGATTGATTGATTGATTGATTGATTGATTGATTGATTGATTGATTGATTGATTGATTGATTGATTGATTGATTGATTGATTGATTGATTGATTGATTGATTGATTGATTGATTGATTGATTGATTGATTGATTGATTGATTGATTGATTGATTGATAGGTTGATTGATTGATTGATTGATTGATTGAACTGGGCCAACAGAACCTACTGAGGATGAGATGAAACAGACGCCCTCCAGACACTGACACAAGATGTTGAGGTCGAGAATGTTATATCTCGGGCACAGAGGCTCACCATAAAACTGCATTAATCTTTGTGAGTGAGAAAGAAGAAAGATGTGTTTGTTTCTTTTAAACCTGGATACAAGAGCCCGGGACGAACCCGCAATCTCCAGCGTGACAGACAGCTGTGTTAGCCACTACATCTGCTGGGATCCTCAAGTCTGATCAGAAGTGGGACATACAGTTGACTTTTTTCTTTGCGGAATTTTGTTGTCAAGACCACTCTTTGAAGATTCCAGAGGATGTGGAGGCGTCACCTTATTTAGGCAATTTTAATAAATGCAATGGAATTATAATTTTTTGGGGCCTGGAAATATGTATAATATCACTTTTCCTACTTAATTGAACACGATAAATTTATTTTTTATATTATTTTTGCTTGTAGAATTCTGTTGTACAGGAACAGTATTCTACAAAGAAAGTGGGCTCATTCCAAGTCCAGGTTAGAGAAAATAAGAGACTTGGCTGTCAGACTGGGGTCTGTTCATAAATTTAAGTGTCATTAAAATGTGTTTCGCAATGTCGAGGACAGTTGACTGAACCACAACTACGTCCATGTATTAAAAGTATTCCAAAATATTGACCTGTCAAAAACTGATGCGATCGACAACTTTTGGCGGCAATTAATACATGTCATTTAAAAGAAAGTTTCTCAGATTTGGCATAGACCTATTGATCTCAACACATTTTATAATTCATAATACATGTATGACAATAGATACAACAAAATATGGATATTTTTCTTTCAAATCAATTTGCATCTTCAAAGCTGAATGATAATATAGGTCCATGTAGAATAACGTACGTTATCAGGGTTATCTTTCATTGTGTATGGCAACGTCAGAGCCACTAAAAGTCCATGCTTCAAACGTCAGCAATAGCGATCGTGAACGCAGCAACGGACTCGCAAAGGTAGCGCCGCCTGGGGAATAACAATTAGAAATAATTCTAAATTAGTTTAATGCATTACACTGCCATACGAAGCCTCTTATTGATCCTCTTTCGCTTTATAGGTCTCCCTCGCTTTTTATACCTACCGACTGTTATGGTCTCTGAAGGGATAAAAATGTGTTCTATTTATTTGAAAATATAACTTTTATGATGGTTTACACTTTTTAGCTCCAACCGTCACCGTAGGTGAGACGGAGGGAGCTATGGATTCCGCCTCCGTTTTTTTTTGCCTCTTCTTTTGCCTATAACTTTGTGACAAAATAAGCTAGGATAACAATTTTTGGTATGTGGGTTATTTCCAGGTGGATAATGGACAGGTGAAAATATTTGTAATCTGAATTCAATACGCAAGGTCGCAGAGGAGAAAATGATGATGTTACGGCGTTGGGCCGTTGGGCCGTCCGTAAACAATTCGTTTCCGGAGCATATCTCTGAAAGTACTTGTCCGATTGTCTTCAAATTTTACACACAACACCCCTAGGGGGTACAGTTGTGCCTTTTGGGGTATTTGAACTTTGACCTACTTTTGGTTCAGAACTATGACCTATTTAGGCGTTTTGACGCGCACTTCGTTTCCGGAGCAGATCTCGAAAAGTACTGGGCCGATGACAGTCTTATTGCACATGTATGCATGTTCTCTAAGGTCCCTAGTTGTGCCTTTTCAGGTTTTTGGATCTTGACCTTGAAGTTGACCCAGCACTTTGACCTAATTTATAACATCGTTAAATCCGACTGAAATATTTTGCGGAATATCATGAAAACTGCTCAAGATAGCTACACCATTACTATAAAACAAATTGTGAGGTTTCAGGAGAGGATGCATCTTGAAAAATTTCAAGTTGATAAAATTAAAAATGGCCGCCTATCGGCCATTATTCACCTCGACAGGCCTGATATTGCGGAATATCATGAAAACCGCTCAAGATAGCTACACCATTAATATCAAATAAATTGTAAGGTTTCAGGAGAGGATGCATCTTGAAAAATTTCAAGTTGATATAATTCAAAATGGCCGCCTATCGGCCATTATTCACCTTGACAGGCCTGATATTGTGGAATATCATGAAAACCGCTCAAGATATCTACACTATTACTTTATAACAAATTGTAAGGTTTCAGGAGAGGATGCATTTTGAAAAAAATCAACTTGTCCAAGTTTAAAATGACCGCCAATCGGCCATTATTCACTTACACATGGCCGTTTTTTGGTAAACCGTGCTAGATGGCTAGACCATTACTATAAAACAAAATGTGTGATTTCAGGAGCGGATGCATCTTGAAAAAATTTGACTCAATAAAATTTAAAATGGCCGCTTATCATGCTTATCGGCCATTATTCACTTTCACATGGCCGATATTTGATCAACCGTGCTAGATGGCTAGACCATTACTATAAAGCAAAATGTGAGATTTCAGAGAAGGATGCATCTTGAAAAATTTTGACTTGATCAAATTCAAAATGGCCGCTTTTTGGCCATTATTCATTTTCACATGGCTGATATTTGGTAAACCGTGCTAGAAGGCTAGACCATTACCTGATTACTATAAAACAAAGTGTGAGTTTTCGGGGGAGGATGCACCCTGAAAATTTTTAACTTACGAATTCAAAATGGCCGACAATCAGCATTATTTACCTCGATAGGCCTAATATCAGGTAAACCGTGCTAGATAGCTGGACCATTAATATGAAACAAAATGTGACGTTTCGGGAGAGGATGCCTTTTAAAAACTTTCGACTCAATTGAATTCAAAATGGCCACCTATCGGCCACTATTTACTTTCACATTGCTGATATTTGGTAAACCGTGTTAGATAGCTAGGCCATTACTATAAAACAAAATGTGAGATTACAGGAGAGGATGCATCTTGAAAAAAATGACTCTATCAAATTCAAGATGGCTGCCTATCGGCCATTATTCATTTTCACATAGCCGGAATTTGGTAACCGTACTAGATGGCTAGACCATTACTATAAAAAATAATGTGAGATTTCAGGACATGATGCATCTTGAAAAATTTCGACTTGATCAAATTCAAAATGGCCTCCTATCGGCCATTATTCACTTTCACATGGCCGATATTTGGTAAACCGTGCTAGATAGCTAGACGATTACAATAGAATGAAATGTGAGATTTCAGCGGAGGATGCATCTTGAAAAATTCTGACTTGATCAAATTCTAAATGGCCCCCTATCGGCCATTATTTACTTTCACATGCCCAATATTTTGCAATATGTGTTAGATGTTAGTCCATTACTATAAAACAAATTTGAGGTTTCGGGGGAGGATGCACCCTAATTTTTTAACTAGTTTATATCGAATGAAAAATGACCGTAAATCAGCTATTAGTTACCTCGATTGGCCTGATATCGGGTAAACCGTGCCAGATAGGTAGACCATTACTGGGATACTGAATAGGATCATTAATTTCAATGGAGGTTTGCAATCTCTGACAGACTGTCTAGTTCTTATCTTACTCTTAGACTAAGCTTCTTAGACCTAGTTTTCTTGTGTCTTGATTTTTGACCTAGCCTAGGACTACATTAATAATTTTTAGTAGTCTTAGACTTAGAACTAAGCCTAGGGTCTGGAAGAAAAATAACGGCGAAACCTGTATTATCGCCCAATGTACAGATTTTTAAAAATTAGCTTGTACTTCTATAACTAAATATTTTGTTCTGGGACCTAGTACAATAAAATAAGGCATAAAGCATGTAAGTTGGTACCACCCATGATTTCAACATATCCCCATATTCTGCTTCATCATACATCAATTTGAATGGTCTAAGAGAATTATAAATGATACTGAGTTATAGAGGGAGCCTTGCAGAAGCTTAAAATGTGCACTTTTAGTGCATTTTGCTCAATATTTTTGGTCCTATAGCCTGCCAAACATTTGAAAAGGTAAAAATAGACCATTTTTCCTGTTTCACTGGTATTTCGAGCAAAGAAAGACATAATAACATAGTACAAAATCTGTTGTTTTTTAAAGATTTAAAAAAATTGAATGCGCAAAATGTATGGTGATATTTCATATCAGCGATTTTCCATTACAGAAAAATAAAAAATACGGAAATATGACCATAAAAGAGCAAAAAGCATTTTTTGACATTTTTATTGTAAAAATGATAATTAAAGTTTGCAGACATATTTTTAAAGGACAAGTTGGTATAAATAACAAAAAATACATTTCCAAGATTATACCCTGGTGTCAGTTAAGATATGGTACATTGTCTGGGTAAATCACATGGTTTTTGGCTGCGTGGCAAGTAATGGATGGTTTCCAGATTTTTTGTCCGACTGTACGTCATGCTTTTATTTTCGATAATTTTCTAAAGTTATGATGTAGCAAGTGCCTCAGATATTTCACATATTTAATAACGTGTCAAAAGGTTTGTCATTTGGGAAAATTGTGAATTTTATCCGAATTATTTACAAATTATAACTATTTATATTTTGTCCGACTGTACGTCACGTTTTTGAAAAGGTTGAAAATCGGAGAAAATGTCGAGCGTAGATTTAAATCACCTACCTCATGCCCCCTAAACAATAATTAGAATGCTTTTAAATAGCTCAGGAATAATATAGAGGGATGAAAACAAAATGACAGGAATTCATAATATTTTGCAGATATTTTTTTCTCAGGCTATGGAATTGTGGGCTACAGATAAAGAAGTCCGCCCGAAATCACAACACACTTATGTCGAAATGGTGCTATGAAGTAATTAGATCAATACAAATTCACATAAATTTTGTTGTAACACAATAACTTTCCATTATTTGCAGGCATACTACATTAGTATGATTGGCCTACAGTAACAACCTTATATTGATGGGCACTCGTAACAAGTATACATAATTGCTGGTCATAAAATCCCAAAAATTCACAAAAAGGATTTTCTATGTTTCAGATAATGTTGAGCTCAACATTTTTCATATTCTTTGATAGGTAGCAAGATCATAATTTCTGAAATACCTTGCAGTAGGTTTACTTATATAGTCACCAGTAACTTGATATTTCATGATAGTAATACATGTATGTGATTTTATTTGGTCTGTAGTCAGGGAAAATGAGTTACTGTACACTTGACCCAAATATATATCGGATAACAAACTGAATCTGGGTGCAGACTTAGACATTTCTGTTTTTGCTAAATTTATTCAATTCTAACAATTTTCGTTTCTTTTAAATATTTGCATTATCAAAAAATCCTTGACGCTGCCACAGCACTAGAAGCCGAGCTTGAAGCCCCTGAATTAGGGTACTCTTCATGCACAATTGTGGTTATCCTTTTCATAAAATTTCTCAATAATTTAATAATTCGTCATTCGATTTTCTCCCACCTCGCATATTTTCACTCCTTACACTTACCACTTGCATATTACAAACTGAAAATGATTTTTTTCTAATTACTTTTAATGGTGGTAATCATATAATATATTGTTTGGAACAGTGTTTATCTTCTGTTTTGTACTTTATATCATGTTTGTATAGGAAAATACACCTTCAAGCCACTCATTTACACCCTTTACATGCTGAGGTCAGTCTTTGATTGTAAAAAGACTATAAATGTTTAAGCCTTGCAGTTTTTTGCGTCATTTTTCAGAAATGATACAATATAAGATACAAACATTTATAATTTTCTAAAATAAAGTTGATTTTGGGCTGTTTTGTCAATGTTGGTGAAACAAAGTGGTACCAACTTACATGCTTTATGCCTTTATCTCTACATTAATCACTAGGTGGCCCTGATTATTTCTTGTGTGAAATTACTAACTCCCCTTTTTGTATCCTGCATAATTTTTTTCTCAATTTAGTCTTGGCAATGTCCAACCCGGTAAACACTAAACATTTGTATTTCATTTATACAACGCCGGCCCAACGTCTTTGATATTGGTCCAACATTGTACAAATGTTAAGAAAATAATTATGATTTTTTTTACAACTTTGAGAGGGCGCAAAAAAACATTTGCGGCACTTTAATTGTGCGTGAAATGATAATTCGCAGGTCTTGATAGCGCAATTTTTTTTAATTTGCGACACTAATTTATCACTTGAGTAGAAAATTTAATTTGATATATTATGTCTTCCAAGTTTCAATAATTATTAAGTGATTAAACATTATGTATAAATAAATACAATAATATTTAGATTAAATAGATCTATATGTGTCACAGACCCAGAAAACGGCGGATTGTGAAATTGTAATAAATATTTACAGTTTGTTTTACAATAAAATAAACTTGAGCCTACCAAACAACGATACTACGAATAGTTCAATTCTTTTATCCTTTGGTCATTATGTTATTTGTTATTTGAAAAGCTTGAATAATTATAACCTTAATCTTTAAAATTCGGAAACAATTTGGACATAAAAAAGCTTATGTATAGCCAAAATGTGGTATCGTTATCAAAAGAAATAATATGACTCTGAGCACCTATTTAAGAAGTATGCCAACCTCATAACATTAAAAAAAGTAACATGCTGTGGTCAGGAATGGCGACAGCGGAGCTAATAATCGAGCATCAAACTTTACCATGTTCACCGGGACTTGTATTGTAAGTGTTATGCCTATTGCTATGTACGCCTAAACTAAACTTACATGATCCTCCCTTGTACAGATCTATCAAACTGATGAGGCCTTGCGCGGAGAAGATGAGATACATAGCCTATTTTGCTTTGTTAATGCCTAATATTATCCCGAATAACTGTTTAAACAGACAAGAAATATCTTTCTTTAAAAAAATTATAACTTCATATGCCTACTTTTGACAAAGCTATTCAGAAATACGCCCAATCCTCTGTGTCCTGTAATGTTCAGACGACGAATCGGACTGCACAAGGGTCAGGCCTCCGTGTAGATTTATGCCGTCAAATCTACTTTAAACAGCAGTCTGTACAATCAATTTAGCTTGAAACGATTTTTAATGATATTCAGCGTTTTCATCGTTTTTTACAATTAGGACAGAAATTATGAAAAAAGCGTGAATAATTGTTATATATACATGAAGAAAGAAAGAAAATAAGCAGCTTTAATTACTTTGCACTAAAATCACAGCAAATAGTAAACATTCTGGGAATATACGTACATCTTAAAGGAAAAAAATGATATTTAAAAATATGCTATGGTGATAAACAGACACGATAAGTCACGATAGCAGCAATTGTCCAATTTCTTTTCATTGTGTTACAATAGCACATTCAGCACAAACATAAACGGCCATACACAGCAACTTAGTAGGACTAACGACACAGTCATCAGCAGTTTAGTTCGACAGTATTTTTTCTTATCATATATAGGCCCAGGCCTGTATATAAGATCATCATGGCCATCTTAAAAATATGCAATTGAAGAAAATGTTATGCTTGCTGTGACATGCTTCCTATGGTAACTTTATAAAATAGATAACGGATGGATTAACTCCTTCACCATGGAATACCTGACATGGGATGCTACCTTCAGGTAAAACCTATTCTGCTTATTCTATTTCGTATCTTGCCGGCAGTGACCATTTTAAAAGAGAGCAAACGTGGACGGAACGGTAATTTTAAGTTAGCCCTATCATCAGTAACCTGAAATGTTAACTGATGAAACACTAAATGTTGTTTTACCTAATAAGATAATAAACTTCCATGGAGCTAATCAGTGCATTTGACACCTTATGATTCATTTTTAAGACGGTAATGGTGACTATATCAGTATTTTTTAAATGTAAAAAACTCTACATTTAAATGGAATGAGCGTATAAAACTACGTATAAAATAACAATAAAAAACGTATTTCTTTTATTATCATTTATTACTTAATTTGTCACTCCATTAGCCTACACGTGCTTGTGAAAAACCACATGAAAAACATATGTAAATTAATCGGACAATTTTTTGGTCCTAAAAATAAAATTTTTGGTGGTGTTATTTTACTTTTTAACTATCATTGCTGCATGATTGCAACCCTTATTATGGTGACTTAGGTGTCTGTGACGTATAGACCCCTATAATCTTTCAAATAATGAAGAAATTAGAAACATAGGGTAATTAGTTTTCCTTTTATTAAACTTTCCATTTATTGTACCAAAAATAACACGTTACAGCAATACTGTGACCATTTTTGTGAAATCAGTCAGGTCTAATTAATCAAAATGGAGACGCTGTGTGGTCGAATTTCATATTAGGCCTACACCTGTGTATTTAAAAAGAATTAGGTTATTTTTAGGCAGATTTATGTGGAAACTACGGTTGCATTTCAGATCGCATTGTTGCCTGATTTAGGCCTATACTCGTATACCATAGACCCACTTGTGACCTTGAGTAGTTCATAAATCAGGTTATTTGTATTCACATAAATTCCGTCTTTGGAGTTAGAAGGTGCAGCCACTTTACAAAGTGTCTGTTTAGCTTCTTCTAACTTCAAGTGCCTGTGGACGAATTGAGGTGAGGCCAGGCAGGAAAGCAATGCGGCGAAAATAATCATTTATAAATTCAAGGTCATTAGAAAAGACCTATATAATTTCATATAAGTAAACATTGTGTGTGCGTTAGGCCGGCGCTGTATAAATGTTTTGTGTTTACTGGGAATCTTGCATCTCTCCAGATCTATAGTTGTGTGTCCGCTCACCAGATGGGAGTCGTGTATCATCTCCCGCCATATTTTGTCTCAGCAGCCAGACGTACGCGCCATCTGGAGGGAGCAGTGGGAATCATTCCTGGAAGATGCCCGGATGTAAACAGCATCATGGCGGATGAAATCAATGGATGGTTTGGTTCGGCGGATTAGCGGTTTGTTCCTAGTTTTCTGCTATATTTATGTGCTGGAAATTAGCGGATATTCGGCTGGAATTAGGCCGGCAAAATGTCGCATCGAGAGGAGCAGTATGTTGGGCCGTACCGGCTGGAAAAAACGCTCGGCAAAGGGCAAACAGGTAAGCCACTTTCCTCGTCAGATTTTGACAGCTCGATTTGACAGCTCGCTTGCTGTCAACTCGGACTCTGTGCCACCGTCCAAAACGCTGGATCAGCCGGCCGGAGCACCGGGTTCGGGGCCGATAGGCTACATAGATTTGGGCCAACATTGTTCCAACATTGGAGCGATGTGTCGTGTTTGCTGGGGAGTGTCTAAGAATTAGATTGCTGATTTTGAACCACTCACATCCATTCACTGAATCAGTGATTTATTATTTATACATGGCCATCCCAACAAACACGGGACGTTGGGCTAATGTTGGTTCAATATTGGTCCGGGTTGTAGACCCTAGACCGTGGGCTAGCATTTTTTAAATGTCTACCCAGCAAACATGTCATGAGCCTGGGCGTCCATCCAATGTTGTTCTAATGTTGGGCCGACGTCGAAGACGGTGAGCCAACATTAAAACAACATGTTTTCAAATACACTTTTGCTTCATCTTGAGATGTGAATTCACACTTGAATAAAAATAATAACTCAAATGAAAGCTGAGAATATCCATCAGGCTTCAGTATGATACGTAGGCCTATCCAGGCAGCGGTGAAGCTGGGAATTGACAGACGGAGGGGGGTGCATGCACCGGCTGCACCCCCTGGATCCACCACTGTTATTATTTTATTTATTTATTTTATATTTGCCATGTAGGCCAAATGGTTAAATTTCTAATTTACAGGCCTTCAGATTTGGCGTGAGTGATTGCTCACGCACACCATAACTCACACAAGTGTAGAGGCACGTGAGCGAAATACAGCTCACCTCAGTATGCTCAGTGTTGTCAGATTTTTTCAAATTGCTAATTTGGAGTTTTCTTTTTAATTTTCATCAACCAGTTAGCAAATGCATTATAACTATGGTTAGTGATCACTCGCCTCACTACTTTGACGTGAGCATTTTTTCACTCGCCACCGATTTTCAAATCTGAAGGCCTGAATTTATCACATATAATGTATGTCACTTTGTGTCTTTAGTATCACGGTTATGTTGAGTGGGTTTCAGGGTTCAATTTGTTTTGAGAATATTGTGACATAGCGATTTGCAAGAACGCTCCAAATTCCATAGTTTTTTTTCTATCACTGAACATGATGAAGATGAAATATTTCACTAGTCGATTTCAAGTTTGATTAGCAATTGTCCAAAATTGTGTAGCTTTTCGCTACGAGATACTGAAGAAATTGAACCCCGGGTTTATATCTTGTCAATACATGTAGGCTACAGTGTACACCGTCTTGCAAAAATATTTGAAGGCTACAAGTGATGCACCACGCAGTACCCTGGGGTACCAAATAGAAATCCGCCATTTTGTTTAATTTTTTTATTTATTTTTCGGGGCTGTACCCTGTGTACCAAAAAGTGTAAAATAATTTTAAAAGAGGGCAAAAATCAGAAAATAGATGTGAAACGCTCTCATTTTACAAAATAATCTTGTTTTGGGGGCATTTTCGTCACTAAGGACTATTGGTAAAACATCTTTCAATGTTGGAACCTGTTGCAACCCAAATTGCCAAGCATTAACCAGGTGGCGCTGCAAATCACGTGGTACCCCGGGGTACAACGGTACCCCGGTGTACCGCGTGTTGCATCAAGTACCAGATTTTCGAGGTATTAGTCCTCCCGTACATTTTGTACTGCCCTAAGAAGTTAAACATGTTAAATTGCACTCTACATATATTTATTTCAATGAGCAGATAAGGTAATATTGTCAGTCCACATCAAATTATTTTCATGATTTACCAATATTATTTAATTTGAATAAATAAATCAAGAAAAATCTATTTTTCTTTTATCATGTTTATTCAATACAAGTCACATTTTTCAAAACACACTTATTTTTCAGGTTTATTTCAATTAAAATATATAATTAAATTACTCCTTCACAGTGCATTTTTCAGGCAAGCTTATGATTTGTTCTCATTTTTGAACAACTGATGTACATGATGTAGCTACATATTCAGAAAACAAGTAAATATTCTTCTTTTATTAAAAGAATGTAAAACATGCTGAGCACTACAATAATTTTTTATTCTAATCTTTCACTTGACCCACAAGCAGTGATTAAATAAAGATTTTAAAATAATTTTTCTGACTCACATACTCAGCTACTTGAACCACGAGTGTTGATGAGACTAATCTAAAAAACCTAATCACAAGTTTGATTCACTGCCTAACATGCCTAAGAAGTTGTGAATCCGTGATCGACCATACCTGAGGGAACACTTTCAGTAGGCCTTACCCCCTATTAATATAGTCCGGTTGAAATTCCACAAAATAAAAGTCCTGTAGGCATTTTGAGGTAAAAGTGTTTTGCAACTTTTATTAACCTAATTTGGGTGTCCCGAATTCAAAAAAAATGTTTGCCAAGCTGTGTTTTGACTCTTTGAGCCCCAAAATCGCAAATTAAAATAACCACTGTTTCCTATGTAAAAATACAAGATTTACGCTTTGTGTATACAACTAAGCATTTAAATTATAAAAGGATAATTTTTTAGCTAACCCTTTGGTTACTAAAAGCTAAATTTATATCAAACACATTTTATTATTTAATAGAGTAGGTCCCTACTATTTTTAGAACATTCACAAATCACAATTGACATATGTCATAAATTATTATTAATGTTATGTTGTAGGTTGTAGATTTTTTTCAACACTTTGAGCTCTATAATCCAAGTATTGTCCTTAATTGATGACAAAAAAACAAGATAATCGGTTAAATGAAATAACATATAAGATATTGAACAGAAATTGTTAACTCTTTATTAAATTACTGACTCGTGAGATCAGGATTTCCTTTATTAACCTGATTTGGGTGTCCCGAATTAAAAAATACTGTTTGCTAAGCTCTGTTTTTACCCTTTAATCCCTTAAAGCAAAATAAAAAACCCACCGTTTTATGTGAAAATGAAAGATGTATGCGAGAATAAAAGAATAAAACACTAGACATAGGTCAAATAAGGAGCTGATATACAACATTGAAAATCAACTGCTTCTTCAGTAAATTGCTTAATAATTACCATATATAGGGTTCTGTACAAAAACATGTTAACTTATGTTTTTATTAAACTGAGAAAATGCGTTTGAAGTTTTTACTTTAGAAATGCTCGTATGACATTGATTTTGTGGAATATTTTTTATGTGGATGTGTAGAAATAAGACCGGTGTTGTAAAAGTTTCATCCTATAGCTTTTTGTTGGAATTACTAGTTTCAACTTTTAAGCAATTAAAATTAAATGAATGGTGTTTTAGGCCACCTTTGTGCACATATAGGCTAAACTGGGCCAGGAGAACATATGAAAGACATTGCCCTCCGGACACATGATTCAAAATTCGAACCCTGGTGCAGTGAATGAAAGCCCTAAACATTTTACAAACAAGACCCGTTATGATTTAAAATTATTTCTATTTGCGATACTTTTTTATTGTTTAATAAAATCTGTTCCAGTAGGTCATATAGCCTCGCCTGTACTAATATCTGTTGATTTTAGTACGGGCGAGGCTATATGACCTACTGGAACAGATATTATTATACAATGAAAATATCTTACACATCTCTATAACCCTTGTTAGAAATATGCAGACGCGACATCTTTTTATTACAAGTTTAACACGAATGCAACAATAAGATGTGAGATGGAATAGTTTGTCATCAGATAAAAATATGGTATTCACTATTGTACGTGCCTCCTATAAAATTATATTACATGTTGTAATCAGGGTAGTCGTTCTTGTGCTTCAAATTTCAGAACAGAACAGAATGTGTGACCTACTACAACAGTCTACAAAAAATATTCAGCACACAATTATATCTAATTCGTGACACAACCAATCACAGTAAAATACATGTGCTCCAGAATGTGAACATAGTAGAGTTTGCGAATGCGTTTTAGGTCACTTTTTGCCTTCTCTTCTAATAACGGGACATACAATCTCAGTGCTGGTTGTTTGAAAAATAGTGGTGTGTGGAAAATCACACTCCTTGAATGAGCAAGGAGTGTGATCAAGGAGTGTGATTTGCACTCACTAAGTGTTGTCTTTGTATTTGTACATTGTACGAGGCGTGCTGTTTTTCCTACACCTCAACTTTGTTTTAGGCGTGTAATGGCGTGTGCGTCTGATCACACGCCTCATATGACCAGCACTGCAATCTAGTTTATCATGTTTATGTCTTACCTATAGCAAACAGAATTTTTATAGGCCACATCATCCTTATTATGGAACATTGCATGTATATCTCGGTATTATGTATAGAAAGGATTACTGCCGAGTTGAGATTCGAACCATGTAAATTAAATGTGTATTGGTGAAGCAGGTAACCAGCTACATGGTCTGAGTTGGAATGTAAAGCTTACCAACTTATTTGTCCACAACTATTTTGCCAGTCATGTTTTTAAAATATGCAATAAAAACATTTGGCTCTACCCCAAGTTAAAGGAAGGTCGATCACGCGCTTCATAAAGATTTATTTTATAAATCAATATTGATAATTTTTACTTATTTTTATTAGGAGTTTATCATCCCAATCAGACAAGTCTTCATTGGACTGAATTTGTACATGTGTTAAAGACAACATCAATTTTATTAAAGCATATCTCAATGAACAATTATCAAATGGATATGGGAGATATTACAAGAGTAATAAAAAGCCATGTAAGATATTCATGTTAATCTTCACCTAACATGATGCTTTTAGCATCGTTCAACCTGATCATTTATGGAAAAAAATATTCGAACGAACACGTGAGATCAGCATTATTTCCAATATGAAGTTCTCAAATTATAATGTTAGTGACCATAGTATGCTGTGATTAGTCGCAGTATTCAGAATCATTTTTTCAATGTGGTCACTATTGTAAAGCTTTTAAAGGATGTAGAATAGCCGTCTCAAGTCTGGTATTCCACCCGTAATTTAATTTACAAATGAATGACGGCGGTGGTTGGCAGATCTCATCGTGTGACAAGCTGAACCACCCTAGCTTCTAATGGTCGGGGTTAGAATAGTGGTCCGAATAGTCTATAGTCTACTATCATTATTTTTTCATAGTCTGTTGAATTCTACGGTTTCCAGATAGATATTAATCAAGTATGTTGTTTCTTTAAACGTCATTGATCCATGATAGCTTTGTCATGACAGGTCCACTCCCCAAAACGTTGCCCATGCTTCGCATGTGGGTGGCAGCAAATCGTAATCAATCCACCCAAACTAAGCACAGATACATTAAACCACATTAATAAAAATAGTGATTGTGCTAAATTGTTGTAATAAACATAAGATGTCGTGTTTATTACCATTGTCTTGCTTACATCTGGATGAGCAGATCTTTTTTTGATTATATTCATTGAATAAAACAATGAAGTGTTGGATATAATACTATTTAAAAACCTGATACTTGATACTGTAACAGGAGAAGTTTTTTGTTAAGTCTACTAATAATTTCACTGGTCATTACTGTTGTGATATGGATCTATTATTAAGCCAATTATCTGGTTTTAATATTTTTAAATATTTGCTAACAAGTTGAGTCATGACCCAAAAAAAGAAAGGGATTTTATGGCTGAAATTTAATTCCCCTAATTATTACTTAAAAATGGAGGGATATGTAGGCTCACATAGTTAATGCGAAGAGAAAGGATGTTTGGAAATTAAATTTGTCATAGACATAGCAGTCAAGTCTTGTATTCTACCCCCGATCAATCGAATAGTTGTTCAGCCTGTCACATGACGAGATCGGCAATCACCGCTGTCTTTCAGTTATTATTTAAATTAGGGTGTAGAATACGAAATTTGGGCCTACATATTCTTTGGTGTATTAATAAGTTATATATATATGATTGAATACTGTTTTAAAAATGATTATTTGAGCTTCGATCAGTTGAATATATGATCAGTGATGATAGACATCTATTTTTTTATTGTGGTTGCTACCCCGCCTTCACACGCCGAGCAATGGTCGACATTTTTATCACCTGATTATTACGTGATTCACGAAGCAAATGGTTGAAACGTTTCAAATGTTGTAAGGTTAAGACAAACCATAATTAGCAATTAATTTTAAACTCATACTGGTTAGTGGTTATGAATTGTTTTAGACACAATCATACATATTGTTGCTTTTAATTATACTTTTTATGTCTACTTTGTTTGTTTGTTAGTTTCAAGGGTTAAAGGGTTATATCAAATATATGCAATAATATTTTTAAATCACTATATTTGAGTCACTTTCAAGCTTATATCGAGACATTTTCATCACAAAATGCATCTTTCAACAGAAAACGAAATATAACAATATTATTTGTAATTTTAGGAACTAAAGGGTAAATTATTTTTTAAATTAATATATAGTATCTTTATTTGCTACGCTCAAATAGTTTTATAAGTTTTAATGTCAAATTTGTGATTTGTGCTAATAAAAATTGTAGATGTTATCTCTGGTGCTGACAGGAGGGGGTCTGGACCCCCCAGCCCCCCCCCCCCCCCTCCCGGGCGGAAACCCTGTTGACCAATGATAATGATCAGATGATAGGGATGTACATCATATAATCATGATAATATGAGACATAGCTTGTAGGAACAAATTACTAATCAATAACCTTCAAATAAAACAATCATGATCCTGTTTTCTGTGAAGAATTCCTCATAACCCATTGTGTAGGTGTTATAGGCCGACTTTCACAAAATGATAATATCTGTTTTTAGCATGTAAAGGGATATACACGTATAGGCCTACATGTTTTCAGTAGTCCTGCAACCTGCTTCATTTAACATTGTTCATCAGATTATATATTAAATTAATTCTCTCAAAAATTTTGTCCTCCTACAAATAATTTATAGTGACATTTATGTATGTTTTTCATAACATTTTTTTATTCACATGTTTTAGTTAATGTCTCATTCATCATAACTCAAGGGTTAACTTTTAGCTGATATTCTTTTCTAAAAATTAGCGATAATTCATCATAACCCAGTGTTTAGGTACCGGTACTTCAATCTTAATCCTTAAAGCACCGAATTAATTTGTAAAAAACATCGCAACCAAATGGTTTTTTTTATGGGTCTAAGGTTACTATTAACATTTTTAACTCTTACAGCGCCGGGATCGACTTTAGACGTCAGAATCTGACGTCTGTAGTCAGATTTTGACGACTAAAGTTGATCCCTGCGCTGTCAGGGCTCAAAATTGGCCCCGTCCGATCGTCCGAGACGACCTACAATCTGGGAAGGACGAGTTGAGTTTCAATGAGCCCCTGCTTGACAATTATTAGGAAGCACAAGTGATATTTTTGGGAAGGACTAGCTAGTTGTCCGACTGGACAAGAGGACATTTTGTTAAATTTCGAGCCCTGGCTGTATTGGGTTAATCCAGATGGTGAGCATGGTGAAGCTTTTTATTCTCTACTCTAGTATGATTATGGCTAGTAGTAGTATCAGAGGAATCCATTTTGTGGACTGAAAATTACTCCTTCCTTTTATCGAAGGTCAGAATCTATGTCGTCTCCTCATCATCGGGTGCAGGGATTATTATTGATTTTCTTTGAACCAGCTGATCTAATCTGGCAGGCTGCAAAATAACAGGTTTATTTCTGGACATCGAGGTCAATTTACCGGAGTCTTTAATATCTAGCTACTATTTTCTGAACATTATCAGCGATTATAATCAACTCTGCACTTGTTATGCAGTATATCCCATACAAAATTGTAACATGGTAGACCATGGTCACTGAGTTCAACTCACTATCATTCAAGGTTTACCACTAGCATACCCAGTGATAATCATGATAATGGTCTACTACCATCAGACCATGTATGATGGTGCAATTTCGCTGAGTGCATTTTGCTTTGGAATTACAAACAAATATATTTCACATTTTAACAAATAGTTCTGCTAATTTGATAACTAGGCCTATGTTTAATTTTTCCTGAAAATTTGCAAGACTACAGTGCTTATATACAGTATATGTCATAAAGAAATTGTTATCATGACAAGCTTCTGGTGAATGTATTTATGCCATTATCAGATGTATAATGTATAATGTAAGTATTTTTATTTGTTAATTATCAGATTATCAATTTATGATTATCTGATTATCATGATTATGAGAAACAGTTCTAATAATAAATATTTCAATTCCCACTTGTATTGTTGAAATAACTGTAGAATAACTGATAAATATGTAGACCTGTGAAATATAATAATTACAAAGGGTATTTTATCAGTTTTATAGGTTGGGTTCCACTATTCTTTTAGATATATTTATGGTGTCACACATGGTGTATGCATCATTATCTATGTTTAAAATCAATAGACATCATCAGTGAATGCAGTCTGTGGCACTGTGTCTATCGGTTTATATTTCCATGTAGACTGACATAATCCCATTTTCGCTATCCATGCCATCAGTCCGGAATCTCTTCAGCCCCTGTTGCATGACATAACCAGTCCAGCATTGTGGGAGCGTTGTTCTGATGTCTGTGATACTGGCCAAGCATTGATCCGGCAACAGACCATTACTTTCTGGAATAGCCTGTGTACCAAATCATGACATGCATACTTAACCCTTTGACTTCCAGGCCGGGGTGCATACCAGGATCCAGATATACTGGTGTAGGAGTTCTATTTTTCGTCATTTGAAGCTGGAATTGCTAACGCAATTTCCAGCTTCAAATGACGAAAAATACATAAATGTAGTATATATTTGACGAAAATTTGTGTCATTTTATGGTTACGTTCATTGACGAATGACGACGGAAATTTCCGTCATGTATGGTAGTGAAAAGGTTAACTAAGAGGGGCAATGTAAATTCAGGAAAGCAACCTGGCAAATAAGAAACGTTGATCCAATAGTGGTTTAATGTTGGGCCGACGCCGAAGACGTTGGCCTAACATAGCTAGCATTGTATGGCGTTTGTACTGCCCAGCAAACACGAGGCGTTGGCCCGATCTTGGGCCGATGTTGGTCTATCGTCCACGACGCTGCCAGGCCCAACATCAGTCCAACATTGGGTCGACGCCTTGTGCTCGCTGGGTGGGCAGTCTGAGCTCTGACACATAATGACAATCTATATGGTAAGTCACCATCAAACTATTTAGTCCCCAGAGCGACAGACACAACATAGAATATGAACAGACATTAAATAATATTATTTTTTTCTATGAAGTAGTAGTATGATGTGGGAAAAAAATTAGGTGATGCATAGAGACGGAGTTGTAGATATTAATCATGTTTATAAAGCTGGTAAATTATGTGCACACAAATTAATGTGATGTACATCATGTACATGTCATATTTCGTATAAGGGTCTCGTTGATATAATACCAGTTTTTTTTACGCAAGAGTGCAATATGCTCCTGTGTGATGATGACTGATAAATGTTTCAAAATCATATTTGCCAACACCAGTACATCAATAACGACTGAAAAGGATCAATAACATAGTATAATTTGCATTTTAGTTTTTGGTGCACTGCACCATGGAAAAAGATACAGGTGAACTACGTTTTGTTTAATATCTGAACATGGAATGTAGGATACAGGTAGTTATTTTCTCATTAGCAACGTATTAAATATATATATCCAGGCCCCTATGTGAATTACAGTACATTGTAACCATGGTCATGATGGTGACATTACAATATACATTATTTAATAATCGTGCTTGGAGTTTTCTACACGTTCGCTTGGATATGAAGATACACCTTTTCATATCCAAGGGGACGATGTATGCATTTCATTATTTCAATCGACATGATTAATAATAATATTATTGAATTTGAAAACGTCTTGTGTCGATATTTTACAAAAAAACGTGTTTTAAACGTCTAATTTTTTTGAGTCCACACTCCACAGGTTGTAGGCGCATGCGCAGATGGGCCTACAACCTCTGGAGTGGAGCCATCAAAAGTAAATATTATGAATCAGTGAAGCGAAACGACTGAACTGCTTTAAATTAATCTGTTAATTTTTAGGTGTGATCATTGTGCTGTGTTCAAATTCACATTACGTTTATTTACAACGTAAATAAGCGTGGTGTGATTTTAAACCTGGAGAGTGCAGATAATGTGTAATAATGTAGACGTCATAATACAGGGCTGACAGTGATGTATGCGTCTTTGTAGTCGCACGTAGGCCTAGATTTAACAATGCAGGACAATGCCCAGCTTTCTCCACAACAGAAGCTGTGCAGCATCAGCAGCAGAGGCTGGGAATGTGCAGTTAGGAATGCCGCGCAGCATGCAGCACAGGGACAGCTGTCAAGACTATAATACAATCAAATGGTGGAGAACAGGAACATTAATTACGGGAGGGTTTCCTTTAACTACACGTGAATCAGGCTGTGAAATGTCAGTCTGCCCCTAACGTGCTCAGCGTGATACATCCCATGGTCTCTGTTATTTATTGATTTGACCTAGATCTCAACCTTTCCATTGGTCGAGATTGCCATCTGGACCAATGGAAAGGTTGAGATCTGGGTCAAACTCGTGCAGAATATCTGTTTTTTGTCGGTGGACAAACAGAGCAGACTAATTGATGAGACACATGTACCCCAAATATCGCTCAGAAATTAACCCTTTCAATACAAAGCGCAGTTATAATCTTTTTAACCCTTTACAATTTTTATAAAAATGATGTTTTATTAACCCTTTAAGCCATCACGGTGCACTAAAACATCATTTAGCATCTCTGAAAAATGGCTTGATTTCACACACCTAGAGGGTTTAGAACGATTTTTGTCATGGAACTGTTCAATAATAACAACATATTTTTCCCATTTGCCGCCACTTTAAGTCATCTTCATTCACTACAAGTCGAGAATTGCGACAGCAATTCGCGGCTTGTAGTGGATGAAGATGACAATGGTAAACTTATGTTTGAAAGGGTGAAAACCGTTTGTGCCGAAATTGTAACAACATTATTGGGGTTTCCAAACTCCACTCGATGATATAAATATGTATACCATTTTAGAAATAAAGAAAATAACAGCATTTCTCTGAGGCTGTCAAGTCCCAAGTGTAATTGCTCATGAGAAAGCTCATGCAGAACTTTTTTTTTGTAAAGGATTATCATGATTATACCATTTAAAGAACATACATTCAAAATATGTCATCTGATCAGGGTATAACTATCATATATAGCGGATTAGTAGGCCGTTTATATAACGGCCTATTAGACCGTTATATAGCGAAATAGTAGATCATTACAACGAAATACTAGACCGTTATATCGGAATATTATACCCTTATATATATAACGAAATACTAGACCGTTATAACGGTGTAGTAAGTAGACCGATATAACGGATTAGTAGACCGTTATACCTGATTAGTAGACCGTTATATAACGGCTTAGTAGACCGTTATAACGGATTAGTATACCGTTATAACGGATTAGAAAATAACATCTTTATGTCCTAAATGCACCGTAAAATTTTCATCATTCTTGTATGTATGTTTAACTGGGAAATATTCCGGGCAGTAGTCAGCGAGATAGCGTACGTAGTCTAATTGCAAAAAAACATGATGGATGTTACTCAGGGAACACGAGACCAATGTTGGTGTAATGTTGGTCCATCGTCTACGAACCCGGCCCAGCATTGAAATCAATATCTCGTGTTTTCTTGGTAGTATTACATTACATGCTTGGAAATACAAAACATTTGTATAACATTTCTACAACTCCGGCCAGCGTCTTCGACGTTGGTCCATTATTGTATAAATGCTATGCAATTGTTTTGTGTTTACTGGATAGGGCTTAAAATAAAAGAAAGTAGGTCTACCGCAATCTCTAGTGAGTAGACATGGCGTGACACCCCTTAAGCTTCAGGTCACGCTCACACCATTCATCAGTCGCTGTTGACGTCACAGTGACAGAATTAGATGCCGGTATCGATCAACATGACACATTTGTTCTTTGGTTATTTTGGAAAGAGGTCATTTTGGCTGAAGATGAAGTCTGACCAAGATATCAAGAAGTCGGCCACCCTTTTTGGATTTTCCGACAGCGATATGATTGACGCTTTTATTGCAAGAAGCAACGTCAAAATCAAATCACGTATTTTGTTTATTGTAATGAACTTCGTGAATTAAAATCAATATAAACCGTGACATGTCGGGGACATGTTGAGATGAATCGATGGTGACTCATCTACATCATGTACATTGGCACCTACTCCTAGGACAAACAAGCTAGTTTTTATGTCTTCGTCAAAAGTACTATACCGGTACTGGCTTGGTGTTTCAAACCCATCAACTGCTTAAAATGAAAAATGTTGACCTGTGACCATGGTGACCATGGTGACTTTTTTACATTGTCGTCTAGAACTTCGGAATAATTTGGTCGAACTAGATTCCCGAGAACACAAGACAATTCACATACGCTTAGTTGATAGAGTTAGACCTCTGTGGTTGACCCATAGAGTTAGACCTCTGTGGTTGACCCATAGAGTCAGATCTCTGTGGTTGAACCATAGAGTTAGACCTCTGTGGTTGAACCATAGAGTTAGACCTCTGTGGTTGAACCATAGAGTTAGACCTCTGTGGTTGAACCATAGAGTTAGATCTCTCTGGTTGACCCACGGTGTTAGATCTCTGTGGTTGAACCATAGAGTTAGATCTCTCTGGTTGACCCATAGAGTTAGACCTCTGTGGTTGACCCATAGAGTTAGACCTCTGTGGTTGACCCATAGAGTTAGATCTCTGTGGTTGAACCATAGAGTTAGATCTCTCTGGTTGACCCATAGAGTTAGACCTCTGTGGTTGACCCATAGAGTTAGATCTCTGTGGTTGAACCATAGAGTTAGACCTCTGTGGTTGAACCATAGAGTTAGACCTCTGTGGTTGAACCATAGAGTTAGACCTCTGTGGTTGAACCATAGAGTTAGATCTCTCTGGTTGACCCACGGTGTTAGATCTCTGTGGTTGAACCATAGAGTTAGATCT
The DNA here is from genome assembly GCA_964017125.1 of Flabesymbios commensalis. Classification (NCBI taxonomy): domain Eukaryota; kingdom Metazoa; phylum Annelida; class Polychaeta; order Terebellida; family Flabelligeridae; genus Flabesymbios; species Flabesymbios commensalis. The sequence goes on along the minus strand of OZ024914.1, from coordinate 12,346,382 downwards.
CTCTGGTTGACCCATAGAGTTAGACCTCTGTGGTTGACCCATAGAGTTAGATCTCTGTGGTTGAACCATAGAGTTAGACCTATGTGGTTGAACCATAGAGTTAGATCTCTCTGGTTGACCCATAGAGTTAGACCTCTGTGGTTGACCCATAGAGTTAGATCTCTGTGGTTGAACCATAGAGTTAGATCTCTGTGGTTGACCCATAGAGTTAGACCTCTGTGGTTGACCCATAGAGTTAGATCTCTGTGGTTGAACCATAGAGTTAGACCTATGTGGTTGACCCATAGAGTTAGACCTCTGTGGTTGAACCATAGAGTTAGATCTCTGTGGTTGACCCATAGAGTTAGACCTATGTGGTTGACCCATAGAGTCAGATCTCTGTGGTTGACCCATAGAGTCAGACCCCTGTGGTTGACCCATAGAGTTAGACCTATGTGGTTGACCCATAGAGTTAGATCTCTGTGGTTGACCCATAGAGTCAGACCCCTGTGGTTGACCCATAGAGTTAGACCTATGTGGTTGACCCATAGAGTTAGACCTCTGTGGTTGACCCATAGAGCTAGACCTCTGTGGTTGACCCATAGAGTTAGACCCCTGTGGTTGACCCATAGAGTTAGACCTCTGTGGTTGACCCATAGAGTCAGACCCCTGTGGTTGACCCATAGAGTTAGACCTTTGTGGTTGACCCATAGAGTTAGACCTCTGTGGTTGACCCATAGAGTTAGACCTCTGTAGTTGACCCATAGAGTTAGACCTCTGTGGTTGACCCATGGAGTTAGATCTCTCTGGTTGACCCATAGAGTTAGACCCCTGTTGTTGACCCATAGAGTTAGACCCCTGTGGTTGACCCATAGACTTAGAACCTTGTGGTTGACCCATAGAGTTAGGCCTCTGTGGTTGACCCATAGAGTTAGATCTCTGTGGTTGACCCATGGAGGTTTATAACCCAATGGGTCACTAGTTAGTTTGTCATATTCAATCAATGCTCATACTCCACGATATCTTGCTGCGGATCCAGGGTCGCAGCGATTTGTTCAACATTTAACATACATCAAAAACAAGCTTTTGAGCCCGAATGGGGTGTGTCCCCTGGTGCGCTTTAAGGGTAAAAAGGTTAATAAGATGTTCAACTGTACATACATGTTGTATGGGAATTGGCAAGATAAAAGCCTTTGTCAGTTTATTATCGAGTCTTTTCTTACGATGTAACCAGACTAAATACCTAGATCCAATACGGTATTAGCATGATCAATTTATCATTTATTGTGTTCTAAATGAAATGAACTGGATGTGACCAAAATGGATACACATTGCTTTGCGTCACTCTATGTAGAACCAGATGTAAATTAATTGTGCTGGGTGAAAATAATATTCACCAAATACGACGTGTGAATCACAGAATTGTGTCTCCCTTGAGATAACAGATAACATCAAAACGATCAAGCTCGATAGCTTTTCCGTGAGGGAAATCATGATGCTTCCCAATAATTGGAGAGTAATTATCAGAATGGAAACCTTGGTGTGCAAAAATTGTGGATCGGGTCAGCGAGACCGAAATTCAAAAGGGTGAAAATTCCACCTAAATAATTTGTCGGTTCTACATGTTCTAGGGTTAAACCTTAGTGACGTTGCATGCAATTAATGGTCCAAAAGAAGAGAGTGAGAGAGTGGGGGAAGCTGTACCTAAAGGGTTTGCAATCGCACTCGAAAAGCATGAATCGTTTAATCTTGTGATAATCTGGTTTCCTTGGAGACGAGCGTGACAGCATCTGTCGTCCTGGTAGCCGTCTGGACAAGCGGCCTGTTACCATGGTAACAGCTGACACGTCCATTATTGTTGTGACTGGTCAGGAGTGAAATGTCTCTTTCTCTGGCAGCCCGTGCCGCAGTGGGACTCCCTCTTGCATGCGCTCGCCGTCCCCCCATCAAGCTCGAGACGTCAAACCAATGTGTTTTAGTGTTGGGCCAGCGTCTGCGACGCTGGCCCAGCACTAAAACAACATTGATTGGTGGTTGCTGCGCTTGTTCTGTTATGTAACGCCAGGCTGGAGGATTTCTGGGGATGTGTACGCCTGTCAGAATAATACAGTAGGCGGGTCCTGTACATCACTGGGATCAGCGGCATGAATACACAGCCTACAGCCTGCATATCACAGGCTGCACCCTCCACATCTCTCATCACCCAGCAATCACGAGACATTTACCCAATGCTGGTCTAATGTTGGCACAGCGTCGCAGACGGTGGGCCAACATTAGGCCAATATTAGCTGGGCAGCGGCATGACTACACAGGGTACACCATGCACATCTCTGATGTGGCCATCATTACAAAATTAATATTCTTGTTTCGTATTTCGCACGTAGTTGAAATTATCAATAGGGAGGGAGGGATTTTTAAAAATTTAGTAAATTTTTAGATTTTGAAATTTCTCACAACCACAAGAAACATTTATTGTATGGTCAGTAACCAGGTAACAGTTTCGGCAATTTGAACAACTTTGAGCGACTTCTCTTGCCCTTGGGCACAGATATGGTCATATGATTATTATAAAATACATGACAATTACATTGTCTAATTGACTTTCAAATTAAAGTTGAGTGCTCATGTAGGTAATATAATAATAATACGAAGCCAATTTGTATTATAATTATCTCGATTCAAAAATCAAGACTCAAATGTCAATTTACTTGAAGCAGAATCAGTACCTGAGTACGCTGATGTTATATTTGTTCTTCGTCTGGTGGGTTATCATGATAAGTTGAGCGAATATTATGGGCCCACCCGCATGCGCAAGATGGTAACGTCCACAGGAATGTTGTCCTTCGCAATGTAAATATCATGGTTCAGCATGTTCAGTCAGAGTGAAGCTGAGCGACCCTGATGCTTTAAAGGGAGACACATTTATGCTTATAAATTCATTTATCTAGATGAATCAATAAACATATCTTCATGACTATCAATAATGTGTAGATGTGATTCATGCTATACCACAGCTATCACATGAGCTTGGTCAAATGCTGTCCTGACGCTGGGCCGCAATCTCTAACGCTGGCCCAACGCCGGGACAACGTTGTGGGCTCTAATAACCGAGATATTGTTTGCACTCCATGACCCCTGCGTCACTTGGTCACAAATCCGAATTTTTACCAATGCTGGTTCATTGTTGGGCCACCGTCTGCGACGCTGGCCCAACAATGAACCAGCATTAGTAGAACGTCTGGTGTTTACTGGGTGGATAACGCGTTCAGATCGCCGCCGCGATACCATGGATACGGACGTGACAGTCAATTATTCTGTTCCTCTGACACCAAGCTCCACGTGCCTGATAGCTGTGCGCATGCGTCCCGGAGGACGTGCAGGGACTGTGTTCAGGATCAATCTCTGTGATCCAGAACACAGGCGGCCCGAAAGACTGAAAACACGACATAGTTACACAACATGACCATGATGACGTGATCATTTAATGTGGCAAAAAACAGCAACCTTTGTTTCCGATTACCCGACCGACCTGAACTTTTTATGGCAATTTGGGCAATTCGGCAGCTTTAAAAAAAGTGAAGTTGACAAAAAATGTTTCCCTACCTACCCTTAGCCCTATTTTGTAACCGGAAATTTGTAAAAATTGCATCCATATATCTATCATGTCTACCATGTCTACAGACCCCTATATTGCATATAATATATATTCATTATATTACCGTTGTCCACATTGAATAAGGATTATGTTTATAATTTGATAACATAATATCTATAATTTGGTCACATGTATTTGGTATCACTTTAATATTTGTGTGGCGGTAATACTGTTGATATCCAGCTGCCCACCCACAAGCATGATAAGCTGATAAGAGAGGATGATGTGCCTAATATGATGTCATAATGTACGTTATCATTATGATTTGATACTTCCTTCTCTAGCTATCACGTGCTCATGATGCAGGTTATTGAATATTTGTTTAATATGACTCGTATTAACCCTTTGCCTGCTAATCACGAGCATAGTCGTTTTAAATCTATTTTATTACCAGTTTAAATCATAGTTATTGAGAACGAAATGTATGTTTAAACATGTTAAACATGAATATTTGCAAATTTTTGGTCTCAAATTAAACAAAATATGAGTTATTTTCACTCACTTAAACGTGTGGATCACGGTAGCGAGACTCAACTTCAAGTAGATGAAAATGTTAATAAATTGACTTAGCAGGACAAGGATTAAACATATATCTGGCATTCGGGCATCTTTTTAAACACGGGACTGGGCACTCCCCTGGGAGCTGCTTCATCATGTTCATTGAACTTGAACTTGGCATCATATTGTCCATATCGTCGTTTGATCCAGAGGAGAGAATGATGTGGATAATCTAATATTCATACAGTGGTATTATGTGGTGTATGCGTGATGGGATCATTCAATACGAGCTATAACCCTTTCCAGCCCAGCGCAGTCAATGTGATCTGTGCTCAACCCTAAAGCACCAATTACAATCGTTTCTAATCTGTTTATTAGCAGGTAAGGTTAAATCAGTTTATTGGGAACGAAATGAGTGTTTAGACATCAAGATTTGCAAAAGTTGTGTCTTAAATTAGAAAATTAATGAGTAATTTTCAACCACTTGAAGTTGTGGGTCACGGTAGCGAGACACAACTCCAAGTGGGTGAAAATTTAAATAAGACTCGTTTTGTACTCGTTGGATTTGAAATTTTAAGGAGAAATTGAATCCAGTGTAAAAATAGAGCTATTTCTAATGTTAAATATTTTTACATAAGCTCAGATCAGCTCTGGCTACGTCGTAGCCAGAGCTGATCTGAGCTGATATCAAAACAACTAGTGACGTCACAGATACCGTTTTTGTACTAGTTGGATTCGAGCCTTAGTTTAGCGCTATTTGCTAATCATGCTAATGGGAGCTATTTTTCTGTGCATATGTGTGCCGCTGGCAGGTAGAGGGTTTATAACGGCTGCCCATTTTTCCGTCATCCGTCATAACACCATCGATCACCTGATTAACAGAACACTACCACTAACTACAGAGGCTGGTCCAATGCTTGGCCAACGTCTAAGACGCTGGTCCAACATTTACCAAGCGTTCGTTTGATATCCCGTCTTTTCTGAGCTTGGCTCAGACACGTTCGTGTCTGTCTATGATATGCTGCCATGTGTGAATAATGGTACAGCGAATTCTGTTGAGGACGACCATTGACCGTCGAGCACTGAAAAAAATGCAATATGTACAAAATAAGATCTATATATTTTAATTTTCACCCATTTGAAGTTGTGTCTCGCTACCGCGAACCATAACTTCAAGTGGGTGAAAATTATTCATATCTGTTTAATTTGAGGCAAAATTTTGATGTTAAAACACGTATTTTCACTACTGGTGTCACAGTGACATTCTCCCTATATAATAGACCGATTTAGAAGATGCGCGTGAAACTTTTATTTAGAATCAGAACTATTAAAACCTGATCAAGAATTTTGTCAGCACTTATTGTGAGGAGCCTCCGTGACCGAGAGGTAGCGTGCTGGGCCTCAGACCGGCAGGGTTCGAATTTCGAATCCTGTGTCTGGAGAGCAGTGTCATCTCATTTATTTCACCATACTCAGGAGGTTCTCCTGGCCTAGTTTAGCCTATAATATGTGCACAAAGGTGGCCTAAAACACCATCCATTCCATTTCCCTAGAACGATCATTTCCAGCATGCGCTTTAAAAACACTTTATAATTATTGAAACCTGGTCAAGCCTCTTGTTACACAGAGCACTGTGTATCATGTGTATAGTCCCAGACAACGGCTGGCAGTGTAGCCTTTTGTCAGCACCTAACTGTTCTTTTTTTGAGCATTCACAATCAGCATTCTCCCAAGTCCATCAAAGACGACAGATGGGACCAGTGTTGTTTTAATGTTGGCCCACCGTCTTCGACGTTGGCCCAACATTGAAACAAAATTGGCTGAGCTCCTCGTGCTTGCTTGGAATGCTTCGTGTCTGTCTGGTGTTTTGTAATCAAAATGGCTCTTTGTTTACCACCCTTTTATCGTTGAGAACGCGCGAGTTATTTTTTTGGACGTCATAATAAAGCAGTCATGCCCACGCATGTGACCACCATTTTTTTGATGAATCGTGAGATATCGCAACCACAATAATCAAACGATTAATTATTGTTGCCACATTTACATTTATTGCGCTCGCTCCCCGTGCCATGGTATAAATTATACTAATTATCAGGCGCTGACAATGAGAAGGTGTCACATTGTGCGTCATGTCCAGCCCTGTGTCACTGTCAGTGTGTCGTGTGTCGACAATCATCCACATACGATATTTTAACCCTCTGAATGCTGCGGTGATCCAATTAAAAATGTTTATCCATGACAAGTCTGGATTCACCACCGCAGCAAAATCGGGACAATGAGCCAATGCTGGATCAATGTTGGGTTACCGTATACGACGTTGGTTGGAATTGGACAAATTATTTATTTTACTTCCTATCTGCAGAACTTTATTTTGTTCACACTCTTCTTTAACATGTTTAACATGTTTAAGCACAATATTTTTTTCATCTTCTTAGATTATTTTTTCAATTTGTCTACTATTAAGTTGGATCCCAAACTAAGCTTCGTATAACTATTGACTTCGCGGTTAAGGAGCCGAGCGAACCGGGACTCAAAATTTATTTAAGGGCCATTAAATATTTATTTAGAATATGTCCTTGAGCCAATTATCTATTTCGCGAAGATTTAGTCTGAAAATATTTATTTCAAAAATACTTCAGCCCCCCTATTAATTGAATGGTGACTGACCCCCTTAAAATATCACACATTGGTGTGACATTAATTTTTTTGTTTATATCCCATAGAATGAGCGTATCTTTTATGTCCGTACCATGATCATGATGAATGATATACATAACTTAGTTACACATTTGTTTACAATATATTGTAATATTTGTATTTGTCTCCTGGGTTCGATGCCCGGTCGGCGATATTGTGTCAGAGGACATACATTCGGGGAATCACCATGCATGTTAATACATGGGACAATAATTAACAAACATAGCAAATATTAAGAAATGTATGAAAAAAATGGTAAATTTAAACCTTAAAAATGGACTGTTTTATTATTAAATTCTCACTTGATTGACTGTCTGCACCATTCAAAGGGTTAGTTACCATGGTTACTGTTTCTTTGCCCTGTTGACATTGTGAAAATTACGACTCTTTCATTTTAACCAGATGGAAATGTACATGTATATTGCGTAAAACACAACATCTGATTGTTTGACAAAGCACGTCTGCATAGCTTACAAAATAATGGACATAATTCACATAGATGAATGAAGAGAAGGGGATGTGGCGCAATGGATTGAGGGTATGACCTGCGTGACGGTTTCGAACCCCGCTGCTCCTGTGTGGAATATCCTTGTTTCTCCCTTCTGCATGTGACTAGGCGATCACGTTAATGGCGGCCTCGTCGAGTTAAGGTTGAGACCCGTGTATCGGCGTTATTAATTTCTCTTTTGCCATTTTCACTCACTCATAGATGACTGAGTAGTGACCAGGAGGTGTGAAGATCTCTGAGCGTGTCCCCCCTTCTCCATCCCACCCCTTCCCCCCCCCGCATCACAGTGACTGACTGCAGATGACATCTCCCTCTCCATTGTCAGCAGCCTCATCTTATCCCTTAACCCTCTCAGTGCGGGGATCGACTCTAACGTCTCCTTTCAATAAGGGTGTCCACTTTAGACGCGATACACAATGTCATACACAATGTCATAGAAAATGTCATACACAATTCCACACACAATGGTGAAATATTTATATTGCCCGTTAGGCCGTAGACCCATAACATAGGTATTCAAATGAATCGGAAAGTGCTAACTAAGACATTTATGATGATTATAAATTGAAAAAAACCCTTTGGTTTCTTGGTTTATATACCAATATTTTAGCTTTTTGCAGGATTAACCCTTCAAGTGCTAATAACATCCATGGTCGATTTCAGCCCTCATATTTGAATTTATATATATATACACCACAGAACAAGATAATATAAGGGAGACATGAGCTACAAATGTGCTATAGTGCCATATACATAATATTGTCATTTAATTCAATTAACACAGATGCTAGTAATTTTTACCTGCATAAATTCGTGGGTCGCGCCTGTGAAATATTAAGTGTGTGAAAAATGAAATTGCATAGCTTGGCGCTAAATGTTCAAAATGTTTGCAAGCTTCTCATAATGCCTTACATGTGCCGTAATAGTACGTCATAAACATAATCCTCACAAATTATCATTGTATACTTACACAACCTGAATTATTTAACCATTTTTGTGTGATAATTTATAAAAATGAGAAATCCTTTTGAGAAGACACACGTTGTTTCTTCAAACACATAAATAACTGGACACACGCGGGGTTTAACCCTACGACTCCTGCAGATGTATTAACCCTTTAACCGCCAAATTATTTAATTAGGCCTACTCTATCTGCAACTATAACGCATTGCAGATAGATTAGTGTGATAATAAGGTGACGAATTGTCACTCACTTGAAGTTGTGTCTCGCTGACGCGATCCACAACTTCAGGTGAGTGAAAATTATTCAGATTTAAACAAAATGGAGGTCAGCGATTTTAAGGGCTTGTTGATTGATGTCTGTAAGGTGTTTTGTCTGTAACATTTTTGAGACTGAAAACTAGTTTTTATTGCGCTAAATAAAAAAATAGAAAACGAATATAATCGGAACCGGTGGTAAAGGATTAATACACTAGGACCTGAAAGGATACCTAGTTCCCATAGAAATTATAATAGTTGAAAATGTGTATATAACACACGAGGAGATGGACAACTTCAGGCTTCTGTAGATGCATTGGCATGAAAAAATATAAAATGCCATGGTGTTCCCCTTGAAATTAAAACACATGTTTTTGTTGAGTAACGACAGTGGTTAAACTTTAACATGGTTAAACATGAATTAACAATATGTTATTAGAAAAAATATAAATAAAAAAATGATTAAAATTATAAAACAAATCTTTATTTAGTGGTATATTTAGTTCGTAAAGCTTAGCAAACTGGGTTACTTGATGTAATTTTGATGTGGCGATTTGTGTAGTTTGATGTGAAAGGGTATTTATCCTTTGTGAGGATGTCAGGTTAGAGAAGGTGAGCGGGGTGTGTTGATGACGCTGTAGGTTGCAGAAGGTCATGGCGTGTGGATGACGCTGTAGGTTACATAATGTCAGGGTGTGTGGATGACGCTGTAGGTTGCAGAAGGTCATGGCGTGTGGATGACGCTGTAGGTTACAGAAGGTCAGGGTGTGTGGATGACGCTGTAGGTTGCAGAAGGTCATGGCGTATGGATGACGCTGTAGGTTACAGAAGGTCAGGGTGTGTGGATGACGCTGTAGGTTACAGAAGGTCAGGGTGTGTGGATGACACTGTAGGTTGCTGAAGGTCATGGCGTGTGGATGACGCTGTAGGTTACAGAAGGTCAGGGTGTGTGGATGACGCTGTAGGTTGCTGAAGGTCATGGCGTGTGGATGACGCTGTAGGTTACAAAGGTCAGGGTGTGTGGATGACGCTGTAGGTTGCAGAAGGTCATGGCGTGTGAATGACGCTGTAGGTTACAGAAGGTCAGGGTGTGTGGATGACGCTGTAGGTTACAGAAGGTCATGGCGTGTGAATGACGCTGTGGGTTACAGAAGGTCAGGGTGTGTGGATGACGCTGTAGGTTACAGAAGGTCATGGCGTATGGATGACTCTGTAGGTTGCAGAAGGTCATGGCGTGTGGATGACGCTGTAGGTTGCAGAAGGTCATGGCGTGTGGATGACGCTGTAGGTTGCAGAAGGTCATGGCGTGTGGATGACGCTGATCCACTGTTTCTGCGATGCTGTCCCTGTCAGCCTTCTTTGTCTCTCGGCCTGGATACACGGACCCCTCCTTATGTCTTTGTGACCTCCTGGTATGTGGAATATGTCTGTGCCGTGCAGACAACGTTTCTGCATGTTCTGTGCAACATCATACACAATGCCTTTCTAAGGAGCAGACCACATCCATGTACAGTGATATATACACACTGTCATCCACAATGGCATACACCGTGTACACAATGTAATACACTGTGCACATTACAAAATACATGTTCCATACTCACAACTTCATACACAATGTCATACATATTGTCATAACAGTACACAATTCCATACACAATGCCATACACAATGGAATACACAATGCCATACACAATTCCATACACAATGGCGTACGCAATGTCATACACAATTCAATACACAATGTCATACGCAATTCTCTACATAATGCCACAAAAAAGGGCATATACAATGCCAAACACAATTCCATACACAATGGAATGCCACACACTCCATACACAATTTCATTCACAAATCCATACACAATGTTGTACACAATGCCATATAATTTTTTTGGGGCGGGAGCCCTAGGGTAGTTGTTAGCACCGCTGCCTTTCACGCCAGAGTTCGGGGTTCGATTCCCGGTCTCGGCAGTTTGAAAGAAACAAAAATGATTCCTCCCCATCCACGTGTGAAAGTCAGTATTGTGGGGAGCCTCCGTGACCGAGAGGTAGCGTGCTCGGCCTCAGACCGCCAGTGTTCGAATTTCGAATCCTGTGTCTGGAGGACAGTGTCATCGCAATCATCTCACCATCCTCAGGAGGTTCTCCTGGCCCAGTTTAGCCTATATGTGCACAAAGGTGGCCTAAAGCCCGATTCATTTCATTTGCCATATAATTATTATCTTACACAATGTCTTCTTGGGGAATTTCCATGAAATGAATACATACACTCACTGATCAAGCACACCCTTAGGATTTCGATTATAATCGGATATGACCACGTATACATATATGTACTTGAGTACTAACATCTATTTCATACATGTCTCAGCCCTTGCAGTGCTGATATGATATGATAGTTACGTGAATATATGAGCTTTCTGTTATTTCTTGATTTCATAATGCTTTTTTATCAACGTGAACATGAACTTTGATAAGTCGTGAATCACATGAATTGTATGGAATTATCTGAGTAAGATGCTGAACCAATGTTGTTTTATTGTCGGTCCACCGTCTACGACGCTGGCCCAACATGAAAACAACATTGGGTGATCACCTCGTGTTTGCCGGGTAGTAATAGATAAACCTCAATGACATCTTTGTCATATCTTTTTTGAATTCTGCTCTAAAATGCTAACGAGCTCACAGCTTTGACGTTATATTCTCTATGAATGCAGCCTACATATTCAGTAGTGAAGAGCGCCGAATCAGACAGTGTTTTTTTCAGCGCTCTTTACTGAGAAAGCTATTATTTTGTGAGAAATGTCACATTGTTGAGTATTCTCCGTATACGTTAATACACCATTCTCCAGATATTGATAATCTGTAAATCAACCAGAAAAACACTCTTGCTACGCGGTCACCGTAAATGCGTCAGAATTCACCGCCGAGTATGTGAATTTACAAAATTATGTTGAAAAGATCGATATGTGTCGAATTTTCAATGAAACAAATGAAATGAATCGGGCTTTAGGCCACTTTTATGCACATACAGGCTAAATTGGGCCTGGAGAACATCCTGCATATGGTGAGATGACACTGCCCTCCACACACAGGATTCGAAATTCAAACCCTGGAGGTCTGAGGCCGAGCACGCTACCTCTCGGTTACGGGAGGTTCCCCACAATACTGAATTTCACGAGTGGGTGAGGAAGAAACATTTTTGTTTTTTTCAAACCGCCGAGACCGGGAACCGAACCCCGAACTCTAGCGCGAAAGGCAGCCGTGCTAACCACTGCCCTAAAAGGCCCCGCCTATCTTAACCCTTTAACCGCCAAATTATTCAATCTGAATTTTCACCCACTTGAAGTTGTGTCTCGCTGACGCGATCCACAACTTCAAGTGAGTGAAAATTATTCAGATTTGGCAAAATGGAGGTAAACTGTTTTCAAATATTGCTGATTGATGTCACATTTTATCTTTAACGTGTTTAAAAGGTGGTACTTAATAAAAAATGAAAACCCTAATATATGCGGCACCGGCGGTTAAAGGGTTAATGAAACAGGACGAGGCGAACATCTTGAGAATGTTGAGATGAATCATATATGACACTGCCTTCCAGACGCAGAATTCCCGAGGTAAGCACGCTACCTCTTGGTCACGTAGGCTCCCAATAATACGAAATCTGTACGAGTGGACGAGAAAGAAACAGTTTGTTTCTTTGAAATTTGAATACTAGAGCAGGGGTTGAATTCAAGAACTCTGGTGTGACTGCGGTGAGCGTTTAACTCTTTACTCACGATTATATTCGTTTTTTTAAAACTTTTTTTACTAGATATGATTACATATCAGCTTTTAAACAAGTTAAAACGTGACATCAATCGGCAAAATTTCTGAATCGTTGACCTTCATTTTGCCATAGCTGAACCATTTTCACCCACTTTGAAGTTGCGAATCGCGTCAGCGAGACACAACTTCAAGAGGGTGAAAATTCCGATTGATAACTTGGCGGTTAAAAGTTTAACCTGTGCTCCACTGCCACCGCTTTTCGTGTATTGAAATCTTGTAATTACGATAGGTCTATTACACAGTCTCGCGAATCTTTCGCAGACGCAAAATTCGCGGAAATAAATACTCATTGAAAAAACATATTGAATACGGATTACGGTGTTTCAGTCAGTGTCCTGCCGCCCCGGTGTCTATCTCAGTGGCTGTGTGTGTTTTCTTCTGAGCCCGTCACTATAATCTACTGCCCTATTTTCAGCGGGAGCTTAGCCCACATGGATTGAGGGAGGTAAATGACCTGGCCTTCAAAACAGAAAAAAACCATAACGTGACACACGGCTGTCCCTCTCTACTACAATAATCCACCGATCACATGGGGTGAGATGGGCTTTTTATATATAATGATGTAATGCCATGGAGGTTTCTATGCTATTTCTGGTAGGGGCTGTATCTATGTGTTCAGTGGACAGCCGCCGTATGTACCGCCCCTCACCAAGAATGGTTTGTTTGGGATCTCATTTAAAGAGCGAATCCAAATCGTTAGTTAAAATGTTTTCAGTGCCGTAATTCAGGACATGACATAAATGAAAATGTTGATTTTCCAAATTTCTGACAAATGACTGCTGTTTTGAAAATGAAAGGAGAGATGGTGGCGGGCTGTCTAGTGTTAATTTTGTGGATTAGCGCCGTGGACAATGAGCAGGATGAGGAGGTTGGGGGCCATTGTTGTCCACGTATTAGCTGGGCGTGACACACATCTGGCACTGTGGGAACGTCAGGGCATGTCTTCACCCTTGTGCTGCTGGGAACCTATATATCGGTTGTACGCAAGTGTCAATCTGAATAAAATACCACTGAAATTTATAAAATAGTTTGTGGGAGATGCTCAGAACATTTTTTAAATTTTATTTTGAAAGGTGTCTATTTTCCATAAATAATAGTATTTTTTCGTCATTTTAAGCTCGAAATCGCGTTAGCAATTCCAGCTTAAAATGATGAAAAATAGAAACAAACAATTCAACAGCATAAGCACGATAAGTGTTACCCGCTGCACTCGTTTTTAATTTGCTGATCAAATCATTGTTAATTTTTTGGGAATGAAATGACTGTTTAAACATGAAGATTTGAAATGTTTACTCTAAAAACAAGCAATTTGCACTCACTCGAAGCTGTGGGTCGCGGTAGAGTGAGTGAAAATATAAATTATTTACCTCAGCGCTTTAAGGGTTAATCTAGTGTGATGTTTTAGATCCACAGGAAAGCGTTGTTTAAAGTTAACCCTTGTCCTACCAGAGCCATTTATGTGAGATTTCAAAGAAGCCGAATAAAATAACACCGAATAGATGTTGTAATGACAATGATAAATATATGTAGAAAGATTTTTTCCACTTTTGAAAATAATAATAGCGGTTCAAAAGAATGAAACATGCTAACGTAGCAGGACTAGGGTCAAGCCTCAACTATGAAAATATATTGCATGCATCTTTTATATAACGGACACATTTTACATACATGTGCAGATATCGGAATCTATGAGATGTGAGATTACAAATATTGATATTATTTAATGTTCATATTTTGGACTGACATATGCAAAATATTTTCTCGTAGACAATTGCACAGTTCGTTTTTCATTGTTTAGTTTACTGTTTTATTGCCTGCGCCATGTCATGTTATGCATAAATGGCTTTAACATGTTTAAACGTCACATATCATTTTAAACGACACTTAACCATCAACAATTGCTATGATATTTTTTGTCTTTTTTCTGCCTTAAACATTCTGATAAAGTAGCAGGCATTTCAGACGCCACGGACCTTAATATATTAAATCTATTATCTCTTGCGTATGTGTCATACATGTACGTACATCTTTGATATCCACTCGTCATCCGTATAATTCAAGATCGCTACGTGACATGTAAAGGCAGTATCTGCTTACTTTACAACCTAGTAGATACGGCATTTTCCTTTTGCAGTATACTGATGACCATCTTGCCCAGTCTGGCCAGACACGCCAAACCAGAGGCCTGTCGCATACAACTGGGACTGCTACACGGTAGTGACTCTTGTACTAGTAGGCTATACAGTGTATATTAGAAAGACCGTTGTAAATGAATTACGTACTTCTGAATGGATATCTATAGACGACAATACCGTTGAAAAGGTGCATCTGTCACTGTGGCAGATACACCCTTTCATAGCCACGGGGACGAAGTATTACATAGACAACACCCATCAAAACCTAGTTTAACATGTTTAACCCTCACACCGCTGAAATATTTTTGCATAAAATTAAACCACATAGACCAAATGATTTTTTTCAATCTGAAATCAATCTGAAATCATCATAAATGTCTTAGTAAGAGCTTTTAGACGTCATAATCTGACGTCTAATGTCGACCCCCGCACTGAAAGTATAAATGAGCTGGTGTGCTAATGACGATGGCGCCACTTGAGAATGCACCCAATGCAATCGCCCCCTTGGGAGTTAAAGAGTGTAGTTGTCACTTTATGTAGTCACAGACGCATATTTTGATACCCAAGGCGACGATATATTTATGAATGATTGATATTTTCACGTGGCATCGTGTGATTAACGCGTTTACTAATGATGCCAGTTCGGGGTAATTGTGCATCCCAGAAAACACCAGCCATGGAGCCAACGCTGTTTTGATGTCGGTCCATCGTCTACGACGCTGGCCCAATATTATAACAACCTTAGCACAGCGCGCCTATCCGCTAGGAGTATTCATTACTTTTCTAATGTCGGCAAAATATGGTACATCATTTTCACCTTCTTACCCCTTAACCTTTAACACTGTTTAAAGCGCTGAAATATTATTGTATAAAACATGGAGACGAAATGTTTTTTATCAATTTTAAATCATCATAAATGTCTTAGTTACCTATTTCTGCTTCATGTGTTATGGTTCTACGACCACTATAACTGTTTAATTCTTTAATTTCAGACCAAACATTTGCAAATCTTGATGTTTGAGCACACATTTCATTCCCAATATGTTCAGAGGTTTGACCGGCTAATGACACGGATTACCATGATTAAAAACGACTTAAGTCGTGCTTAGCCCTGTAATAATAATTGTTAAAGGGTCATTATAGTTTATTACGTTGATGGCGGGCGAGATGGGAGAACTCTATAAGTAAAAAGTACTGGTTTCATATCTCCCATATATGCAGATAAAATTTACTCACGAGGGTTTTTTTTCCTCGTGATTTGTGTATCTGTGGGGGACGGGAATTGTGGTCAACTACAACAATCAGAGACGCAGACAAATATTACCACAGAGCCTGAGTGACGTAAACACATAACCTACAACTAGTCTACAAATAATCACTCGCCTATCTCACTGTGCTCTCATTGATTATCACTGTCTGACTACCATTGTGATGAATCGAGGACTCAATGTGATATAATTAACTCTTATCAGCTTATAGCGCTGAAATGGTTCTATACCTACCAAGAATCCAAAGGGTTATTTGCAATTTAAAATCACAATAAATGCCTTGGTCAGCTCTTTCTGATTCATTTGAATACCTATGTTATGGGTCAACGGCCATTATAAATTCTTACTCTTTCAGTGCGGGAATCGACTTTAAACGTCAGAATCTGACGTCTACAGACGTCAGATTCTGACGTCTAATGTCGATCCCCGCGCTGTGAGGGTTAACCATGGGGCGGTACTTGATAGGGATACTAGTTGTTTATTGAATAGATAATGACACATGTATGATATAAAACGTCGATATCTGAAAACACTCTGTCTATATATAGACCGCTACTGAATTCTATCCATCCATTCAGTCCCATGATTTGTGTTTAATAGCCCTTCTCGCAAAGTGGCAGATGCACCCTTTCATATCCTGGGCCCGTATTATCATGCGAGTATTCTGATATCTTAAGTCCGGGCCCTGTTCTTTTGATATACTCCGTAGCCGTCAGCCAGAGCAACAATGATATCGATGGAACTACGTATATATAGCAATGGCAATCACGAAGACCAAGATACTAAACCCACTACTGGTGGCACAGGCGCCGTGTGTACTCGTTGTATTCTGCTACTTTTAGAACTAACTGTCATCCCTTACAACGCTGAGATATTTTTTAAACCATGGAGACCAGAGGTTTTTTGTGGCTGAGGCAAATATCGAAATTTAATTCCTCAGCCTATTCCGGCAGGTTATACACTAACGTGACATAACTCCATTCATAAAACTAGTAGCCACGTGTATTTCATTCACAAATCGACCACATGCTTCATTTGCAGGGTCCTTTCAAATTAGCGAATGGACTATAGAGCATTTTCTATCAGTTCGATACAATACAAAAAGTTAGATGGACCTTGACTACTACACTACTATGTCAGTATATATTTATGCAACGCCTAATTTGGGACACTAAATAATAGGCCTAGTACGAATTGTTTCAGAAAAAACAATACCATGAATACAGCATCTCTTGTGGCTATACATTTTTACTTTAATAGTATTTAAAAAAAAAAATTAAGCGTCAGTCATGGTAGCAGAGAATGACATATTAACGTTAGCGTTAACCTTTTACCCTCTATATTGTTTAAATTGTCACTCACTTGAAGTTTGCCAATCTCGCTGCCGCGATCCTCAACTTCTAGAAGGTGAAAATTACTCATATTTTTTTAATTTGAAAAATATTGTAAAAAAAAATTGTAAATGGCGATGGTGAAACGCACATTGTATTCCCAATAACTGAATAATCTGATAAGAAAACATATTAAAAGAATACAGTCGTGCTTATAGTGCTTATAGGGTTAAGATAAAATGTAGAGAATTGTCTAGTTTATTTGTTGCCTGGCTGGCTCCATACGTGCTGGTTGGCTACCTTGATTATGTCCTGGTTGACTGCCTGACTGCTCAACTTGTGTTCTGCTAGCTGGTTATCTGTAGACTGGCAGACTGTCTGACTGGATGGCTGCGGCCGCTATTTTACTGACTGACTGACTGACTGACTGACTGACTGACTGGTCAGTTCAAGACTGGCTGAGCAGGTTGATCAATCCACTGACTATTTTACTGTTGACTGACTGGTTAGCTTTTGGATAGCTAAACTTTTGGGCTGATTTGTAGTTGGTTGGTCAGTAGTTGATTAGTTGGCTGGTTATAACTTTAGCTGGTTGGATGGTTGGTTGGTTGGTTGGTTGGTTGGTTGGTTGGTTGGTTGGTTGGTTGGTTGGTTGGTTGGTTGGTTGGTTGGATGGGTGGATTGATGGATGGATGGATAGATGAATGGATGGATGAATGGATGGATGGATGGATGGATGGATGGATGGATGGATGGATGGATGGATGGATAGATGGATGGATGGATGGCCGTTTAGGTACTTGACTGGCTGGCTGGTTTGTTGGTTAGTTGATTTGTTTGATGGTTGATTGGATGGCTGTTTAGGTTCACTGGCTGATTGACTGGCTGGTTCGTTGGTTGGTTGGGTAGCAGTTTTGGTTGGTTGGTTGGTTGGTTGGTCGGATGGCTGATTGATTGGCTGGTTGGATCAACTTGGATGTATGATGACTGACTACTAGCTGATGTGGTTGGGGGGGAGAGTTCTTGACGTTTGGGGGGGGGGGGCAACATTTTGAAAAAAGGCCTTAAGTTATTTCATGCATTCTGGAGATAATTATGGCCATTTCCTCATTTCTTCTGAAATATTTTTTTTTAATCAAAACCCTGGACTCACTACTTATAGCTAGTTAGATTAAGTATTTCGAGCTGGTTAGATCCAGTATTTCTGGCTGGTTAGACCTAGTATTTCTGGCTGGTTAGATTCAGTATCTTTGGCTGGTTAGATCCATTATTTCTGGCTGGTTAGATTGAGTATTTCTCACTGTTTTCATCCAGTATTTCTGGCCGGTTGAGTTCAGTATTTCTGGCTGGCTAGATTTAGTATTTCTGGCTGGTTAGATTAGGTATTTCTGGCTGGTTAGATTCAGTATTTCTGGCCGGTTGAATACAGTATTTCTGACTAGTGAGTAATTATGGGTGGTTAGTATTTATAGGTGGTTATTATTTTTGGGTGGTCAGTATTTCTGGCTGGTTGGTATTTCTAGCTGGTTAGTATTCTGGGTGGTTAGTATTTCTGGCTGGTTAGGTCTTGTATTTCCTTCTTTTCAGATCCAGCTCTCTTCCGCCTGCTGCTTGCTATCTGTATAGTTACGTCCTGCAGCAGGTCATTGCCACAGTGTCGACCTGTCGCCTCATTGATTCTGTCAGCGCTGCCTCTCTCAGCTACAGCATGCAAAAATAAATAGCAGTAAATGCTGACTTGAATAGTTAGCTGTTACTGCTCCTTGTTTTTTCACGCCACATCGTGCCAGCAGCACCTGCAATATCCCCACTTTAATATGACGCCTGTTGTACACAGTCTATTCATAGAAAACACTATTAACGCCTAATCCTTCCAACATGTACAACGCTGAAATATATTTGTATAAACCATGGAAACCAAAGAGTTTTTTTCAATTTGAAATCACCATAAATGTCTTAGTTAGCTCTTTTTGATTCAGTTGAATACCTATGTTATGGGTCTACATGGTCTACGTCCATTGTAAATATTTTAATTCTTTCAGTGCGGGGATCGTCTTTATGCGTCAGAATCTGACGTCTACAGACGTCAGATTCTGACGCATAAACACGGTCCCCGCGCTGAAAGGGTTAAAGTGCTAATCACCAATATAGTCGTTTCAATCCACTTTTTTATTAGTTAAATGACTGTGATTGGGAATGAAATGAGTGTTTAAACATCAATATTTGCAAAGGTGTTGGTCACAAATTGCACAAATATATGAGTTATTTTTACTCACTTGAAGTTGCTGGTCGCGGTAGCGAGTCACAAATTCAAGTGAGTGAAAATGTAAATAACATCTATAACTTAGTGCGTAAAGAGGTTTGCGCATGTCATTTCCATCACATATTAATTCCTTACACACGTGCGTAGGCGATGTACCCCTGGTGAACATGTACAGATTATATTACATTCCAGAAGCATTCATTCATGAAACATTCCCATTTCCATGCGTTGTTATTGTATGCTGGATCTGATGCACGACATGACGCTCTATTCATGGATATTTATAGGACGTGAGTGATAAAAAAAACAAAATGTTCTCGGAACAAAACAAGACTGCAAAGCTGATCCTACCCATACTGACTGCACGGTGTCTTTGCTTCATTTCAGACATGTGCGAGGGTTGTCTTACCTGCATATATCAGATCCTGACCCCATGCTCACAAACCTTTACACCCTCGCGATACACGAAAGCGTCATTCTGCATCTCTGAAGAATGACTTAATTTCCTAAAACCTAAGGGTTTTAGAACGATTTTTTTTTATGGAACTGTTAAGTAATAACATTATCTACCACCCACTTCAATTCATGATAATTTCGACATCAATTCGCGGCTTGACTTACAACTTGTAGTAAAAACAGGCTTGAAAAGGTTAAAGTTCTGTCAAATCAAAAACCTCCTTATTTATCTGACTTTATCCCAATACCTCAAGTTCATAGAAATAACACGAGGTTTGTTCCACAGTTTTTTTCTGTTTATCCGCCGTTTATTTGGAATTATATCTTAGGTCTGACCATGGAGATAGCCTTTACCATGTCAATGGTCTGAGTATGTGTCACAGTCACCACACCAATCCCTCGCCTTAAGGCTCGGCCTTCATATGGTGACGAGTGCTGAAATCAGCCCCTCTCGCAGTACCCTGTAATATCTGTCTGAAACAGCCAATGCAGCACCCGCATCAGTGCTGGCGCTGATGTAGGCCGTGGTAGCCTTAAATAACCGGCAATAGCGTGTTTGACATTAGGTCTCTCACGCAGGCTTGGGGCGAGTACTGGACAAAAGTACTCGAGTACAAGTACAAGTACTTGAAGAAATGACGAGTACAAGTACAAGTACAAGTACTGGATTTTCAAAAGTACTTGAGTACAAGTACAAGTACTTTAAAAAGTACTTGAGTACAAGTATCGAGTACTTTTGTTGTAAACTGTATTAATTACATGAAATTTATTAAATAAATAACTGATTTTAATATATGTTACTCCATGTTGATAGGCCTATATGTGACCTGATGTGGCAAAATGAGTTTTAAGTGTCGACTCATATTCTCGGAGTTAAGTACGCTACATAGTTGTGTGATATACAATTTTAAAGGTAATTTTGTGTAGGTGCGGGATATCTTAATAACTCCAATATTTAAATATGCGACTTACGATCCATTTTGTCAGGTCGGGTCACATATGAATATATATATGAGTGGTGAAAATAATATTTTATGGGACAGGCCTATTTTTGATATTGCATGATGCCATGTCCCAGCCAATAGTATAATATTGCATTTTCCAACAAGTGTACAAAGTATTGTATGCTACATGTCGGCCTATTATTTGGCGAATAAAAAAAAAAAATAAGTACATGCCAGTATACAAATTGTCTGTGTCTGAAGCTTTACGCTGCTAAACACGCACTAGCTTAAAAACTTGCAGTAGTCCAAATGAATGTAAAATGTTGGGCCAGTGCCGCCAACATTTGGCCGCCACTGTAATACACGTTTAAATGAGCCTGAACGCAAATTGTGTCATGGAAAAGATCAAGGCTATTAAAGGTATACGGATCACAATTCTGTCCTGAAAATCCAAAAGGCAGTATCTGCTTACTTGTAATGTAAACAGAACTGCCTTTTGACTTTGCACGACAGAATTGTTTTGCGATAACAGACACACTTTAGTTGCTGGTAACTGTGATATCAATACAAATGTATTTCTATAATGCATGTATATCCGTACAAGATTCAGCCCTGGCATAGGCTGATAAATCAGCCTAATATTAGTTAAAAAATATATTTGTATGCAATTTGTAGGAGGAGCACCTCACTGTTGTAGGATATCTCTTTTTTTATACTCGGCCCGTCATCACATTTCGGGGACGGAAAGGGTTATAGAGAGCCGCCGCAGGCCTCTAATTGACTCATTATGTAAACTCACACCTTTAACCCTTACGCGACACTAACGTGTTCAATTATATTCTTCTCTAATTTGCAGCTATAATTGCTGATTCAATTTCTAGCTTCAAATGACAAACTACATAATCACGATGTTAAAAAATATACAAATCAAAAAAACAATTTTTTGACTTACCTGCTGCTTACTGGTGACCTGACGCAATGTATATATATTGCAAATTTTAGGGTAGTTTAGTTTGCTAGACACCTGACGTCTTGTAAACTTGTGTATAATTTCGTCTACTTTTATTTTTGTTTGTTTTAGTATGTACAGCGATCCGAATTTTTTTGTATGAACCGCTTTATGAATGATTTGTAATAATGGAAAAATAGTGGTGTACCGCAGTTAAAGGGTGATGTCTGCCGTCTAATTACTTTGGTCATCTTTTGTTTGAATAGTACTGTTATATCATGTGTTAATCCTACGTACTTGCTGGTTATTTCTTGGCCCAATGTCTTGAATATCGGCCGGCATTGTAAGATCACTGTAGACGTCGCATTGTCGCGGTCGTGTTTTTTTATACTTACACAACATTGGTACTGAGTTGTATGAGCTACGGCAGTTTTAATATATCTTAGTCCACACCGTGCCTCAACTGCTTTATAAATAATAATAATAATGCAGATTTATTTCGTACTCGAAGTACATAATACATAGTATCACAAAAGAAAAGAAATTCACACAGCAAAATTATACATAATAATCCCATAAAATATAGTCCAGCAAAAATGATAAATGTTCTTTACATAAATTTATTACTCTGTGATCTCGAGAGGATATTAACTCTTTAGCAAATTGTACAGTAGCTTTGTCGTCATTCATTAAATTATTATTTATAAATATAACAGTTATAAACTACTTGTTCACTCAAGTGACATTATTTGTCAAATGCTGGCTAAGTGTCTACGCAATTGGGCAAATATTGTGCAAATATTATGCAAATACCGATCGATCGTCCCAACAAACACGATAAAGTCAACGTTGGCCCAACATTATACCACCATTGGTTCAATGCCTCGTGTTTTCTAGGGCTTAGCTGCGAAGAACGAGGTGTTGTAGGTGTGATTCTTAAATCGCGCGACATTAATGTTGAAATCACGCCTACCCCTTCAATGATTAGGCCTACTAGTCCTACCGTATAGTACAGTCACTTGTAAATGTTCTATATCAACATATTTTCCTGTTTTCCAAAAAACAGTCTCTTTTTTTTTTTAAGAAATAGCTTATCAACTACACGAAGATACTAGTATATACAAGGCAGAACAAGTAATTAGCAGCATGATATTTTTCAATATAGGCCTAAAAGCTAAACATATGGTAAAAGAATCATTAGCTGAATGTTCCATATCCCGCTATAATGATGTTTGATTTGTCTGTGAGCTATTTTGAATCAATTTAAGATGACTAGTACTCGTAATGTACTCGTAAATACTCGTTAAAAGTACTTTCATTTTAAAAAGTACTTGAGTACAAGTACGAGTACAAGTACTTTTTGAAAGTACGAGTACTGAGTACCGACGAGTACTGCGAAATCGGTACTCGAGTACCAAAGTACCGAAGTACCAAGTACTTCGGCCCCAAGCCTGCTCTCACGTGGGATGAATGGAGTTACCCAGAGGGAGTGATCCTTCCTATTGTTACTCTGGGGATTATCCGACCCGAGGATAGCGGAGCTGCGCGAAATGCCAAAGAGTTTCATCATTAAATTGTACAGCGAAACTCAAGTCTCCGGCCGTCTGGGCATGTCTGGGGGTATATCCCCTAGACATGCCCAGAACCCCTTATCGGGCGAGCGAAGGAAAACGCTCTCAATAACCCACCATGCCCTATCACCCCCACCCTCACATTATCATCTGTACATCATTCATCTCATCAATTGACTACAACGTTTTTATCGTATTACAATGTCACTTGAAAGACCTTTTGTGCCGAAAAGTGACGTAAAGCAAAGATTTACTACTACTACTATCTGTCTGAAACTAGAGAAACAGTGAAAAAAATATTTTATTTATTTATCATGTCCTAACCGGTTTGTTTATCTGTCACGTTTTTCAACGCAGTCCGTATAACATGTATAAATCAAACTCATGAGAGCTATTTTAAATAGTAGGTCCCTATAGGAGAGCAAAATGGGCCATCTCGCCGTATGTCTCGCCGACGTAGTATATTATAGTGTATGTATGTGCTGGAAAATCAAATAAAGCCCCGTATATAATAAATCGGCATATTATGGTCAACGCATGTGCACATTACGCAATACATAGACCACGCATCATGGAATAATTCGATTAGCGACACAAAAAGTGTCGGGAACCATCAGTGCGAACTAAAATATATAGCTGTGATCCGGCAGGCTGTATGCGTCCAGCAATAATCGATATCTGCCCCGTTTTCCTGTCTCTATGTTGGAGGGTTCTCTGGGCGAATTTTGCAGAAAGTATATCAAGCGAACGGTGATCGATTCCAAATATGGAAGAGCAGAATGACAGGGTGAATGTTTGACAGGCGTAAGGCAGAGGGTGCTGGATGAACTGCTGGTAAAAAATA